>JAJTUV010000936.1:0-350000 GCA_021653895.1 Mastomys natalensis
AATAATGACTTTACAGTGACTTCCACAGTCCACTTTCTTTATTATCTCAAAAGTACATTTAAAGACTGAACAGTTGGACCAGCAGTTAAGAACATTCATTGCCCTTACAGAGGTCTAATGTTCAGTTCAATTCCCCCTACTCATGTGAGGACGCTCATACCTGCCTGTAACTCCAGCTCTGTGCCCTGTGCCCTGTGCCTTCTTTAGGTCTATGTGTCCACCTGGCCCCTCCCCCATACACATGCATACACATAAACAAACAAACAAACAAGTAAACTCTTCTAAAAATATATTTAAAGGCTCCATTTCTGTGTTTCTAGAGCAAGGGTTAGACACATTCCTTATTTTTAATTACCTACAATATATCAAAACTACATCTGTAAAATTCCAAAGAAACTATAGATTTCACAGTAGAGTTGCTAGACTAATAAGATCTTCTGCAAGGTCTTTATACTGAAGCCCACAGCTAGGAATACACCTGACTTGAGAATCAGCACTCAAGTATCTATATATGCATTTGGTTTATAAGCAGGTGCTACATGAAGTTTTTTTTTTTTCTCCAAAGCATCTACCCTTGCTACATTTTCTGTACTCTGATCATTTCTTTTCTGAGTCAAGATAGCTCAGAGATTAAGGGTGCTTTCTGTTCCTACAGATCTGAGTTCAGTTTCCAGTATATATATATACATATACATACACATACACACACATATATATATAGTCATACATATATATGGTGGGCTCACATCCAAACATAACTCCAATTTTAGGACATCAGATTTCTTCTTCTGGCCTCCATGGCACTCAAAAACATCTCACTCACACAGACACACATATATGCACACGTGTGTGCATACACACAAATAAATAAATCTTTTTTTAAATGCATAGTTGATAGCCATTATATAAGATTTAACTACCAATGAGTCATGATCCCCACATTGAAAAATACTCTCAGAATTGGGACATCAAATGAAATGGTATCTAGCACTTTAATCTGTCCTTGGACCTTGGAATCTCAGGCTTACCTTTGTGTAAATTTTTATCTAGAAAAGTCACAAGTCCAAAGTTCTACAGGCTGAATTGATTTCAGGGCACATTGTTAGGTCAGAAGCTGCAGAAAAACAACAACCAAAAATAAAAAATAAATAAATAAAAAAAAAAACAACCCACTAGGGTGGTGGCTAGGAGATCACTCACTGGACAAAGTACTTGCCAGGCAAATGTAAGGAGCAGAGTCCACACACCCAGAACACATAGTGAAAATTCTTTGCAGACGTGGCAAAGTTGGGGAAGCTGAGAAGGAACTGCTGAGAGATGTTGGCTAGCCAACCCAGTGGAACTGGTAAGCTCCAAGTACAGTAAGAGGCCCTCAATAAATGAATTGAGGAATACAAATGACATTATCCTCTGACATATGCACATGTGAACACACACACACACACACACACACACACACACACACTGAAAAACACAAACAAAGCATGGTTTTATCCCCAAACTTCCTTGGGATTCCTCATTCCCATGGAGGACTGGAAAACACAAAAGCCAGAGGTTACCTGTAGGCAGCCGTGTTTAAGATAGCACCTGGGACAGTTGCAAAGTCGTATGACTAGCACCTGACGATGTAGGCAGCTGGCTTCCAGCGTGGCCAGCTCAGCTAAACTGGTAAACAAGTCCTTTGTGCATGCGTTGGCCTCGTGCCCCTCCCGAGCGGGCTTATGCTAATGAGGTATTGGCAGCTTAACCTATCCTGAGAGAACACATCACCCAGCCTGCCTTGGGCAGTTATATAAGCAGCGCATTTCTGCTGCTGAGGGTCCCCATCCTGGTCCGGTCTCTGTCCTGTCCCGGTCCTGTCCCCGTCCATGTCCATAAGTCAAGAGTTGTTCCTGGAATAAAGCTGACTGAGAAGGATCCGATCCTGTCGTGTCTTAATTGCTGGTCAAGGTGGACGCGACAGTTACCCTCTGATCTTATGACACATTTTTATTTATTTACTTTAATTACATCCCAAGTGTTGTTCCACTCCCAGTTTCCCCTCTAAGAGTTCTTCACCCCATCCCCCTTTCCTTTCACTTCTGAAAGGGTGCCCCTGTAGGCATCCCCCTTCCCTGGGGCATCAAGTCTCTACAGGGTTAGGCGCATCCTCTCCCACTCTGGCCAGACAAGGCAGTCCTCTGCTACATACATGCCAGGGGACCATCTTTTGTATGCTCTTTGGTTGGTGACTTAGTCTCTGGGAGCTTCAGGAGTCCAGCTGACACTGTTGATCTTCCTATGGGGTTACCATTCCCTTTAGCTCCCTCAATCCTTGCCCTAACTCTTCTATAGGGGTCCCCGACCTCAGTCCAATGCTTGGCTGTATCTGCATCTGTCTCAGTCAGCTGCTGGTAGAGCCTTTCAGAGGACAGCCATGCTAAGTTCCTGTCTGCAAGCACAACATACTTTCCTGTGGATAGTGATTCTGAAAGCCAGGCAAGGCAAATGAAAAGGAAACTTGTTCAAGTCTTGTGGTAACTAGAGAAGGAATGGCTCTCCAACTCCCATTTGAGGACCTTGGCAATATCTTTTGAAAACTCTTTACTGTAGGAGGGGCGAATCTGTTTCAGTCAGGATGGCCAACTGGCTAGCTACTGTGGGTGACTATAAACACCTAGCAATATCCTCCAGAGAAGCAAAACCATTCTCCTGATCACCTGAGAACCACTGTGGAGAGAATTTCCTTAAGATTGAAAGATGAGAGCTGATGCAGGGAATGTGTAAAGTTCTGTTGAAGAACAGAAATATGGGTGAGTTTGGAAAGCCAACTTTCACAATCTCATCATCAACAGAACTCTTTCGTTACTTTTCAGAGACAGACTCCCCCAGCTCATCTCTCAACAGGCTCGGTGTCTTCCACTCACATCGAATTGATAGCTGGACGATTCCCATGGACACAAGCAGAAGTGACAAAACCTGCATCCTGAACATGCTGGAGGACCTCTGCTCTTCATAATGCAAGCCAAGAGAGAAGAAGTGGCCAACTGCCTCTTAGAATGGGAGTTCACTTTGTCCAAACCAAAACATCAAGTTAATGATAGAGAAAGACACTGGGGACTAAAACAAACACAAAAGACAAGCATATGCACTTATGGCTTATAAATTACCCGATGAGTAAAGACACAGCAGTTGATGAGGCTGGACATTCTTCATGCTCCCCTCAAACATGCCATGGCCTTAAGGCTACTAACTACTTTTACATCACTCTTGGGACTGATGGAGGTTATGAATAGGAAAGAATGCAGCATAACTTTTCTTATACTAATGTCCCCAATAATCCCCTTGCAGGATGATGGTGTTGGCAGGTAAGGTCACAAATACAAACTTAGAACCCATCCCCAAAGGGATGTAGAGCTCTATGATGGTCCCAGTGGGATGACACTTTATGCTGGACTCAATACCCACTCTTGCAAGAAGAGATAAGAAGGTCTGGTAATACAGGTATCTTGATCAGGGTTTGCATTCCTGCACAAAACATCATGACCAAGAAGCAAGTTGGGGAGGAAAGGGTTTATTTAGCTTACTCTTTCACATTGCTGTTCATCACCAAAGGAAGTCAGGACAGGGACTCACACAGGGCAGAAACTTGGAGGTAGGAGCTGATGCAGAGGCCATGGAGGATGCTGTTTACTAGATTGCTTCCCTGATTTGCTCAGCTTGCTTTCTTATAAAACCCAGGGCTACCAGCCCCAGAGATGGCACCACCCACAGTGAGCTGGGCCCTCCCCCCTTAGTCACTAATTGAGAAAATGCCTTACAGCTGGATTTCATGGAAGCATTACCTCAACTGAGGCTCCTTTCTCTGTGATAACTCCAGCTTGTGTCAAGTTGACACACAAATCCAGCCAGCACAACAGGGAATATTATATATATATATTATATATATATATATATATATATATATATATATATATGAGCATCGTGGGGAGTCAGACTGACCCAAGACTTTCTCAGAGGCTTCGATGAAAAGACGAAGGGAACTGTAGTTCTGTGGCCTTGTCCAGGAGCAGGTTTGGCCAGCCTGATCTGAGGATGAAGCCAGTGCCTCAAAGGAGTGAAGGAGTCAAGGTTGTGGTTTCTGGGAACTCAATTCTGACCCTGGGTTGTGTTTCTAAAGCAACTGTGTCTGAGGTATCATCCTGTGTTCTCTTTGCCAGCATTGTCTACTTGACATCTTGACACAAACCTACTGACCTTGACCATTTTCCCTCTGTAAATAGTATATAGGATGTTATACTTCTTAATAAACTTGCTTGACATTAATCATCAGCTTATGCAAGACCTTATGGTCCCAGCTATTGTTTTTATCTTCTCTATCTTTTATCTTTTCTATCTTTCTCAATCCTAGGTCTTCCCACCCAATACCTTGACATTTCGACACCCTTATTCTTGCAGGTTCTGGTGAGAGCATTGATACAGAATTCTCTATCATAACTCACACTGGTGTTGGGAGAGGAGCAAGGAAAGGCTAATGAATTCTACAAGTTAACAGATCAGAAAATTAACTCAATTATCGTGAGGGTCACCCAGTGAAATTGACTAGGAAGTAGCAGAACTCCAGGTAGGACTTAATGTGTGGTCAGCTTTCTATTGCTGTGAAAAAAATACCACAACCACAAGCAACTTGGGGAGGAAAAGGTTTATTTCAGCTTACAGCTTACTGTCTATCACCAAAAGAAGTCAGGGTAAGAACTCAAGGCAGAATCCTGGAAGCAGAAACTGAAGCAGAGGCCATGGAAGAATGCTTCTTAGTGGCTTCCTCTCCGTGGCTTGCTCAGACTACTTTCTTATACCATCCAGGACCACCAACCCAGGACTGGCACTGCCCAACAATGAGTTGGATCTTCCCACATCAATCAAGACAATACACAAAAGAGTTCCCTACAGGCCAAACTTTTGGAGTCATTTTTTCAGTTAGTCTTCCCTCTTCCTTGATATGTGTAGGTTTGTGTCAAGATGGCAGAAGCGAACCAGCACACCCATGCTCTGTTGTCACACACTGAAGGGTCTCAGGAGTCAGGTCTTGAACAGGAGCAGGAGGTAGGTACACTGGGTGACAGGACTACCCTGAAGGCCTGGGAGCTTGCTCTGCCAACCCTTCGGGGATCAGACACTGATAGTCCCTGGTAAGAGTTCACTTCTTAGCTACAGAAAATTAGAACTGCTCCATGATGCATTTCATCATACAGTATTTACCTGTAAGAGATTGTAGGACCGGCCCAGCCTGGTCCCACGATGGTCTCCGAAGGCGGATGTGAACGACGGCTGTCTCTGCCCTTGAGTGGTCTGGAGAGTGCTGGCAGGGGAAGCCTGGCCGATGCCTGCTTTGCCTCTGCCGCCAGCGGTGGCGGCCGGGAGAGGGAAGTGCTACAGCTCCAAAGTGTCACAGCTCTACTCTCCCGAGGCGCCTCAGTGAGGCATCAGCTGGCCGGCGAGGGGGGGAATCCCGCAACAGAAGCTCCCAGACACCGGAGTGGATCTTGTGCGCGCCTTTACTTGAATCAGGCCCCCCAAATATATAGTTTGAGGTGGGTTAAGGTCAGGGGCAGGTGGGCAGCAGGTAACCCCTTATTGGCTTGGACTGAGGGCTTGGGAATGCCTCATCTGCATGATGGTGCTATGCCTATGTGACCAGTGGCCACGAACCTCTCTGTGGGAGGGAATGTGGAGGGCTGAAGCTGAATGAGAAGAACCAGGGCCTGGGGCAGAGCTGAACACCTGCCGTCCTGAAAAAGGTCCGGGGTTCAAGACTTGCTCAACCAGGTACCTAGCTGCTTCCCGCAGCCCACCGCCCCACAAGAGATCATCCAGGAGGAAGTGGATTTTCTGCACATACATTTGGGGGATGTATGAGACTTAATTCCAGAGACCTGTGTGCTTTTCATGTTGAGGAAGAAGGCATAGTCTCATTGTATTAGTTACTTTCCTGATGCTGTAATAAAATGCCATAACCAAGATGCAAGCTGTAGAAGAAAGAGTTGATTTTGGCTTGTAGGACCAGAGGGCTAAGAGTCCATCATTGTGAGAGTTGTGGCAGGGAGCAGCAGACATGGTGACAGGAGCAGAGAGCTGAGAACCCACATCTTCAAACACAAGAGCAAAGCAGAGAGAGTGAACTGGAAGTAGACTGAGGATTTAATCTTAAATCCCACCCATCCCCCAGTGACACACTTCCGCCAGAAAGGCTGTACTACATAAACCTCCCCAAAGAGTGCCACTGGCTGGCATTGTGTGGACATTGGCCTGAATTGATGAGTCTATAGGGAGCCATTTCTTATTTAAACCACCATAGTGATGGACCCATAGTCACTCATGTCTGTCTCTCTCTCTCTCTCTCTCTCTCTCTCTCTCTCTCTCTCTCTCTCTTCTCTCTCTCTTTCTCCTTGGATTCATTTTAAGTAGAAAATTTAAAAGACAGACCATTCATGGAAAGACATACAACATACATTCCATCTTTAGTCTCCTGTGTTTCTTTAGGCACTTGTGATGTGTTCATGCAGGTACACATGTGTGAGGAAGTTCAATACACATGTGTGGGCATTCATGTGGTTACCAGAATGACAAGATCAGGTATTGCTATTCTGACACTGTTGATTTTACTCTGAGGCAAGGTATCTTATTGGCCTAGAGATCACTTCAAAGACTAGGCTGGTTGACTAGCAAGCTCTGGGGATCGGCTTGTCTCTGCTTTCCCCATTACTGGGTTTACAAGTGTGTGAACTTTTGCCGAGCTTTATTCAAATCCAGACCCTCCTGCTTGCAAGTTGAGTGCTTTACTAGTTAGGATTATCTCTCTAACCCTGCAAAGTTTTCTGGAATCAGCATCTAAGGGGATCCTGGCCACAGCTTCATGCATGTGGGATAGCAGTCTCCCCTCTTATTGAGAAATTATGTGTGGCTTGTAAGACCTTCCATAGGATTTAACCCACTTTACTTGCTCAAGAAATACTGAGATGAGCATATGCCTGTTCCAGGTCATGGTGGGTGTTAAAGACACTTTGGTCTCTGTCCTCAGAAAGCTGGTAGACAAGCGAAGGAGGCAAGATATAGCCAGAGGCTAACATTGCTAGACAACAGATGGTTCAGAACAGGCACACTGGAAAGCAACAGATCCTTGTGTAGGCCATAGCTTCAGGGCTCTTCGCTCTGTGGCTTGGCAAGATTTTTGACCTTGCTATATCTATCTTTGTCATTCGTATAAAAGGTAATAACAGGACCTACCACACAGGTCTCTTATACAGATTACAGAACAAATGTGCTGTGTTTCCTGTTGCTAAAACTTGACGGGTACTAGACAGGTTTATCTGGTTCAGAGGTTCAGAGTCTGGAAGTCCATAGCACATGACACTGGCTCTGGTGAAGGTCCAGGTTGTCTCGGTCAATGGCAGAAGGCATCATGAAATGGCGTATCTGTGAGAGTGAGTGGTTGCAGGCGAGGTAGGACCTTGCATCCCGAGTTAACTACATGAACCCTTCCTAAGGATGTAGATAACTTCTCTCTGAAAGAGATCTGTCTTGAAAAGGGAACCACTGCTTAATACTGTCACCAGAAGGACCAAAATTCCAACACATGCAACCTTGGTGGGCATTCTCAAACTATGTCCAACCTAGGAACTAGGAGCATGGCTTAGTGTGTAAAGACCTAAGTTTAGATTTTTCACACTATATAAGGGTAATGTAGCAAGTGTCTCTAATTATAGCACTAGGAAGCATTACAGGGGAAGCCCTGGGGCTTGCTGGCCAGCTAGTGTAGCTGTTTGTCTCAAAAAGTAATGAGGAGAACCATGGAAGAAGACATTTGACATCAGTCTCTGGTGTGTGCATGTGAATGCACAGGAATACATACAGCACGTGCACATGCAAATACCTTCAAAAGTAAAGTACATTTTATAAAGAAACAAAAAGAAAAAAAACATGGGCTAGAGGAATGGCTTCTTGGTTAAGAACATTTGCTGCCCTTGCAGAGGCTCTGGTTCAGGTCCCAACTGTGTGCAACTCCAGTTTTAGGGGATCAGAACCCCTCTTCTGGACTCAACAGACAGCAGGCACACATGGGGCATAGTTATATACCTTCAGACACACACTCATTCACATACCTCAGTACACATGTAAAAACTTAGCTCAACCACCAACCACCAGAAAGCAGGGACTTGACCTAGTCCCGTCCCCAATGTCCCAAGCACATACATAGCAGATGTGTACCTTGGTCTTCTTGTGGGTATCCAACAATTGGAGCTGGGGCTGCTCGTACTCTCTTCCCTACCTGGAGATCCCATTCCCCTAACTGGGCTGCCTGTTTGGCCTCAGTGGGAAAGAATGCTTCTAGTCCTGCAGTGACTTGATGTGCCAGGGTGGGTTGATAGGGAACAGAGGGACTCCCCTTTCTCAGAGGAGAAAGTGAAGGGGAATGGGAGGAGGGCCGTGTGAAGGGTGTAGCTGGAGGAAAGGAGGCTGTGATGAAGATGTAATGTGAATAAAAAAATTAATGAATGAATGAAAAAGAGAAAAAACACAATACAATGGGAAGAACTTTGCTATTGCATAGACTTTAATAAAAACTTAGTAATTATGTGTCAACAGCTGTGTCAAATGCAGAAGGGGAGGAAGGAAACTTCTAGAGAAGGAAACACTGGAATGAGGAAGGACAGCAGCCTGAATGCTGGGTCTCAGTCTGGGGCCAATTGTTGCCCTCAATGGACATTTATCAACATCTAAAGGCATTTTTCAATTATGATAAATGGAGGATGGATGCCACGAAAAACCAAGACAGTATGTCCCCAACAAGTCACTAATCCTGCAGTCATGATCTCACAGATGATAACTTAGATTAAGTTCAAAATGTAAAGTCAAAACAACTATAAACATGTTCAAAGAATTCAAAGAAGTCTGAAAGAAAAAAAGAAACAAACAAACAAAGAAAAGCAGCTGGATGAACTTACAAAGGATGGGAATGGACTGGTTGAATTCAGAGTAAACACAAAGAGATTAAAGAAAGGAGAAATCCAATTCTCATCCAAGAGCCCACACAGCTCTAATGCCTAATTCCAGACCCATCATCACACAAAAGGCCTAGTTAAACCTTGTGGGACAAAAAAAAGATAAATTTAAAATGTAATGAATATGGGAAGATATTTGTACAGAAGAAGATAGGCTTCCGGGAGTGGGAAAAATATAAGAAGTGGGCAGGTAAATGACGGCGAATAACAAGAATGCTATGTCTCTGTGTGTGTGTGTGTGTGTGTGTGTGTGTGTGTGTGTGTGTGTCTGTGTGTGTGTGTGTATACAAGTGCACACATACACGCAGAGACCAGAGGAGGAAGTCAGGTTCCCTGTTCTGTAAATCTCTACCTCTTTCCTTTGAACTTGGACCTAGGCCAACAGTCAGCAAGCTCTAGGAATCCTCTTGTCTCTGCCCACAACACCAGGGGTACAGGCTTGCAAGACTACACCTGGATTTTTTTTTTTTTTACTTGGCTGCTGGGCATTTGAACTTAGCTCCTCACACCTGAGCAGCAAGCCCTCCTATCCACTCAGGCATCACCCCAGCCCTTTAAACCCTATTCTTTCTGTGCTCCACAAAAAACAGTAAGCCAAGAAGATCATTCTTGGTTCCATGGAGTTCTAGTAACTGTTTCCTTCACATAACTTCACTCCATTATTTTGGCCCAGTTAGGCTAGCGTGAGTTAAAAATGAGGCACACACAAAAATGAAGCATTCTAAGATGCTGCTGGTGGCCATGAAGATGGAGGAGGGAGGAGGCAGAGCCGAGAAGAACCAGGGTCTAGGATTCCATTCTGCAACTTCTTTTGCCGTATGTTTTCTTCCTATTTCTCCTCCATATTTGAGAATTATATCCCTGACAGCACCCAAGACGCTCCTCTGCTACTTTCTCAAGAACTATTATGAGTATGATAAAGTTTTATAGTTTCTTTCTGCTTCAAAGCATCACAGGGTAATGGTCTATGCTTGAATGGTCTCCAGATGGATGAAATCTATACCTGTGTTCCAATAAAAATGCTATTCTAGACTGGTAAATCTTCCTACTGCCTCTTTAGACTCTCGGTTGCAGAACTTGGCTTTCTCTGTGTTTGCATCTTAACTGGAATCCTTTGATCACTGGTGTGTTTATACTAAACAGAGGCTCTCTCTGAAAGAAAGAAAAAACTATAAACATGGACAAGCCACGGGACAGGTGACATGTTTTAAGCAGCAAGATTGATTTGGTCTTTGAATATGTTCCCTTCACGTTCTGCCTTGCATTTCTGGTGATATTAACAAAGTTTGCTTTGAGACAAGGTCTCTCTGTGTTGCCCTGGCTAGCCTGATGTTGGCTTTCTTCTTGTCTCATCCCCCTGTGCTGAGGTTGCCCAGGCTAGCCTGGAGTTGGCTATCTTCGTGTCTCATCCCCCAATGAGAAGAGTCCGGGTATGTGACACAATGCCATCTTTCTCCTCATTTCTTTTTCTGATGTGATATTCTATTCCTAAAGCTAATTTCGCATATCTAACTTTTAGTAAAATTAAAATTACTAAAAGCTTTGACATCTATGATTATTTATTAATTAAAACAAGACAAAAGTCACTATGTAAAAATGAAATATTTTTACACTTGCTGCTGATATATAGTATAGACTCACATGAATTCTTTCTATTTCTCAACAATTTCCATAACTCCATTTTGACTACAGTACAAAATACAATTTTGTTAGCCTGGTTGATTATTAGGCTGACTATTCCACAACTTTATACTCTTCTTGTTGGGAACAGGCCAAGGAACTCACTTGTCTTAAGCACCACCATTTTGACTTCAGACTCCATTTCACCTAAGCTGACCACCTCCCTTTCTAAGCAACAATAGTTACTCAAAATATAACGCCTGCTCCTAACAACAGAAAGAGCAAATTAACTGGATTGGTTGAGCAAAACCACTTAGATTTGATGTCAGTTGACAACGATAAAACACTTGGGAAAGTCCCTAGTCCCTGAGTTCTGATTGGTAAATTTATAACTGTAACTTGGCTCAGATGCTTGCAGATTTTATGCGTATAAACCATCTTCAGGCTCTGCTTGGAGCTTCCAGAAGAAACAGGGATCCTGGGTCCTTATCTGCTGGCTCTGATCGATTAAAAACCCTACTTATATGGTGTACATAATAAAAGATTTTGCTTTTCACAAGCCCACTGATGTATCCTCTTCCTCCTGGTGCACATGGTATAACAATCTTCCTGTCGTTCCTGACAAGACTGAACTCTCCCAGTGATTATGATCCAAACACAGTCTGTCCATTCCTCAGTTCATTCCATCAGACAAATCAATCCCATATCCCAGAGACACTCCAGATAGTTACACTAAAAATAAAATTTAATCAATGAAAGAAAGCTCTTGTGAATACTTCATTGCCAGATGTGAGAAGCCATTCATACATAAGCTGTATTTAACTGGATGAAGTTTCCTCCTCAAAGACTAAGGAACAATAAGATTAAAACATTGAACAAGTCTACATGTGCCAGGACTATGAAGCAACCATTGTCCTTGTCCTCGAAAGACATCAAAGTTGTGACTCCCATAAGGTAATTTAACTCCAGATCTTTCACCCATTTAGCAAACTTTACTAGGTATTTATATTAATTGCTTTTATGTTGCTATGATAAAATTCCATGACCAAAATCAACTTAGAGGGAAAATGGTTTATTTGGTTCCATTGTGGCAGGGATGTGTGGCAGGCACAGCAACAGGCAGGGAAGGCTGTAACAGGAGCAGAAAGCTGACTGGTCATATTATCATCCACACATCAGAAGCAATGAGAGAACAGGCAGTGGAGTAGTTACAACACTCACAGTCTACCTGCAGTAATGTACTTCCTCCAGGAAGGCTCCGCCCCCTAACACTATCATAACCTTCTCAAATAGCTTTACCAACTGGAGAACAGGTGTTCAACTACATGATCCTATAGGGGACATTTTTCATTCAACCCATTAAAGGATGAAAGACTCGTTGGGCTTTATCTTGGATATCTGGTCCATTAACCAATAATTTTGCTTTAAGAATAATGATTGAAGAATTGGGGCCACTGTGAGAGCATAGACAAGTGTAATACAGGGTTATTTAAAACCACCAAATTTGTTGCTTTAAGTCTCCTACCCAAAGGAGACCAGTAAAGGAAGACACAACTCAATAATTATGGTATAAATTGTACGCCTAGATTGGGCAGATTTACCACTAAACTACTCTAATCCCCGGCCATGAGATTCCTTATAACTTGAGGGTTTTATCCAGGCCGCGTGGTTGTCCTCCGTCATCGGCTTCCTTCTACTGCCGGCTTCCTTCTGCTCTGCTTCCTCCTGCGTCTCCTTCTGCCTCTCTCGTTGACTCCCTCTCTTCTGCTTCTGCTCTGCCTTTTATATCAAATTCCTTTCACTCTCTCCTCCCCTAAGCCTTTTCCTCTGCCTCCCCTTCTACTGCCCAATCTCTGGCTCTAGTCTTTATTTTACAGGTTTTAATTGGACAGAAGGTTTACAAGACATCATCTGTGTACAGATTCAATCATCCTCTGCAGCCCTTCCCAGGAGAGTGGAACTAGGATCAAAATACAAGGCTGAGGCTATCTACTGGGAACTAGGATCAAAATACAAGGCTGAGGCTATCCACTGGGAACTAGGGTCAAAATACAAGGCTGAGGCTATCCACTGGGAACTAGGGTCAAAATACAAGGCTGAGGCTATCCACAATAGACAAGAGCCATATGAACACACAGGGTTGAAGAAGTATGAGATTTTCTGAAGGAAGTTACTCCTAACTTTGCTCTTCAAGAATTTGAAAAGCATGTTTCAACAAGGATGTTTCCAGATTATAGTTTGCAGTTAAGTTATTTTATTTTTTTTGTAATAGTGAATATGGTTGCATTCTGAAAGCAACGGCTAGCCCAGCAATGAGATGAAATGTCATAGAAATATCTGGGGCTGATTTCCTGGCACCTAACATGATGTATTAGTTATTTATATTTATTGTTGTGATCAAATGACTGATGAAGAGCAACTGACAGGAGGAAAGACTTACCTGTAAAGTCCTTCAGGGGACATTGCCTGTCCCTCAGGGAGAGGATGGTAACCTCAGCATGAGGTTGCTTGTATTTCTGTGGAACAGAATAGGAGAAATCTGTAGTACCATTCACATTCATGATGGGTTTTCCACACTATTCCTCTTGGAAAAGATCCTTACAAACATGTTCAAAGTTACACATGTCACTAATGTCCTAGAGGTTTCTTCATTAAAATCAACAGTTCCAATTCTGTTCTTGAAATCTAAATATATCAAACATAAAAACTGAACATAAACAAATCTAAGCCATTCCACTTTTACCTATGCTTCTCAATGCATCCTGGACATTGCATAATACAAAATACACTTACTTCATTTCTAAGAACCTCCCAAAGTTGTAATAGGTCTAACATTGTTCAAATGGCCAAGGTCTCTTCAGAGATTGAAGGCAAACTCTCGTCTGTGAACTTACAGAATGCCAATCTAACTACACAACACAAATACAGATATACAATGTCACAGAATAAACATGCTGAGGACAGATTCGACCAAAGCAAGACTAGCAGGGAAGATGCCAAATCCTGTCACTCTGCGTGCAGTATGGTGTGTGTGTTGGGTATGATGGTATCATCTGGCTCCATTGATCTTGAATGGCTGCACTCACCAGCTTGTGGTGTCTTAGATGCATGTAGCCTCTCTTGAAGCCTACTCCACTTGCTGCCTCCAGTTTTCCTTCTGGCATTTCCAGTATCCTAGAAACTCCTTGCAACTTGGACTTCATCTTCACAAGTTCATACAATGTCCTCTCAGGGGCTCCTTTTAGAGAATCCAACCTACTACATATTTCCTGGCCTCTGGGGCTTTTAGGACGCTAAGAGACCCTCACTCTCATGTCTTCGAAGCAAGCATTACATAAACAATGACACCTGTAACTGCAGGCTTTTCCACCCATGCCCAAGTTCCTCAAAATAATGACTCTAAGACTTCTTATGTATGAATAAATGCCTAGGCCAATATCTTAGGCTCATTTCCACTAGTTCATAACTCAGTCATCACATTTATTCTATTCTATGTTATGCCATGTGGCCAGTTACCTCTCCTTCAGTTTTATACAACCATCTTCATGGTGAATCCCTCCTGTGCCAGAAACCCTCTCTCTGTATTAGAACTTCAACTTCCCTATTTCCTGCCTTAGCTAATAGGCCAACAGTATTTTATTGACAGGTGATGCTTCACCTGTCATAAGATATCCTCTCTATAGATGCCAAGCTTCTTGCCTGCTTCACATGCTGCCAATCTTGCACACCAAACTTGGACCTGATCTGAGACAGCTTCCTGTGTATCTTTGTAACTGAATCTGAGACATGTTCACCTCCACCTCCCACCCCTCACTCCATCTCCAGTGGTTGTTCTTGACCAAGGGACTCCTTCAATGTCATTCTCAGCTCAGGCTCTCAATCTTCAAATGAGTTTGCACTTTCATAAGGCAGCCTTCATCAGGTGGACTCCTTTCTTAATGCCCCAGAGCTGAGCTTGAACCTTATTGCCAATGGCACTAATCTCTTGAACAATTACCATCACTTTGTGCATTCACTGTGTTCTCTCAACTTGAACTGCATGGAAGTCCCTTTTCTTATCAAGCTGCACATTTCTGTCAGCAGCTTTAACTGGCTCCACTCTACCCTCGTCACTGAACCACAGATGTTGTACACCTTGGCCCTCTTCTCTCTCTTCCCATGAGTCTGAGCAAATGCATTGAGCAATAACCACACGAAAGCTGAACGTGTCTTGAAATGTCCTCCAAAAGACAAATTAGTTCACTGGTTTCAAAAATCGCCTTTCTTAAATTTTTAGGACAGAGGCAAAAGCCAGCAGATGTTTCGACAGAATGTAAAAGAGATGGATGGCCTTGCCCAGTTCCTAAGAGTGGCCTTGCTCCCTTCTGGAACCACACAAGTACAGTCTTCACAGCCTGCCTCTCCACCAATTAGAGTCTTCTTCATTCCAAGCAGGACCACCCATTAAGCGTGCTTGTGTAAATCTGGGATTTCTCTAGTCTGCAGCTTTAAATTCTTCCACATTCCTCTCATAAAATAGTTCTAAAGGCCTGAGATCCCCAGGGATGACATCTCTCTCAGTAGTGGCAGCATTTCCACATCTCACTACCACTTCTCACATCAATTACTTTTCTCAGTCCTGTGCCCAAATACCTGGTAAGATGCAACTTAAGGGTAGAAGGTTCACAGTTCAGGGGATACTGTTCATTCTGAAGACAGAGGCATAGCAACAGGGACAGGACCAGCAGGAACCTGAACTGCCAGGTCACATCTTGGTGGAACAATAAGTAGAGAACGTGGTATGATGTATCATTCTTCTGGTCTTCTTGGTTGTTTCCTCCACCACTGTTATTCAATCCAAAGCCCCAGCCCATGGAATGGTACCTCCAGGATTCATGGTGGGTCTTCTCTTCTCGGTGAAGCCAATCAAGTTTTCAAAACCAACCATCACACTTGGTAATGGAGAACATGCCTTTTTGCAAATCATTTGAATGGCATAAGAGAACAAGAGCTAGCCATTTCAAGGAAGAACACGTAGGCTGAGGAAAACACAGTCGGTGTTTCCTGTGCAAGCATGAGGATGGGAGTCTGGACCATAAGACACAAGTTAAAAATCCAAGTGTAGTAGCTGCATTTGTGATCCCAGCACTGGGGATCACAGTGGGGATCAGTGGGGAAAAGATGGGTATCTGAGGCTCGATGGTCAGTCAATAGTTGGCCTTTCTCATGCTGACAATGTCATTCCAGTGAAAGACCTTGTCTCTAACAGTGAGATGGCGTCATTTCTGAAGAAGGATGCCTGAGGTCTTGTATACATACCTCCCCCCCGACATAAACATATTATCTTAGGGGTTTATTGTTGTGAAGAGACACCATGACCATGGCAACTCTCATAAAGGAAAACATTTAATTGGGGCTGGCTTCCAGTTCAGAGGTTTCATGGCAGGAAGGAAGCATGGCAGCACACAGGCAGACATGATGCTGGAGAGGTAGCTGAAAGTTCTACAGCTGGATTGGGAGGTAGCAGGAAGAGAGAGTGCCACTAGCCTGACTTGGATTTCTGAAACCCATAAGCCAGCCCCACAGTGATAAACTTCCTCCAACAAGACCACATCTCCCAATAGTACCACTTCCTATGAGCCTATGGGGGCCATTTTCATTCAAACTACCATACATGTACAAACACACAACATACACACACCACACATACATGCCGTGGAGGGGATATGAAAATATTAGCTGTAAAATGGCTTAAAGGGAATCCTATAGTGGCTTTAGGAAATTCAGGTGAAGGTATAGTTATACACTGTTACCATATGCATGTTTTCTTCTAGTGCCACTAGATGACTAAGTAGCCCCTACTCCCAGTAATATTCTGCATCATCTCATAGCAGGACTTGGAATGCTGCTGAGGAAGAGAGCAAGAATGGAGTGCAGTCAGTAGCTTGCATGAAGGTTGTATGAGGAGATCTATATATCTAGTAGTGAGTATTTCTGTTGCATTTCATCTTTAGACTAGAAACCTTCTAAACCTTTCTAAGAGCTAATGTAGAAGAGAAGGAAAGACAAGGATCCACGCTTTCCATGCTGGATTGGATCCAAATACTGTCTCCCTGGCTAGCTCTTTATTTCTTGTCAAATGGTCCCTTGGGCTGCCTATTTTCAAATGAGCCAGTGACTCCTGTGAATAACACATCCCTTTACACATGGGCAAACTTTGTTTCTACTTCTCTCTGGGTATATTTTCCTTTCCTATGTCACTAAATTATAATGAGCATAAACAGTGAATGTGAGATTCAACATGTTGAAATTGCCAAGAAAAGTTAGGAACAAATGAATAGAAGAGATAAGAATCTTAAAATGAGGTTAGTCTATGAGGTTTACTCACTTCAGGTTCTTTTTTCTGCCTGTTTTTATATCAAGAGGGGTAATTTATCATTTTGGTGTAAACAGTGCTCCAACAGGGTCACCTAGCCATTATCTGGAATGCCAGGGGCTTTATCTGACATCATTTATAAGGAATAAAAATCTCTACTGCCTGCTCCAGGTTATAAAACACATCACTAGATGTTCTAGCCATTGGCTGTTAAACTCCCACAGAGGAAATTAAATGTCATAACATATCTTTTATCATAGAAGCTGGAAAAAAATTGGTCTTCATATAGTACACAACAGCATAAAGAAAGAAGAGTGAGAAGGGGTGGGAGATGGGCTGAGACGGACAAAGCAGGCCATGAGGGTTTTGAGCAAAGAGACCAATAGATTAATCTTTTCTTTACTGGTGGGAACATCTTCCAACCTGTTGAGGACCCAACTCAAACAAAATGAGACTAGAATGAAATCTCTATCTCAATCTCTACCCTACCCGCCTCAGCTCTACCTTCCTGAGCTGTGAAAGCCATCTTCTGCCCCTGGACATTGGATCTATTGACTCTCAAGTCTTGGGACTCTGGAAATTACAACATTAGCCAGCATCTGACCCCTATACTGGGTCTCAGGCCTTAGGCCTCAGGCAGGAATTACACTTTTGGCTTCACTGGTTGTAAGGTGGATTTGGACTGAGCTGTGCCACTGATTTCCAGATTGTCTAACTTATAGCTGATGTACTGTGGGACTCTTGGGAATGCAAAGTCCATAATTAGATGAGCCAACGTCCACAATAATCCAGTCCCTTTACATATCACTGGTTCTATTTCTTTGGTCATCCCTAACTAAGAGGATAGGTGACTTGAGTCTTTAGTAAGGAACAATTTTGAAGGATCAGGTAAAGAGATTGAGATCAATTGTATTTTGTTTGGCTATCTACCTAATAGAAAGAAGGATTGCACTCTCAAAGTTAGGGATTTCTTAAGCGGATATGATTTGCACACTCTGTCCTGTTTTATTTCACCTGCTTTCCCACAGCCTCACCCTGAGGTGAGGTGTCCTGCATATGATCCGTGATGGTCCAGGACACCAAGAAATATATTCACAAGGCACCGATGGAGAGGACAGTGTTACCGTATCCTTGCATAAATATAAAGTCAGCAGGGGTAGAGGACTGCAGTCTGCATTGTACCAGTTTTGCCACTTGTATCTTACAAGAGAAGGGTATGATTGTGCCCATAAATAACAAGAAAGGACACAGAAACCAAACAAGGGATGGCTGGAAACCCAGGAATTTAAATACCAGGTATGTGCTTATCCCCACCCCTCACTCACTCTATATAATTTAACCTCTGCAGATCTTTGTGTATGAGTATACACAAACTGTTTGTATTTGGAGCTAGGCTCTTTGCATATGTAATTAAGACTAGATGAGATGGCATTAGATTAAAGTAGACCTTAATTCTACTGCTGTTGCCTAAGTAAGTCATGTAAAGCTACAAACGTATTGAGGCAAATATCATGACATGACAGGGCAAAGAACAGAGCTATATACTGCAATGAACCAAGCAATATGACGTAGAAGAAGGAAAGGATCCATTCTTAGATCCTCTGATGGCAGCATGGCCCTGCGACCCAACCCCTGACCTCACCTTAAACAAACAGGATCTCTATTTGTAGTTCAAACTGACCTGTACTTCTCAGTCAACACACACACACACACACACACACACACACGCATGCATACACAAACACACAGATATACATGCACATGCATGCACACACACACACACACATGCACACACAATCATGCATGTGCACCTCCACAGATTAATAGTATTTGCAGATTAATTAATAGTATTTGCAGAGAAGAAGAGAATGAGTGGGTCCTTGTGGTAAGTTAGGAATATTGCTTATATTTAGGTTCATAAATCTAGAGGGCTACCTGGGCTCTATACAACTTATCTAAGTTGTTCTGAATAAAGGAGGTGTTTACACTACGGGCACACTATTGAATGCTGTAAACTATGCTATTGACCTCCTACGTCTAGTAGAGGCAACTACTATTCCTCCTTAGAGAAAAGCTTCAGGCTGGGCAATTTCCAAGCAAACTGCAGGTTCCCGAAACAGAGAGGGAGACCTGTCCATGGTCTCACTGCAAGACAGCTGATTGTTTATATTTGTAATGCAAATGCCTGAGATGGAAAATTATGGGAGCCTACCAGGAATCTGAGGCCCTCCACTCTGGAGTGAATCCATAGGGTGACAACGCCGGGCTCTTCTAACATCACAGTGAGTGTGGACCATGTAGGCATCTAAGGAAATTGACATGCTCTTCAACAGGGGCTGGAAGACAGTTTCCTTCCTGGAGCCCCCAAATCCTGAGTGAGTTTGTATCTGTCTTCTTCTGAGAAAATGGCTACAGAACAGGCTCCAAAGGCATGGAGACAAATGCCTTCAATCCCAGCACTGAGGAGGCTGAGGTGGGAGGATTGTCATGATTTTGAAGCACACACAAACAAATAGTCTATTGTATGCTTTCACCCTGGATTCATACAGCCTAGATTTTGAATTGATGCTAAATAAATTATATTTACCCATAGCCTTAAAAAAGATTGTGTGTGTGTGTGTGTGTGTGTGTGTGTGTGTATGTGTGTGATTTCCAGAGTTTAGGAGGCTCAATAACCTCAAAGCCAAGAGAGCATGGTCCTCAAGGAATCTCTGCTCAGGTAGCCTGTTACTGATCCTACAGGTTAGATTAACATAGCCTTATTCATAGAGAAAAATAACTCTGCAAGTCAAATATCATCAGGGCTACCTCCTGGTAGGTGGTTAAGGGCATCACCATGATGTAGGCGGTGTCACGAAAGTTCCTTGAGGCAGACTTTCCATAACAAACATTTTCATGCACATAGTAGATGAAGCTGATCAGCCCACACAGCCATGTGTGCACCATTGCAAACCAAGCTCCACCATGAAAGGTTACCATCATTGGCTGGCTCTACAGCCAACGCCTCTCCCAACTCCCCACCTCTTAACAACTATGAATGTGATTTCTGTCACCACTTTCTTGCCTTTTCGAGAGTGTTAGCACAAACGAGATTGTGCAGTGTGTTTCTATTTGCACCTGGCTTCTTTCATTTAGCGCAGTACTTTTGATACTCAATTATATTGTCACCAGATTTTATCTATTATTTCTGAGTAGTATTCTGTTTATGGACACATCACAATTTATCAACTTACCAATTGAAGGATAACTACATTATTTCTAAATTTTATGGATTAAAGTGCTATAAAAATATGTGTTTTTTTCAGTGAGTTTCCATATTCCTTTTTCTCAAATAAATACCAAGGGCTGGTAAGTGAGCATTTAACTCCCTAAGAGACTTTTCAACTGTTTTCTGTAGTGGAGAAGCCCCTCCCATCAGTAGCATGCAACAGGTCCTGGTGCTGTTCCTGACTGGATGCTATCATTTCTTTGGTTTTAGATATTTTAATAATTTTCCTCCTCTAGGCTGGACTGTAAAATTAACCCTCTGCTAGCTAAATGTACTTGGTTTGGGCCTGTAAAAATTCAAATTTACCAGAATCTCAAATTGCGATCTTATATGGAATTAGGTTCTTAGCATATGTAATTAGGTCTAAGTGGTTCTAGATAAAGTGGACCTTACTTTTCATGACTGTCATCTAGAAATAAGCCATATGTGATCCTACAGAGAGACTTGAGAGACCACCATGAGATGGTAGAGGCAGAGACTGAGGTTGTGTGGAAGAAGCAAAGGCAATCCTTCCTCAGAGCCCTTGTAGGGAGCATGGCCCTGTGAACTGTTAACTCTACTATCCATTTGGGATTAGAGAAGGTATCTCTTTGTAATTTAGGATGGTCTGGTGCTTTGGATATGCTTGGCCCAGGGAGTGGCACTATTAAGAAGTGTGACCTTGGTGGAGTAGCTGTGGCCTTGTTGGAGAAAGTGTGTCACTATGGGCTGCCTAGCTGCCTAGAAATCAGTCTTCTACTAGCAGCCTTCAGATGAAGATGTAGAATTCTCAGCTCCTCCTGCACCATGCCCGCCTGGAAGCTGCCATGCTCCCACCTCGATGATAATGGACTGTGAACCTCTGAACCTGTAAGCCAGCCCCAATTAAATGTTGTCCTTATAAGAGTTGCCTTAGTCATGGTGTCTGTTCACAGCAGTGAAACCCTAACTAAGACAGGTGACCTAGAGTTTTTATTTTTAACACTGTATTTATTGTATGTGATAGGGAGAGGAGTCATCCACAGTGTATGTATGGAAATCAAAGGTCATCTTTCAAGATTTGGCCCTCTCCTTCAACCATGTGGGTCTCAGGATGTCATGTGAAATGATTCCTAGGGAGATGTGAACAAAATCCACTCACCCAAGAAACCAATGAGAGAATCAGAGCACTGACACCACCAAAGTCCAACTGGGTGAAAGACTTTTGCAGGAGTTACTTACAGAAGTATGGCCAAGGGGTAACTCACAGGAGCAGAAATGACTCAAAGACAGTTGCATCACCAAAGGACACCCATCATGGGTGACAGCCAGTGAAAGCTGGATCCCTGGAACACACTGCACAGCCTGCAGAGGATCCACAGGTTAAAGGACTTATTTTTGATTAGTCAGCTCAGCTGGTCTGAGAGTCTCTTTCCACAGTCCTTATTGCTTACACACACTGGAGCCTGGGGCGGGGGGGCAATATATTTGGTCAGCTTCGGGAACTTCTAGAAACCTTTCATTCCAAGTGCATACTTCCGCTTACTGAATTAAGGAGACCCCTATCTTGCATAATGTTCTATAAAGGATTAAGAAATGGGATTTCTTTTAGTTTTTGTTGTTGTTGTTTTGTTTGTTTTTATATACAATGACCTGGAACACGAACCTAATGTTGCTGGGTTTATTTTTAGTTTTGTTGTCAGATTGCTTTTATTATTTGTGCATTTACCCAAGGAGGCCAGAAGAGGGCATTGGAGCCCCTGAAGCTGGAATTACAGGCAGTTGGGAGCCACTGTTCTCAGGGCTCTGTTGCTGTGATAAAACACCACGACCACATCAACTTGGAAAGGAAAGAGTTTATTTCATCTTACACTTCCATATTGTAGTCCATCACTAAAGCAAGTCAAGGCAGGAACTGGAAGGCAGGAAGTGGAGAAGTCGTGGAGGAATGCTACTTTCCTGGCTTGCTCCCAAGGCTTCTTCAGCTGCCTTCTTAAAGCATTCAGGAGGGCCAGAATAGGTGTGGGGGTACACACTATCTGGGTGCACCATCCACAGTAAGCTGGACCCTCAAACATCTATGTCAATTGAGAAAATGCCTCAGAGGTTTGTCCATGGACCAAACAGGTAGGAACATTTCTTAATTGAGGTTTCCTCCTCCAAAACGACTATATCAAGTTGACATAAAACCAGCCAGCACAGCTGCCCAATAGCCATGGGTGCCAGGAACCAACTCAACAGCAAGCTCTCCTTACTGCTGATTCATATCTCCCGCCCTCTGCTTTTAAAATTAGTTACTCTTCCCACAAATTCTAGTTTTAGAAAAGACTTCTGTGATACAGCTAGTTTTTGTTTTGCTGTTTTATAAAGTACTGGTATTATTCCAATGTTAGCACAATGTTCTTACAGTCCCAGGGAAGAGAATGATCTAGCCCCCAAATGTTTGTTAGATTTCTCTGAGGTCTTTAAAAAGTAGAGAGACTCCCTACCCCAAACCTGTGAAACAAAAGTGAATCCTTCTGTTGCTCTGTGTTCAGACACGCATCCCTCCTTCTGATATATCATCCTGCTAACTCAACTGAAATAAAGGAACCTTTCTATCTCATGCGATGTAACTTGCTGAGTAGCTATTGTGACCAGACAGAAATTCAAACAACTGGCAGAATACAGATGTGGAGGCAGGAAGTTTGTCAATAAAACTCGACCATCATTCCTTTTTGAGCAAGACTCTGCCCACTAGGAAAGTAAGTTATATTGCAAGCCTGCCTCTTGATCACTAGACATTATTGTATGGAGATCTAGAAGCGGTGCCTGAACTCACTGAGCCCCTTGTGAGTCATCTTCTGTGTTACGAACTGTGGTTAGCAACTACACTGTACAATTTTGCGAGCATGGCTGATGGGCAACAATCACGACTTCCATAAAAGTCTGTAAAGCACGGCAGCTTGTCATTTGAGCAGAGCCTTCGATACTCAATGACCCACATAAAAACAGGTCACTCTCACCCCTGCTCCATGATGATCAGAAGGTGTTCCCTGTTTAGAGTGAACACAGAATTGGCTTATTAGACTGGGAGATGAGGACTTTAGAGATTGAACCACCTCCTTCCAACTTCGAGCAGTTTCAAAGGTCAGGGCTTGGAGCTTCGGAACAACGTGTGCATGTTCACGGTCTTGGGTCTGGCTACACACAGAAACAACCTCCCTCTCAGTCTCCTTCCCACCTGTTTAAAACTATAAAGTCCCTAGGGCAGAGTGCCCAAATGCCCTTCAGGTTGGTGCTGCCCAATTTAGCAAGTGGACATGGTTAGAGTTGGGACTGTCCCTTCATTAGAAATACACCAAAGGCTAAGACCAAAAGGCTCAACTCATTTGCAGAACAGCAGACCGTGGCTACAAACGTCACAGATCCAGCACACAGAACAGAAGATGTTTGCTGCAGACAGACGCCAAGGTCACGGCTTCGGATACTTGCACCTTTATACCAGCTGACTAAATGTTGAACCTTCAGTTGTGTCAATCAAGCAGATAATACTGCCTATTGCAGACAGACTTAGAATTTTATCTAGTTAGGTTAGCACCAGGATGAGGAACGGGGGAGCTAGACATAGTCCCTCGAGTGTCATGGTATCACGGTATCATATACAGCACATATAATTTGACTTAAATAGGCAAATCGGGACCATGACTACACCCCTTCAGATCTTAACCTATCATTAATTACATTTAAATAATTAATTCATCTACAGTCAAAAATTTTAAAAAGATGAAACTGAATCACGACTAAACCAGATATATGGGTGCCTCCCTGAAATAACAGCTTTAATGTATGGTCGGACATGAAGTTAAGCAGCTGTGTCGGAAGCCCAGAGACCCTCCAGACAGCAGCTCTGCCTTCTACCAAGTGTCCATTAAGCCTGCCTGGAGTCTTTCAGGAGTTAGCTGGAGTCCTTTCAGGTACTGCTGCGTGGGGGAAGGAGTGGGAAGTGTCTGAGTTGTTAACTCAGAATACGTTGCAAACACTTGGAAGTCACACACTGAGCTGCAGAGTTGACTAGATTCCCAAAACCTTTCCATAGAGAAAACCAGCTATTCATGAACAAAAGATTCATGAGGTCTAGGGATACACTCCAGTTGAGGGAGTACTCAACTGGCATCTAGGAAACCCTGTGTTTAATCCCCAGCACCTCATAAAACCTATCTGTAATCCCCAGAATTTAGGAAGTTGGAGCAGGAAGATCTTAGGTCTGACGTAATGTTGGGCTACAAACTGAGTTCCAGGCTAGCCAGCTAGCTAGCGTGAGCTAAATGAGACCCTGTCTCAAACTATAAACACCATGTCATGGCAATCTTGGGTATTCTGATATCCCTCCTTCAATTAAAAGCTTACTGAGTGACGTCACCAGTTTCTGATAAAGGAGGTAGAAAACTTAGAAGAGATGGTAGAACAAAATGACTTGTAACAAACACGAGTTTCAGATCACCAACCACTGGGTCCCTCAACACCACGAACACAACAGGCCTACTAGGACAATTCTGAGTGACAAGCTTTCAAGAGTCCCCAGCCACCCATCCCGGTCCCCGAACCTGGCCACCAAGTCCCTCTCCTTCAAACCCACGCAGTGCCCGCCCCCTGCTTGCTCTAATTGACAGGCAGCACAGCTACTCCTAGGAGCAGATTTTTTCCCCCTGGAAACAGTGACGAGCTGGCAGGAACCAATGGCGTTCCAGGAGCGGGGCGGGCTGCAGCGAAGGGTCAGGTGCTCTGCGCTGAGGCTGCGTGCAGGTGAGGCAACGGGATCCCACAGCGCCCCTTGCTTCCGCCACCTCTTGGCCCCAAACGCTCCAGGACGGATCGATCTCAGCGCGGGTGAGTCCCCTGGGATGGGTGGCCTGCCTCCTGAGGCCCACACTGGGGCTGTCACTGGCCGGGGGGTGGGGAGGCGGAGAGGCCTAGTAACCCGGTAGGGAGGAGGCGATTCACCCACCCACCCACTCAAACACCCTGACATAAACCCACTCCTCTTCTCTACCCTCCGATCTGATCTTTGATTGGTGATCCTGTTTGCCCAGGTTGTGGGGGAAGGGCTGGAGAGAGGAAGGACTGGAAAGGCCAAGGCGATTTCAATCCAGATCTAGAATTTTTCAGGGATTCGTGCCGTTTCTGCGTGGAGAAATGAGAGATTTGTCTTTTTATCCTCATTCCCACTCCCACCTGCGTTATGTCACCTATGTAATTATATTGCTTCTTATTATCGAACATCCCGGAGCTTTAGACAGAGCCTCATGTCTCACTTTAGTTTGCCCCAAGAAACAGTTCTATTTACCGCAATGAACTAAAATAAATGAAAAAAAAAAAAAAAAAAAAAAAAAACAAAAAACAACCACCATATGTTCCTTGCAATTGATTCTTTCTTGACATTAAATTGTATTTGGTTGATAATAATTTCCTTCGTGTTAGTGAGACGGGAGAGAAAATTGGGAGAAAGAAAAAGAAAAGTGGGGAAGGAACTGAGATCAATCACTTGCAGTTTCCTGCATACAATTAATTCCCCCACCACAGCCATTATTAATATTGCTCCCAGAATTGGACCAAAATGAGTGGCATTCAAGATACAGTAGTAAATTTAAATTTGGAATCAGTCATTGTCTTGAAACCAATGTCTAAAACAGTTTCTAGTTTGGATGAAACCACAGTTTAAAAAAGCAAATCTTACCTTAAGCACATCTGTATCCTTTGCATACAGCTTGTGTTTCTGAAGGCAAAGCCAGTGCCCCTCATAGGTTACCTTCGCCCCTTCCTAGACCGTAGCAAGGGAAGTCAGAGCGATATATACACATACCACATACACACACACACACACACACACACACCCCATATCCAGGAATTTTCAAACATTCTAAACCATCCTGAATATGTCTCTGAAAAGCCACATATACAAATCATCTTTTTAAATGTTATTGTGGGGTCCATCTGAATAATTCCTCGGTCTTTAAGGAATATATTTTTGATAGGTTATAGGAAACTCAAAGTTTGTTTGGTTTTTCTGTTTGTTTGTTTGTTTGTTTTTTAAGTGGCACTAAAGCTTTTTGGCCCTGGTGTCCTGCGTCAAATGGAGTTCTATACTGTGATTTTTCCAGGCAGTGACTTAGAATGTAAATGAGATTACAATTGCTGTCACCCTCAGTTTGCAAGAAAATGTACACATCACAGTTGTCACCATTAATTTATTTATGCTTATTCTACAGATTACCTTATGCTGACCTGATCAAGGACTCGGAAAATGATTCCGGAGTTTCTTCTGGTGTCTTGCACACTGGCTGCTCTGTGTCACTCGGCTCCGTTTTCTCTGCAGCCAGAACAGCAGAAGGTTCTGGTAGTTTCTTTTGATGGATTCCGCTGGGATTACTTATATAAAGTTCCAACACCTCATTTCCATTACATCATGAAAAATGGTGTCCATGTGAACCAAGTCACTAATGTTTTTATCACAAAGACCTACCCTAACCATTACACTTTGGTCACTGGTCTCTTTGCAGAGAATCATGGGATTGTTGCAAATGACATGTTCGATCCTATTCTGAACAAGTCTTTCTCCTTGGAGCACATGAATATTTATGATTCTAAGTTTTGGGAAGAAGCCACCCCAATATGGATCACAAACCAGAGGGCAGGGCATGCTAGTGGTGCGGCCATGTGGCCCGGAGCCGATGTAAAGATCCATGAGAGTTTCCCTACCTACTATCTACCTTACAATGAGTCTGTTTCCTTTGAAGACAGAGTCGCTAGAATCATTGAGTGGTTTACAGCCAAAGACCCGATCAATCTTGGTTTTCTCTACTGGGAAGAGCCCGATGACACGGGCCACGATGTGGGACCTGACAGTCCTCTTATGGGGCCCGTTATTTCTGATATTGACCACAAGTTAGGGTATCTGATAAAGATGCTGAAAAAGACAAAGTTATGGAATAATGTTAACCTCATCATCACGAGCGACCACGGGATGACCCAGTGCTCTAAGCAAAGGGTCATAGAACTTGACCACTACCTGGACAAAGAGCACTACACCCTGATTGATCACTCACCTGTAGCTGCCATCCTGCCAAAAGAAGGTAAGTCATGCCGATCAGAGCCTAGCACTGCACATACCCAGTGTATACGTGGCTGCTTTTCCAGGACACTTGCCTATGCTGTAACGGTGTGCTAAGATTTAGTCCTTAGACTTGGAAAACAAAAATCTCCTTTCTCTTGAGTTTAATTTCCTACCACACCAGGAAACGCTGACACTTTGGCTATAGGTTTTAAGCATTTTAGAATCGCAAAATATGGTAAAGGTTACAAAAGAAATGGATAGGGCCTTTGAATATAATCTCAGTCCTCTCTTGAAAGCCTGTGACCATCAATAGACCCTTAGTCAAGACCTGGTTAATAGGGAAACAGTGGAGTATGTGAAGGAGCGAGTGTGTTTGTCTAATCCTAGGCTTGTTTTGTTTTGATAAGGAGGTTTGCCTTGTGTTCTTTAAAAACATCTGAGGAATCCCCCTTCCCAAACTGTCGCCTAAGCATCAGCAACATTTTAAAGCAAAGTCAAGGGTTAACATGTGGAGGAGAGGTCCCAGAATATGTAACCAAATATGCAAGGCTTGCTTTTCTGAATGAAACAATAGCACCTTGGAGAGTTGGTCCTACTTAGAGAGAAGGGACTTTGAAAAGCTCTACTACCTTACCAAGGGGAATTGGGTCCTCTCAAGGGAGTTAAGCAAAATCTATTAAGTAGCAACATGGAAATATGCCTGCCTGCCTATACACATGGTTTGCAACTCAGATGTTACATCAACCCGTTGGATTACTACCAGCCTATTAGATTCCCGTAGGCAGTTGGGTTTTGGTATTGTGGTTTTTCTTTTTGAGGTTTGTTGATAAGAGAGACAAAGACCTGACAAAATACATTTGAGGAACAAGAGTGAAAGATGGTGGTAAGATGTGGTACATTTTCAGGTCTGGGGTGTTCTCCAATACCCCCACCCCCTGTAAGATTTCTACCCCTAGTTATCTTCCACTATACCTGACCTAAACATAACCTATTCTCTTCTCCAGGATCTCTGTCTCTACATCCACAGCAACTGGCTGCTGTCTGTTTAATCTACCTGTGTTCTCTTGTTTGGGTTTCACAAAACCTTGGTATTTAGGTGGCGTCTATAGTACAATAGATGCTTGTATCTACATCCATAAGTCCATTTAAGTCTTTAGAGAGTAGCGAATACTATTTCTAAAAAAAGCCTTTATTATTATTATTCTTTAAGAGAATGTGCTAATAACAGAAGAGCAGCTGTTTCTATATTCTCTTCAAGACTCTTCTTGGGCTGTGGAGTCCCACCATGCATGGTTCACCTTCAGTTTCCCAGCTCTGGGTGTCTGTAGGAATATGAGTCCTGTTCTGAGTCCCTCTCTCTTCCTTTCTCCTTAGGTAAATTTGATGAAGTCTATGACGCTCTGGCTGGTGCCCATCCTAATCTAACGGTCTACAAAAAGGAGGAGATACCGGAAAGATGGCATTACAAGCACAATGACCGAGTTCAGCCGATCGTAGCGGTGGCCGACGAAGGGTGGTATATTTTGCAGAATAAGTCAGATGATTTTCTGTGTGAGTATGTTATCGTATTTCTTCCCATTCTGCACCGTTTCTTGCTAACTTGGAGGCTGTGGATAATACAGCAGTTTACTTACTGATGTTTTTAACTCTCTGTTACTTAAATGTTGAAGGATCTGTGTTATATCGGTACTCATCTAGAAATGTCTTAAAGATATATACATAAGAAACATACAAGGTTGGGGCTGTCGCTTGGTGGCACATATGCTTGCCTAGCATGTATAAGGCCCTGGGCTTGATCCCCAACATGAGAAAAAAAACTGCGTAAAAATGTCTTTTTAGTTAGAACTGAGTTCTTGCCCTGTTTAGTGACTGAAAGCAAAGTAGTTGCATGACCATGTGCTTGTAGTGTTTTTGTGACTCCTAATAGTGGGTATGTACAGCTACACACATTCTGATTTCTAACCATTTGTACCCATAAATAATCAGTAAAACAGTATTTGATCACATCAAGGAAGGTGGGAAGACTGTTTCCTGAGAATATTTCCACCTTCATTTGTGTGTTAACTATGTAGGTAGATGGATTACTCAGAAAAGGTCTGCGGATATCTGAGGCCATTTCCTGTTTTAAGGTTAGCCTAAATTTAGGGAGACATTGTAGAGCATTGTTTTTTTGTGAGCTACAATCACACAGTAGGCTGGTCACATTTATTTCGCTGATAGAAACACTCCAGTTATCCTGTTTCTACTACCTTCTGCTTATGTATTCAATAGATCATTCATCCGTGGCTCCTGTGGTCCTTCTCGGTCAGAATTCTGTAAGTTACTGAGTCCAAAGACAGAAGTTTTTCAAAGTGTGTCCCTTGGTACAACAGTGTCTAAATCATCAGGATATTGTCGGAAAGGCACATCCTTGGACCCAACCTAGCCACACTGACTTGGATACCCATGGGGACATGGCTCCTCTGTTTTTATGTGGACCCTAGGGGTCACATTCACGGCATAGTGAATCACCACTATTATTAAGTATTGTCCACTGGTTCAAAGAGGGTCCACGCTCTTTGTGATTTCGTCTGGAATCTGATTCTCTGGTCTACGGCATATGAGAAAATTACTGTTACCTTCTCATATGACTTAGACTCTAGATCCCAACTTCTCACAAAATGCAACCTAATCAATTCTGCATTATATAATGGTACATTTCCAAATGTAATTTATCAACCAAACAGACGAGCATAGCACCCTGTCTGATAGTTGCTGTTGTCTCATAAGCCCAGCAGTATTTATGCTTGAATACATTGAAAGGAATTATGGCATTTAGAATGGTTTCTGCAGGTGGAGTTGACTCACAGGAAGATGTCAAGTTACTTTGGGGGGGGGGGTGACAGATCAGTGACTTTCAGAGAAGTGAACTTGAATTTTCATTTTCTACATTTGAATGCTGTTGTGGATTTCCTTGTAGCAAGTGAGGATAAAGTGACACAATTGGAGTCATAAGTCATGTTCCTCATTACTCTCAAAAAACTTCTCTCAAGCCTGTCAGCTTTCTTAGGTCACCATCTTAGCCATAACTGGGGCCATGCCTTTGCTCTGACACCACGCTAGCCATACATTCAGCTTTGAATATGCCATTGCAACCCCTTTATTTTTTTTTTAAATGGAATCACTGGGTATGCCCACCAGAAGACCTCGTAAGGTTTTATGTGTAACCACACTAAAGCACAGCACACTAAGCTGGGTCTCCAATGGAGCCACCACCAGAGCCCACATTCCTCAGTTTCCCCCCACACACACACATTCTGACCTTTGTGTTTCAAAATGGGTCACAGCTGTGACTAAAAGTTTGATTGCTGTGCTGTCTCGTGTTTGTACAGTGCTTTTCACTCTCTGTTAGCTATCATGGGGTCTGCCTTTTGTGATTGAGACTACCATCTTGTTACTTTAGGATAACAGTTAGACATCGTAGCTACCCAGGAAGTATTTGCCAAGAATCAGCCAGCCACAGAACAAAACCACATCAACCATCTGCCTGTGTTCCCTAGCCTGACTTGGCCCACCTTTGCCCTGTTCTCTTCCTTCTTGGCTATGCAAGGTAGTATAGGCCCCTAAGAAAGATGGGTAGCCAGGTGACATTTGATTTCTTGAGGTTATTTGTGGGGCTGACAGCAGCAGAGATTATAAATGATAACTTCACTTTTTATAAAGTCAAATTGGATAACCTTGGCACTTAAGGTCAGAACTTGACCATATGACAGTTCTTTCTGTTCTAATGCCATCTGGTTGGCTAACTCATGCATTTTCTCTTTACAGTAGGCAACCATGGTTACGATAATGCATTAGCAGAAATGCATCCAATATTTTTAGCCCACGGTCCTGCCTTCAGAAAGAATTTCACAAAAGAAGCCATGAACTCCACAGATCTGTACCCACTGCTCTGCCACCTCCTCAATATCACCGCCCTGCCACACAATGGATCCTTCAGGAATGTCCAGGATCTTCTCAGTTCAGCAACTCCAAAAGCAAAAACTCCGTACACACAGAGTACCACACTCCTCCTTGGTAGTGACAAGCCGGGAGGGTATGAGCCAGAGGAATCGTACCCTTATTACATCGGCATCTCTCTTGGCAGTATCATAGCTATTGTATTCTTTGTAGTTCTCATTAAGCATTTAATACGCAGTCAAATGCATACTTTACAATATATGCAGGTTGAAGTTGCTCAACCATTACTCCAGGCTTAGTGCTTCTTTGACATGGAAGTGCGGATTGAAGTGGAGGGTGCAGAATTCTATCAGTGGTGACCCTTCAGCTTCCTGAAAGCTAGTTACAGGTACCTGCATAGGCCATCAAGCAGTTAACCCATACTCGGGCACAGTCACACGTACATACATGCACACCGCCGACAGAGTGAAACACTTCTGCCTGCAAATGATCAAACACTTAAGGGTAGCCCTCCACAGCTTTCTCTGGCTTAGTAGGTAGATGGTGCTCTATTTGGGGTTGGCACTTATAACATGCATACTTAACAACTTTGCACTACTGAAAGTACCTGCGATGATGTACTTTTACTATCTTAGTAGGTACGTTTTTCACTGACATGCACTTTATAAATACGTCTAGTAACTTGGTTGAAAATGACAACCTTCTGGATCTCTGTCACCAAATACTAGCATTCCATGTACAGCGTGAAGGAAGATTCTAGCAATTCCCAAATAATGTAGAACTCTGTCTCCTTAAATGGGAGAAGGAGGAGGGAGGAGGAAGAGGAGGAGGAAGCGAAGGTGTTGAAAAGTCATGGGGACTAAGTTTGTAGCCTGCATCTGGATAGATGCTTTTCCAGCAGCAGGTTGCATTGTGGGCATTTCTAGTTATGTTTCCTCCCCAAGGACCAACGTTTTCATTTGCTTCTTCCCTCAGATAGATTCCAGCACTGAAGGGTGCATTCTAAAGCTCTTATTTCTATACATTAGTTATTGCTCCTTGTGGATGAGTCTAGTCCTCCTTCCATGATGAGGATGCCATGCACATAAGACTTCCTTTCTGTGTAGAATAGTGGTAGCCTGAAAAGCAGAGGCCAGACACCATCTCTGCTGTGTTTTTTTTTTTTTTCCTGCCTGTCATGATTTGCTTCTTTGAAAACAACATTATTAATCACATTAAAAAAATCAAATGAGATTAAAACAACAACAACAACAGTGTTTTGTTTTGCTTATTGGTTGTTTCTTTCTGGTGGCATGAAGTGGCGTCCAGACATCATTCAACCCTGAGCCTTTCAAAATCCAGAGTTGCAAAAGAGGACAAACCGTACTAGGTGACATACAGGCCACAGGACATCAGTCAAAGTACCATGGAGCCTGGGAAACAAATCAAGCAGGGCCACAGATGAGATGTGTGTCCTGTCCCCATAGTAACAAAGGGTACCTCTAGTAAGGAAAAAAGCTCTTGATTATAATAGGTATCAGAGCACCCGAACTCAGAGTGCTTAATTTTGTTTCAAGAAATATTTGAATATTTCTTGTAGCACCTGCCAGGGTTTACTGATGTAAAAGAAGGATGCACATTCCCAGATGTCTCACTGGCTAGTGGGTTTTTAGCTTCCCCGTTATGTCACCCCTCTTGTTAACAACAGCTTCAAGCTCTGCCTTTTAGATGCTAAGCAGTGAGGAAGTTGAGATAACCAGAGGACCCACCTGCAAAGGAAAGCTTTCTTTGGAAAACAATACCAAAGTAGACACAAAGCCCATCGGTAGCATGCAATGTGTATTGCATTTCATACACCTGTCAGCTAATTATAGAAATGGCATCATTATTTCAGAGGAGAAGGCCTGGCTATGTATGGAGAGCAAAAGTGATAGAAATTTAGGTAGATTTTTAACAAGTTTCCCAAAATGAACTGAGATATTTATAAATGATTATACTGCTCCTGAGGTAAAGAACATTAGCACATAATTTTCATTTCAGTAAAAACCTCTGAAACAGGACCGAAGAGAATACATGCGAATGGCCAACATCCCAGAGGATGCTGGGAAGTCAGACACCTAGTAGCAAATCCCTCTTGAGTTTCAACTCTGGCTGCCTACACCCTGAAGGTGTGCACACACATGGTGATGGACTGTGGCTTTGAACTATGTGGAGACACAAGGACAGTGACCTGCGATGAGATTTAGTCCATTTCAGAGAACCACTCTCCAGACGGCATTGTGCACACTCAGCTGGCTGTGTTTAGTTCGCTTCAGAAGGTGCTGTTACCTCAGAACAAAGTGAAGAGTGCATCACAATGTAGACAGGAAGGTTAAACTACTCAATGGTTTGTTACAGATACATTTGATTATTGAATGGTTCATCAGAGATACCCACATCCCTGGAAAATCAGCAGTGAGAAGGGATAGCAGAAAGAAAACTTTTAACTTTCCCGGGAAAATCTTGTCATTCGGAACCCTTTGATAGCTTTATTTAGGTAGTTTTACCTAAATGTCTTCATGGTCCAACTTAATACGGATACACACATAGCATATATACTTGTCCATGTGTGCATTTGAACACTAGAATATAATGCACACACTTGAAAAAAAAAAGAAGTCATCTGGTCAGAACCGGACAGAATTGACATGCATAGCCTTGTTTCTTCACATCGAACACAAATATAACCCTGGGAATGGAGCCGAAACTCTGAGAGGTGATTAGAGGGTAGCAAGCTGGTTAGGAGGCAAAGGATGGATGCAGAGCACGGTGGCAGGGCTTCACATATTCCTCACCCAACAGAGGGCTGCAGATGGTTTCTATTCCCAAAGCCCAGCCTAGCAAGATGACAGCCCAAGCAGGCTGGACAGCAAGCAGCCCTGGGACTGAAGAGAGCCTCTGTGCCTGTATCAGGTAAGACAATCTCACTGGCCCCAGCTGGGGGCCTGTTAAAAATCAACCAAGGGAAGTACTTTCTCTCCTCACCCTCTGGACTGAGGACCTACTGACAGATGTGACAATCGGAGTCGCTAAGAGAGGCCCAACCTTTGTGTCCTTGCAGGCTTAAGGTTCAGAGACACAGCGGGATGTGCAGCACAGCCGTAAATGGGACCAAGTTATAGAAAGTGTCCTGGTCTAAGAACTGAACCCCCTTTGTCCTTGCTTCCTGAGGTTTCCTCTACCCCCAAATACCATGGATGTATGTGGAAGGATGAATTATAGAATCTCCTGTCCCTCTTCCCCAAAGTGACACCTGGCATCTCCTGCAGACCAGACCAGAAGTGACTGTTAGCAGCACGTGGTCAAAGCACACCAACGTCCCACCACGAAGACTGAACACTAGGCTGACACTGCCCCTGAGTCACATGCTAAACCTGTGTGTGGTGATTCCCTGCTAAGATGAAGTGAAAGGCAAAGGCTAGCCCCTTCCATAGAGTAAGAAAAAGAGAGAAAAGGCAAAGAAGAAATGTTTGGAAAGAAGAAATAAAATGGTCCCCATTTTCAGGGGACATGGCCATGCCTGTAGAAAATCATAAAGAAACAAGTATTTTTAAAAAAACACTTAAGACTAGTATAGCAAACTACAATATCAAAGATACCAGTGCCAAGATTACCTATATTTCTGTATGTTAACAGCATGTGCCATGACTAGCCACATGTTTGCATATTAAGAACATGCAGAAGACAATTCAAAATGTAATGCTATTTTTATAATCACCTCATAAAATGAAAACAGGTACGAACACAACAAAACCTACCGAATTTGTATCTTGAACGCAACCAAATTCTGGTGAAAGAAATTGGAAGAAACCTCCAAAGATAAGAAAGGGAAAAAAACAAACAGCCTATATTCATAGGTTGCTTGCAACATAATAAAATGTCATGTCAGCCACCATAGATCCTATCATTTGACTTGCAAGGGGGCTCTTTATAAGCACAGACAAGCTTATCTCAGCATGTATATGTCTTCTAGGCACAGGCCCTACAGGAGTTACACCTACTTGACAGAGACAAGTGAGAATTATCCTACCTGATATTCAATCCTACTGTCTCGAGGTAATCATCAATGCAGCATAGAAGTGACAGAGAGACGGGCACCTAGTTGTAGAAACACTAAAGAAATGGTCGTACATTTATGGAAATACTCTTGTGACTTTGACAACGGCTCCAAAGCTTTAAATTGAGAAAAATCAGACTTTACAAGGAGGGTACCAGAAGCAGCTAAGCATCCATAGGCAAACAAACACATAATCTTATGTAAACCGTAGTTTAAAGCCAGGGCTGGAGATAGGGCTCAATGTGTAAGAGGCACTTATACCCCAGGCCTGACAGCCTGAGTTGAATCTCCCGAAGCCATTCCTAAAAGTTGTCTTCTGACCTCCATGTGCATGCTGTAGACTGCACGCATCCATACACACATGAATAATGAATACAACTTTCCTTTAAAAATAGCCCCAAATGGATGGTACACTTAAATGAAGAAAAAAGTAGAAAATTTTCAGAACCTAGAACAAGACCGAGTTAACAGGCTTCTCAGCAAAGTTATAATCCCTAAAGTGCAAACTGGGGACTGAGAGCGTGACTCAGCTGTAATGTGAGTCCCTGGTATGCAAGAAACCATGTATGTAAAGCCCACCAGACAGATAGACAGACAGACTGACAGACATGCACGAACGCACACAGAGGGTTGGGAGATGTGACTATGAACTGGAAACTTGACGTTTACTGAAATGAACGAGTTTGTTGTTCTGTGAAAGTCCCTGTGAAGAGGACAAAGAACAAGCCACAGACTGGGAGGAAAATATCCTCAAACCACACACCCAACAAAGGACTAGCACATTCCATTTCAAAGCAGGCAAATTCATGGAGACTTTTCACCGAAGATCAAATGGGGAAAGTACAGTTGTATAATTGTTTTGCATCAGTGGGCCCTGGGGAATGCAAAGTGAAACCACAGAAAAGTAACAATATCTGTCAGACTTGCTAAGATTTTAAAAATAGTGTGCCATCAGAAGCTATTGGGACACGGAGATCAACCATTTGTTCCAGGGAATATAAGCAGAAGATGCACTCTGGAAAATAGCAGGTTTTAGTTTTTTTTTTTTTTAAGAAAGCCAAACGTGACCCAGTATTTGCCTTTCTGGGATATTTATCCCAAAGAAAGACAAACATCTTCAGAAAAGCCATGCTATACACAGTGTTCATATTGGACTTATATTAATGGCCAAACTCTGAAACCAACTATTCTTCAAACTGTTGGATAAACAAACAGGGCTTTAAACATAGAAAATAACATGGAAAGGTAGGAGTAAAGAGGTTTATTGAGATTTATGATGAGATGGATAAATCTTGGTGGATGATGATGCTGATTGCAAAATCTAGCACTCCAGAGTTATCCATGTGACATTTGAAGTGACGTCATCTTTGAATTGGAAGGTGACTGTTAAAAGACAATGCAAGGGGACCCTTGTGTTGGAAGTATATCAAATTGCAATTAGTCACAGCTATCCTGCGTGTACTTGTCTTAGCTCTGGGGGTGGAAAGTCCCAGGGCTCTTCTAAATTCTCATCCTGGCCTGTAGATGGCCAACTCCCCATGCCTAGGGCAGATGGGCTGGAGCAGGGAATACACTCTGTTCTCTCTACTTCTCTAAAGGACACTGATTTCATTGTAGGGTCTTTCTCCCCTCACTAGAAGTTTTCAAAGCCCTCACTTGGAAAATAAAGTCATATGGGAGGGGGGATGGCAAGGGCTTCAAGTGTGAATTCTGAGGGGATACAAATTAATTTTTCAATGATCAGACTAATTTTGTTTTGGGTAGTTATTTCAGGTATTAAAGAATTATTACATATAAATAATTTGCAAGACTGGTTGGGAAATTTCAGGTCCTTAATTAGCTATAAGCCTGTGTCATAATGTCTTTTATACTAAAAATAACAAATCATGGGGAACTGTTGCTCAAAAAAAAAAAAAAAATCAGAATAAGGGCTCAGACCAGTGTGATTCCACTAAAAATTAGATAAAGGAATAGCAGGCAAATTATATCAATATCACTCAGTTGGTGAAAGTAAACTACACATTTTAAAATGTGAAAAACGCTGTTATTTCTTCCAAATCTACAGTCACTTCAAATTTTCTTCAATTATGAAAAGGCTGAAACTATTTTTGTGGCTCTCTCTTTTCCTTGTAGTAGATGTATTGTTTTGAATCATCAATTCTACCACTATTGGTAACTAGTTTCCTGACTCATTATTAGGTGCAAAGAATGTAAGCAGGTGAGGCAAGGGACGGTACCTTCACAGAAAGTTTGAATGAAAAATTATCATTTTATTTCTTCAGTATAATCAGGAGACTGTTTGATCTGGGCCTATAAAAAGAACATCCTTTGCAGCTTGGATTGCAGTCTTCTCTCAATGACACAGTAGTCACATCACACCTGAGTTGACATCCTCAGGTCTATTTTGGGGGGATGGGAAGGGTGGTTTTAGTCTAACCAATTAGCTGGGAGTGCTAAATTCTTCAAGTATGTTTATGGATAATTTCTGGATTTGTTTTGGAGCTAATTATCCAATCTTTATGAAAGTGAGGTTAAGCACAGTAGCCTGAAACATACACTCACTATGGGCCTGGCCATTAGTCTGTCACACTGGAAGGTGTGAACTAGGACCTAAGCTGTTCTTTAATTCCTTTTCACAAGATGGAAGCTTACCTGGGTGTGATCTTGCCTTAGGTCCCAGCTCTCTTTATTCCATTTAATGTCTTTAATCTGTTTACCTTCTTGAACATGGGATTTAGCTCAATTCTACTTCCTGGTGCCCCTTTTCTCCTTGAGCCATACATTCTGTATTTTTCCTTGCTCAGTGTGCTCCTTCTCTTCAATACACTCTTCATAAGGGTGAACATTAGTAACCACACAGTGGAGTCTATAGTAGGTTGTTTTGTGATTTCCTCTAACAATGCAATTAATTCAAAACTCATTTTAGCTCAGGCAGAATTTTTGGACGGTGGCAAAATGCAGGCAAATCCTTTGCCAAAATATCACATGGTCTCTAGGCCACATACTAATATTCTTCTCCAAAACCTCCTGAGCCAGGCCCCCAACAGTTCAAATCACTGTCAGCACCCACTATCTTCCATGTTCCTATTAGATGGCCCATTAAGCTCCATTTAAAGCGTTCAAAATGCTTTTCTAATCCCAAATCCAAGGACTGACATTCTTCCAAACACACGCATGCTCAGGCCTCTCACAGCAGTTCACATTTCCTGGTACCAACTTTTGTCTTAGGGTTTCTATTGCTATGAAGAGAAACCATGACCACAGCAACTCTTATAAAGAAAAACATTTGGGACGAGTTTATGGTTTCAGGGGTTTAGTCTATTATTGTCATGGCAAGAAATATGGCAATATGCAGACGGACATACCACTGGAGATGGAGCTGAGAGTTCTACATCTTCATCCACAAGCAGAAGGAGACTGTGTATCACACTGGGCAAAGCCTGAGCATATGAAACCTTAAGGCCTGCCACAACAGTGACACACTTCCTCCAACAAGGTAACATCTCCTAATAGTGCCACTCCCTATGGGCCTATGGGTCCAATTACATTCAAACTATCACAGGCAGGCAGACCTAAATAATGGTCTAGTATTTGCCTGTCAAGCAGTTCTAACTCTGGGACATGAGTGAGACCAGTTTCACTTTGACATTGATAGTCACTACACTCACAAGTGTTAGAATACAAATCATCATCTTCTATGACAGCACCTCAGGACCCAACTGGATCTTTGAACTTTCATATAGTCTCTGAAGCAATGGTGGAGGAATGTGCTGGGGAAGGAACAATATATTAACACCGAAGACTAGGCAGAGGAAAGAGGCAAAAGGATCACCTTATCTCTACAAGTGGAAAGCCTAGAAAATGATTCTGGCTCCGTGAAACTCAACAGTAAGAGTTAAACCACAGGTAGATGTGAGTCACCTGTTCATACAAATGTTTCCAATGTTTAAAGACCTCTCTTCCAGAGTAAAGAACAAATAGTTTTCCTAGTTCCTACCAGTGTTTGATTCATTTAAAAAGACTGACTGAATGAATGCTCTCCTAGAGAGAATGTAGCTGAATCCATAGGCTTTTGGGTAAGTCATTAAATGCCTACAGTTCCACAAAAGACAATGTTTAGATACTGGACCCAACTCTTCAGTAATCAGTTTATAAAATTTCTCCCCTTTTATTCTAAGCCATTAATCTTAGTTAAAGAGGTTGTGCAAATTTACTCTGGGTCTCTTGCCAATGATGCCATCATACTATATATATTTTATATATTGTTTTAAAATTTTGTTGTTATTTACCTTTAATCCTGGTTTTTAAAAAGATCTATAATGATTGTCTACAAAGGTCTTTATAGAATCGCTCAAGTCATGTACATTCAGCTTTCACAGTATGTACATTTTGTAAGACGGTGACAAATTAAGAAGGCTGATGCATTTGTTTGGGTAGATTTTATTTACATACATTTTAATCATAAGCAAAATCATTAGCTACAAGTTGAAACACTGTATTTCCTTTAACTTAAGGCACTGCAAATTTCCTTACAGCATACTCACTGTATTGACATGCTTTTTGAGAACTGACAATAAATACATACTTTATATACCTAATCTTTGTCCTTCATTTGTAATGTTAAAGATGAAATGAACCACTCTTCATAAAAGGAATTAAAGCCAACCATCCTTAAAGCTTACCAGGTGGGCATGAGACAGATACACCCAACATCATGCCATGGTATCTGATCCTTTAATATCCCAAGGTTTTTTACCTGTGGGTTCTTAAAGGAAGCCTTCTGGGCAGCACTGCCAGCGAGCCTTTGCCATACTCCACGGCTTTTACAGAAGAGCATGCATGACAGGTGTTTAACAGGGACACCACTGGTCCTCGACTAGAAAGTCAAGGTACTCAGTCCTGAGCTGACTAGTGCAAGTAACAAAACCACACAGACAAGCACTTTCCTCTTATCTTTGGGTAATATCACCAAATATTTCCTGAACAAAAAGCAGAGCAAGTTTAGTTAATGCTTTACAACATACACACCCAAACTTCTATGTCAAAGGCTACCTTTACTAAAAAAGGTTTTCTCAGTGCAAAACTGCAGCTGTGGGCTTTAACAGTGATGATTTTTTTTTTCAAAGATAAAAATGGATTAGCAGAAAGTTTAATATGATAATCTATTTGATTAAATAAATACTATTTTTGTCTCTTGAATAAGCACTTTGTAAAATTTTACCTAGTTCTAGTATTCTGAAACAGAATAAAATACAAAATAAATACATGTGCTGCAAGGGCTAAGACACTGCCAGGACGTCCCTTCCTCTTCCATCCTTTAAAAAATCTACTCTAGAGGTGGACACCAAGTGTGAGGTGCAGTCGAGGTAAAGGAGTCACTGGGATCCGCAGCACTGTAGGAACTAAGGTATCTTCAACACTGCTGGGAGATGGTTCAAAAACGCCCACTCTTTTTTTTTTTTTCAAAGTGAATATGGCAGTTTATTTGTTATTTTATTAAATGGAAAGAAATAAGCAGAGATTTCTCTATTATCTTACTGGATCAACTCTTTACCCCTTAGTATCACTACTGCATGTAACAAAATAAATCAGAACATTTGTGAACAAAATCAGTCCTATCCTGTCCCTGAAACAGCCGTTCTGTGACCAGGAACATAGACTATATACACAGTACAGAAATGCCTCTCAAAACCCCAATTCAATGAAGCATCAGACATCAAACTTGAAGGAAATCCGCCGTGAGCCAGTACAGCACAACAAATCTAAGATGACTGACAAGTGTCTTCGATCACCACAGGTCATCAGTGTCTAACTGCACTGCACACTGACTGTAGAGCCATCTTGCATCTGAACAGCAATAACCAAGTCTGCTTTCCGTTGTCAAACGCTGAAGATCACACCAGTAACACGAAGCGGTGGTCTGCTATCTGATGGACATCATATAGGGAGTTCTGATAGCTGTGGTTCTGAGGAGCCAGCTATGGAGGGAATGAACGAGGACAGTGCTTCACAACAACTCTTTGGTTCTCGGGTTTCGATGAGTCAGGGAGGAAGCAGGCGGGAAGTGCAGGAGCTGCTCTGCCCTTAGCACAGGGCCGCGCCAGGGCAGAAGACACTAAACTCCACCTTACATGTCTGACCACTTGACTGCATAGAAGGCACATTCAAGAGCCACAAAGGTCAATACAAAAATCCTGACCTTGCCGCTTTATACTCAGGCCATTTTTCCTACAGCATTCGAACACTTCCAATAAACAGGAGAATTGAAAACTGTAACAAAAAGTAGGATGTTTTAATTGTGATATTAAGTTGTGAGTGGGTGAAAGTATACACGTAAGGTCTGCAAGAAGTAGCCTTTCCTTGAGCTGAACCTTTCTTCACAGCTGTGTTCTTTACATGTCATATGACGTCTGCATTCACTCATACAAATACGCTGGCATACACAACTTAGCCAGAGGCGTTAAACACAAATTTTTGAAACTCCTTATTAACAATAGTATCTAAAAATGTAACTAACGCAAACAAATGAACAAACGAAACCACAAGGTGTTAAGTAACCCAAGCTGGACTCCATGTCAAGGCCCTCTGCTTCATCCTTCCTACAGGTGTGCATCACCAAGACCAGCCCCAGACTCAGCTTCTGAGGTGTCAATGGCTTACAGGTTTCACCAAGCTCACACTTTATATTACACCGTCTTCCTTGGGTTTTGTTGGTTTTTAGCAGCTTTATTTCAAACGGTTTCTTTTTATGCTACAGTTATGCTATGTGGCTAGTCAGTTGTATTACCTATCTCAGAATTTCCTACTTCAAGGGTTTTCCTGGATACACACTAAAGACAAATATAAAAATATATGCAACTTTTTCTCCAGGATACACAAAATGCATAAATTACATAAATAGTTTTGAGTCATTTACAAATATATAAACTTGTTAGAAAAGCATGCCTATTAAATTCTGGTATATTTTCACTTAAAGATATATTTCATTGAAAAGAAAGAAGGAAGGAAGGAAGAAGGAAGGAAGGATGGACGGATGGACCACAGTTTTTTCTCAAAGGTTAATCTTGCTAGGGAAACAGGTGGTTTGAACTGATTTACCAGCGACTCTAATACCATTAGGGTTATTTGCATCAGGCAATACACCAACACACACACACACACCCCAGAGTAATTTTGCCATGTGTGTCTTGTCTTTTGAAATATCCCTTTTTCTGGCTGGAACACCACTCCTTGCATGGATCCTTAGTTTTGAAATTAATAAGACATGGTGAATTACTCAATTAAAGGATCATCGTCATCTTCCTGCAGCTGAAGGCGGGAGAATGGGCGGGATGCAGATGCTCTGTTCTGCATGAATATTATGAGGCCTGTTAGCATGGTTAATACCAACAGTGCACTAACAACAATTCCAATGGCTTCTGGGAGATTAATGCACCACTGGTCTACTAACAAGCACTTGCATGACTGAAGGTTCCATTATTGGGATGTGGTGTTAGTCCCAGGATGTGACACATCATTGGATAAATATCCACAGTGTTGATGGTGCTCTGCCTGTAACCTTTTCTAAAGGCAGGTCCATGGGCAGCGAGAAATGGATGCATACTAGGCAGGGAATTGTCATAGCCATGGTCACCTACTGGAAAAAAAGACAAAATTATGTTATTAAATGTGAGCGCTTTATTACAGAATATCTTGTTCACTATAAATACACTAACTTCTTGCCAGCCTTGTCTCCATCCACTAAGATTACTCCTGGCTGTACTAAACAGAAGCCACATGTGAAAATCTGTATTTCCATCAACTTAGGGCATCCTGAATTTCAGATGCACACACCTCTCTTCCCGTGAACCACAGCTTTAGACTTCAACACTGCTCAACCTGAGGTCCTTACGTTTTAGTTTTAACCGCCCTACTTCACCTATTCGCCCCAGTACTAGTAGCAAAAGCTCACTGTCAACAGCACTGGTGCCGAGGGGCCTATACAACTGAGAGAGGAGAAGAGAGAACACTGAATGGGGATGGGATTCCAGACTTACTCAGTTGTTCCGGTAAGCAATATCACGGCGTAACGCATCACTGACCTACTGCCGGTTAATAAACACCTCAGCAGTCAGGAAGGTCAGATAAGTGAGGATTTGACAGAAAGCATGTGTGTACTGAATGTAGAAGAAATGCAGACAACTCTAGCTTGTAGCTCCAGTAAATGTCTGGCTCAAAGAAATAATGGCAAGCCATCCACGATAGAAATCCAATAGCAGATTCTTCAGTTCGGCTCTAATGACCTTGTCTGTGAACGTGGACCACATGTATTTGGTGATTTCCATTTTAGGGATCTGCAAGTTTGATGTAGTGCTCAGGGGACTGATATCACAAGCCTCCAATGATTCCACTGCGATTACTTATATGAAAAAAGTATTGGGAGGGCAAAGTCTCACAAATAATATTTGTCTAAATTTCCATACTGATGGATTGCAATGGTTTTGTTCTGTTTTCTGTATTTTCCTAGTTTACAAAAACAAAACAACATAAATAGTACCCAGTCTGTTTTACACTTGCCTCATAGTTCCACATTCCCATAGTCAGTCTGCACCTAAGTGTGGTCCTTCACCTGCCCTTGCAAGCCAACTTTCATTACTACACGCACTTCCATTAGCTCACCAGCTATCCATGTCAGTCTTCATGCTAGAATAAGAGCCAAGCTGAGTAGCTCAAACAGAAACCAGCCAGCCCACGAAGCCAGAAGTATTTATTATCTAGCACTTTAAGGGCATTTGCAGAGTCCTGCACTGGACTTCGGGATCAGAATTCATAAAGCAGTAAAACGAAAACCAAAATACAGATGCATAAGCGTCATCTGAGACAGATATATAGCTCACCCTGCACATTCGATCACTGTCTGAGCAGCAGTGACGGATCGAGTTTGCTAACTTAACCGTTTGTTTGCTTTCAACTGCTGCACAGTGGCCCACAAAACCAGAGCATGCAAGGAAGTGATTTTATCATCTAGGAAAGTCTGGGGTCACTCAGGCAGCTTTTTTTTTTTTTTTTTTTTTTTTTTTTTTTTTTCCAAACACAGACAAGGAGAAGGAATTGGAAAATGAAAGTGAAGCTCTTCCCTGGAATTACACAACCTCCTGATGGAAGAGTGAGCTGTGGCCACTGTCCACGGCCGTGCAAGGAAACTCACTTGGGAACTGCCCTGCAAAACTGAACTGGTAGTATAGTATGAACGGAACTATATTTAAGCACCTGCCTTTCGCCTTTTGGAATAAGGTCACAGGGTAGCTCTTAGAGACTCCACAAATGCAGAGATAAGCACTTACATTTTAATGATGACGTGTTGAGTGTGATCGTCCAGCCTTCCTCAGCAACCAAAATAATGGGCTGAATTCGATCGCTGTGCTGGTAGTAAAATCTGTCAGGAATAGCTTCTTTGAGATACACATTCATGTGAGGGTTACAGTGTTTCAGTTTGTCATAAACCTCTGTTACATCTGTAAAAGGGAAAGGGCCAATTCGGAAAACCAGTTGACTCAGAAGCAAACACATAGCTGACTAGCATAAATAGGAATACATTCTGGATAATATTATCTAATTAAATTGCTTTTAATCCTCAAAACAGATTGTAATCATGCGACAGTGTCAGAGATGGGCACTTGGAATAACCCACATATTGAACCAGCCTGTCCTGGTTGATTTAGAAAGGGGATAGTTGTTACACTGAGTGTATTACTACCGATAACTAATTCCATCACTGGAAGATAGGTCTATCTCACTTATTTTATCAGCTACTTACTTATTTTGGGAAGAATCGCAGCCACAGGGGTTAAGTCTATAACACTGTAGTTTGAATGGTCGATGCAAGAATCCAAATATATCAGTCTGCTCTTAGAACACTGAGCCATCCCATGGTCGCTTGTAATGATCACATTAAGGCTTTCCCATAGTCCTGACTCCTTGAGCTTTAGGACAAGATCACCAATAAGGTCATCTACTTCTTTCAATACCCGACGCATGTTTTCTTTATCGTCGGGCCCGTATCTGTGGCCGCTCACATCTGGTTCTTCCCAGTAGAGCGCTGCAAAGGTGACTGGTGGGTTGGAACTGCTGAGCCACCTGGTCACGTTATTCAGTCTCTCCTCAAAGGGCACTGAGCTGCTGTAATTCATAAAATAGGAAGGTGTGATATTGCGAATGGACACATCAGTACCAGGCCACATAGCGGCAGCACTTGACCTGTTCTCCTGAAGCTGATTGGTCACCCAAATAGGCTCTGCGCCATTCCACCAAAATGGATCCTTATCATTGGATTCAGAAAAATGTTTCTTGGTGATGTTATCATACATGGAGTTGGCCACAATGCCATGGCTTTCCTCATATAAGCCTGTCACGATGCTGTAGTGGTTTGGGAATGTTTTTGTGATAAAAACATTTTTAACATGTTCCACCAAGACACCTTCTTTGATGAAGTTCTGGAGGTGAGGAAGGTCATAGTTCTTCAGGTAGTCAGCTCTAAAACCGTCAAAAGATACCAGAAGTAACTGAGGTGCCAAGCTATAGGACGAGTTACCTCTATAGCCAGTGACAAGTCCCCAAAACAAAAGAATTACTAATAACTTCATATTGAACATGTTGGAAACAGCAGCTAGGGGCCCCTGAAACATAAAAGAAAAACGTAACGCATAAAGTAGCAACACAATCTAAGTTTCAGAAATTTACCCAGCAGAAGAACAATCAACATTTACAAATCCCTTACATGCTAACTCCACCGATGTCAACTCGGCACTTAGCTTCAAAGATAACAATGAAGTTGAAACACAGAAAAAATTTGCCTTTACTTTCCCAGTTCACTACTGACGTCTGTTACACGCATCACCAAGCTCTGGAGGGAAAACGGGACCTTCTTTTGTCTCCATAAACATTCTCGTTTGTCCCTCTTGCTCATCTAGAGCAGCATAAATTATCCTAAACATTTACAAAAATTAGATGAAAACATAAAAACGTTTCTTTTGTTCAGGATACAAGCTCTCTTGGTTTACATCAGCCCACATGAGTAGCTGGTGGGAAGTCTACCATAGGGGTCCATCCTCAGTTTGTGTTTAAGATAAAACTACTGCTATGAAGACAAAATGAATGCTACCAGACAGGGGCAATCTCAATGGGCAACTGCTCCAACAGTGACAGGAAGATGACTAACAAGGCTTTTAAGGACTTGGAGGCCACAGTAACTTCAGAAGAAATGTGATAGTCACTAAAAGGGATTTCATCAGTATATCACCCTTCAGCATCCGCCTTACAGCTAAAGGCATGACGTCTTTTTTTTCCAATATCCCAGATTCAGCATTATGCCTAACTGTACTTTCTAGAAATAGTCCATGGATAACTGGATTTATATGCAATTTTATAGTGTGCTTAAAATTTTTCAAAAAACAGTTACCTCTGACGGTTATAGAGGTGAGGAGACAATTCAATAACTGCTGTAAAAGCTGGGCAGCCACATGCAAAAGAATGACCCTGGTACTCCCATCCCCTGACAAATGGAAACGTTAAATACAAACAGATCACAGACCTGCATGAAAGCTAAGCCTGTAAATTTCTTAGAGGAAAAATACGGCAGTGACTCTTCATTACCTCTGACTATGTCCAAACTTAGATGTCCTGCCAAGAACACAAATGGAAGAGGAAATCACCAATGGCCACCTCTTGTGTGACTATTTGGATGAAATGTTTAAGAGGGCCATTTCTATAGAGAGAAGACAGTATGGATAGTCTTACGGGTAGGCTTGTGAGAAGTGGCAGTGAATGCCAAGGGGAAGGAAGTTTCTTTTGAGGGTGGTGAAAAGTGCTTTCAAAATGATTGTGACAAAGGTTACAATTTCAGAAAGCCGTACACTTAAATGAGTGCATCCAATGGTGTCTTACATATCAAACTGTATTTTAAAAAGGAACTGTGCCGGGTGGTGGTGGCAACGCCTTTAATCCCAGCACTTGGGAGGCAGAGGCAGGTGGATTTCTGAGTTCAAGGCCAGCCTGGTCTACAGAGTGAGTTCCAAGACAGTCAGGGCTACACAGAGAAACCCTGTCTCAAAAAAAAAAAAAAAAAAAGAGGAACTGTATCCTTAAATGTCCCACCACAAAAGAGCAAACATTCTTATCATTTTATCTTAGCTCAAAAATGGTGTGAATTACGCATCTTATCATGCAGATTTGGGTGTTTTAACGTGAGAAGGTTTTGCACTACTTCCTATATTCAAAATGATACCACATAATGAAACCTATGTCTGCTCTTCTCCCTCAAATATACAAACGAAAAGAACCCTTTCTTCCCCAAATCCTGAAAATGGATGTTAAACACACACACACACACACACACAAACACACAAGCTATTATGAATCCCAGAATTCTTAGCACACTGCCTGGCATAGAAAGCAATCCCTGTTGTAAAGCTTAGCAACAGAGACGGAGGCCTTGGTCATCTGTTCTCTCCCAGCTTCTTGTTCCTTGTAGGTAAAATGGGAAGGCATAAAGGTTAGGCGCAGATCCTCAATATTAGCTCCCCTCATCCATTTTAGTTATAAAATTAGTTAGGCCTGTACTATGACAGGCAGAACACTACAATGGAACTAATGATAAATTAAGAAGACTTTTGATTCTTTTTAGACATGGTGATGATTTAGTCCACTGACTGATGGAACTCAGAAAGTTCACAACCATCTTAATTTCATGCTTGTACAGAGTATAGACAAATTACAAGTTAATACGCTAGACAACACTCTCCAAGCTGAAGAGAACCGTGCCTGTCAGAACATCTTTCCTCAGCAGTGCAGAGATCCATGTTTACCCTGACATATTTCATTCTAACACTGAGTCTTAAGCTATAAACAAATCGCCGGTCAAAAGGTCCTCAGATCGTTTTCATGGAACCAGAAAGCCATGGATCCATGAATGAAATTATAAAATGTTGCAAGAAATTCTGTAATTTTCACACCAACAAAACCCCAAAGGAATTAAAAAGGAGGGAAAGGGGAGATATATCTGGACTGCATAAAATAGCTTGGCAGTAACTGGAAATTTGATGTCGTCTCCAGTTTGGGGGCAAAATATCCCTCACCTGCTCTGGGTTGCCGGTTTCGCCTAAATGGAACGCACGTCAGTCAACTCTCACTGAACCCTAGACCATTAAAGGCTCGCTTGGAGGATGGTAAGGTAAAAAAGCCGCTTTCCTGCCTTAGCATTCCATCTGCTCTTTGAAGCAGTGAAATTCAAATGTGGCTTTAAAATAGCGTTATCCTTTATTACCCCGTGGCACAAACAACAGGTGGTTTACCCATAGATTTTTTTATTGAGTGCTTAACAACCGAAGGGAAAAAACCCAACTCCCTGAAAGCTTTCTAAGTCTTAAAGATTCTACGATTCTAAATAGTTCCCTGCTGCTCCAGGCCACACATAGCCTCTTCAACTCAGTTACATCTTACTGCGCATAAAATGCCCCACATTGTATATCCAACAAAATTTCTTCCCAGGCATACCCAGTAAAATTGACTTTCACTTTAGTTGAGGGGTCAGGCAGGGGAGGAGCGCGAAAGCCCCAGTTCCCCTAACATTGAGAAATCTCTGGGGAAACTGGAAGAAAGGGGAAAACCACACAAGCGCGCGTGCTTCTGCAGCTGGGCCCTCTAGAGTCCTACCAAAGGTACACAAGGGTTTTCCTGTCACCTGCTCGACAGCCATCAAGGCTCAGGGCTGGCTCCAGCGTGGGAAGGGTTGTTTGTGCAGCGCCTAACCCAGCATCCGGCATCTCCCTCAGCCTGCTCTCTAGCTTTTTAGTTCAGGAACGCCATTTGAACAGCATGAAAACACTAAGCCTGGAGCAGACCCCCAGGCAGGCGAGGTCCGGTCCGCCCGCCTGACCCTGACCCTGACCCTGACCCCAACCATGACCTCCGCCCCTCACCTAACGCCACAGTTGACATCCACCTGCCGCAGTACTCTCCTCCTCCCCGCCTCCCCGGTCAGCCCCACGCGCGTCTCCACCAGCCGACCGACGCCGCGGGTGGAGAAGAAGGAACCAGAAGCTCTCACCGTCTCTACCCTCCGCCCTCGGCGAGCTGGGGAAGGGAGTGGCATTTCCCTTCAGGACTCACCCGCCTCCACCGCCACTTCGGTCCGGCGCGCGGAACTCGGCGCTAGCGGAACCGCGCGCTCCGGGGTACTTGCGGGCTCGGCGGACGCGGGCAGAGAGCGGCTCTTGGGGGGAGCGCTTCCTGAGACGCCTGCGCAGTAGCGGACGCCCACCCCGCGGGCCACGGCAGAGAGCGGCGCTGCCCCGGGCGCTCCGAGTGCGCAGCTGCTGCCGGCCGCTGGGGCGAGCGCCTGCGGCCGGCCCCGGAGTCTGAGACGCGTACCTGGATTGGATGCCCGACCCGCGGCGAATGGGACTCCCTTTCCCATTGGTTCGTTCCTCTGTACCACTCGGGGACAGGTGGAGTTGAAGTGAACTGAGACCAGGTTGGCTTCTCACCCGCAGTGCCATTTTCTTATCACCCTAGTTTGGGTGCCCAGTTTCAGGCAGAAGATGAGGGAATTCCTTCTGCTTTCACCTGCCTTGAAACAACCTTGAAAGAAGCCTTGAAACAACCAATTCACTTTTTCCGGTCATGTTTCTGCCTTTTTAAATTCCCTTTCTGTACAATAAAATAGAAGTCAGTTAGGGTCCTCAAACTCAATTTGTTCTAATTTTGCCACAGCTGTGGATGTGAAATTATGCTCTTGCCTTTAAAAGGACTAGTAGTCATATAGTTGAATAACCCAGCTTCGAACTTAATTAGCAGAATTGCCAGAGATATATTTCTTTAATATTTGTATAGCCCAGACAGAGTTGACAAAGAGGTTAGTACTTTTTCTTTGTGTCTCTAACGCCCAAAGATGAACCTGACATCGAAGTACTAATCTTTGTTGGGTTTAATGAGGTATTTTAAGGTGCTCATGTTTAAATGCTTCCTCTGTTAAGATGCAAGGGCCCAGAGAATATTTTCATTACAGTATCAACACAAGATACTCAAGAGGGTACACTGAAACGAATAAAGGATATTAAAATCATATACTGTATCCTGAAATCTAAAAGACTTAGCCAGGAACCCAGTAGTTGGATCTATTAGGTTCTGGACATTAAATGTCAAAGGCTGAATTTGGTATCCTGCACTGAGTTGAGAGTACAACCATAACTAAGAGCCTGTATGCAACCAAGGAGACAATTTTAATACGAGTATAGTCTTCATTATTATTGATTCCAAGCCTCCAGCTACCCTGTACATTCACAAACATGAGCATCTTGGACCTACAGGTTGTCTTTGCCAGCACTGAGTAACGTTGGGCGTGTGCTCCAACCTGTTTGAACTTCATCTCCTCATGTACACAGATCAAGTACTTCCGCAGGACCAGCCTCTCAGGGTTCTTGTCCAATATGTTCAGTAAAGAAAATAAAGCACTCAGCAGTCACTGGTCATGGTATTAGCGTGATTGTTACTGTGACGCCTCCAGGTGTGCCCCATTTTGAACAATAGGGTAAGACAGAGTTCCAGGAGAATTTATGTAATGTATAGTTTAGCAGAACTTGAATCGTCTGCATTTGGGGACCAGGATTCTGCCTATCCTGCTGCTTCCTTATTGGGGACACAATTGCTTTAAAAAAAAAAAAAAACAGAATTGAATGTTTCATGGGTGGCACATGTAAAGAGCAGTGGGCTGATTACCCACAGAAAGAAAGCTTCTTTATCCACTGCCTCTCTCTCTCTCTCTCTCTCTCTCTCTCTCTCTCTCTCTCTCTCTCTCTCTCTGTTGTGTGTGTGTGTTGTGTGTGTGTGTGTGGTGTGTGTGTGTGTGTGTGTGTATCTGCCCAGAGTCCTCTGTAGTCTGGTCTCCTCCACTTTAAGATAAAGCAGTCAAAAACAAAGGAACAAAATGGTCTCCTTTGGCACCAGATTCCTGTTATCTCTCTTACATTTCCTTCATCACAGCGCTTGAAATCTGCATCAAATAAGGGTAATGATAAGGGTTGTTTGTTTCCTTGTAGAACAAGAAATTCAGAAGAGAAGGTATACTTCAGCAATCGCTGACCTTGCAACTCAGCAAAGGAGGCATCGCTCATGCACACCACTCTCTCCTCTCTACCTGGAAATTATTTGGCGTTGTTTCCTTCCCTAGTAAAGATAACTATCTACAGTTGCAGGAATGATAAGATCTATTTTTTTGTCATGTACCTTGGGTGATATAAATGACCTCTTGAGGGTTTGGCCTCTGAGTGGTGACACCTCTCATTTCAGTTAGACTAGTTCCTGTCTCCCATACCCAATATGAACATTACTAAGCCAGTGAAAACAAAAATAAAAACCAGGTAATTGCCAGTCTTTTCATCCACACCCTAGGCTGAGCAGGGGGCAGGTATTATTTATGGAAACTACTTTTTCCTTAGTAGATTTGAGATGGAGTGGGTACTGGAATGGTCCTTCTAGAAACGTAATGATGAAAAGAATGTGACATTACTACTGATCTTCATTTCTAACGTGATTTTTTTTTTTTACATAAATGTTTCATTTGGTAAGAATAATATTGACTTATAATGTTCTTTCATCTCAGCTTTTGAAAAGAGGGTTTTATAGACAGATTCTTTAGACTCACCTTGCATGAGAGACTGAAAGAAGCAGCAGCCAAACACGTTATTCACAAATGATGTTGTGCTCCAAAAGAACTCACCAGGCTCAGTTCACAGGGACTATCAGGTTTAAGATAGCATGTCAAAGGATGATTTCTTTTTCTTTCATGACCTAAGCTCAAGATTTCCCATCCATTCATTAACCCAAAATGTGAAAATAATTTTATTCAGTTTTCAAAGTTAAAGATGTACCTCTTTGTGATTTAAAGAAACTAACAGACAAAAAAAAAAAAAAAAAATCCTCATGTCTAACTCATTGTTGGCAGGAGTTAGGCAGAAATTACAGGAAAATGGTTTCAGAGCAAAAGCCACACCCTGGACAAAGCGAAACAATAGAGGCTCACTGCTCAGTTCTAAGTAGACAGTCATGAAACACGAACCAGTGGGTCAATCTCAGGTCTTCAGGAGCGCAGATTAAAGTTCAGATTCGGATGTGTACCAGATGCTTCTCTATATAAATATATAATGTAGGTTTTATTGTAGCTGTAAGGCATAAAACTACTTTATAAAACATAGCTCCGTAATGATTTTGAAAATTCAGTAAATGAAATCATCTACCTAGCTCGTTTTAAGCAATACTGCATTTGAATAATCTCAGTTAGAAGTGATGGGTTTGAAACATTGAAATTTGGTTTAAATGATCCTGTATAATGTTGTGACATTTCTTCATCCTGAGAGACATTTCTTCATCCTGAGAGATTTTTCCCAAGTATTTTAATAAAATGAGAGAGCAAAAATTCTTCTGAGGCTTTTAAAAAAACTTTTCTCCCCTGGGAAAAAATGTATAAGATTGGCCCTTTATGGGGCCTCGAATCTAAAGAGATGAACAGAGAAGGTATTATTCTGGTGTTTAGCTTGTCCACCTTTCTTCCTTTTTCTTGTGGTTCTAATGGAGACTAAACACTTTCATTCTTTTTTTAAAAAAAATATTAATTTGTATTATTTTTAATTATGTGTATGTGAGTGTCTGTGTGGCTATGTGCACGTGAGGACAGGTACTTGAGGAAGCTGGAGGCTGCAGGTCCCCCTGGAAGAACAGTACATGCTCTTCCTCCACAGCAGCCCTCTGCAGGGTGACCCCCTCACCTTCTTAGTCTATGAGAGTTTGGGGAGGCTAGCCATAGTACTCCATCTCCAGAATTGGAGCAAGTTAGTCAAAACTGATCCAAGCCTGGTCTGTTGAAACAATTCCACTCCACACCCAAAAGATTTTGTTCCAGGCATGGGGACATGCTCCAATCTCAAACAGTACAATCTCTATAAACACTTGATAAGCTAATTGAGAAAGTCGGTGTTTCAACACAATTGCTACATCAGAAGTCTGTGAGCCCAGAGGTGATCCTCGTCACTGCAAAGTGACCTTGTCACTGGAAAGGGACGGTCTACTGGGGAATAAAGCAAGGCAGAAGAAAGGAACCCAGAGCAGCAGCCCAACACTTGGGGACATTGACTACTATCCACGTTTCCTTGTAACTTCATTCTGAATGTAATTTGCACTCCCCAGTAAATTATTGTTGTTGTTTGTGTGGCTGTGTGTGTGTGTGTGTGTGTGTGTGTGTGTGCATTTGTTTGTGCCACATCACATGAGAATTGGTGAGAAGAAAAACTTGGTTGTTGGTCCTTCCCCCACACCTTGTAAGAGGCAGCCCCTTAGTCGTTTGTTGCTGTGCTGTATATTACCAGGTTCTCTGGCCACTAGTTCCAAGGCTTCCATCTCACCACAGAAGCATGGGTATTACAAATGCCCTAGGAAGCTTCCGGATTCTTTAGGTTCTGGGATTTTTAAACTTGGGTAATTTGTGAAACAAGTGTTTTATTCACTGAATCTTCTCTCAGCTTTTGATAAATTCTTTTCTCTGAAACTCGTCAGAATTAAGTTCCTATTGCTTATATCTAAAATGGGAATGAGAATATCAAATCGATAGCTTGTCCTCTGCCATCAAGTGAGGTAAACACTCTAAGAGAGACACCACACAAGAAGAAGTTATATTCAGCTGCAGGAAATGACCCCAGAATGTTACAAAGTGATAAGACATCCTAAAAGCTAGTTGGTCACAGAAGAATATAAAAAAATGTTTATATAGAGAAACAGAAAGTAGATCCAAAGACAATAAATACTCCAAAGAAAGGACACCTGCCCAAAGCCTAGGGGAGCAGGGTACAGGGCACCATGAAATGGGCTGTCTGGTGCTGAAGCTATATGTGTGGTCAAGTTTGTAGGGTTGAGGCCTGGGTGGCTCCTAGGCAAGAAGCAAACCTGTGTCACTTGTTACACATAAGCAGAAATGGAAAGAGTAGTCACTGCCTTTCAGTACTTCAGCGATTCCAAGGCACTGTAGGAAGAAACTCCATTGTGTGTTTACTTTATACACTACTAAACAAATTTGTTTACAGCCAGCCACAGAACATACTCTAATTTTCTCCCATGTTACAATGTAAAGGTACTCCATTTGGAATCTGTAAAGACAGTATCTCTTCTCAAATTTACAGTCTCTTGACCAATTGGCTTCTAAAACAATAACTTCATTCCTGTCATTTTATTTGTCATTTATGTCTTCTAATTATTTACTTATTCTATAATTTTTCACTGGGGATACTCTCCTGTCTCTTAACCTGTGGAACTGCAATAAGTATTCTTCCTAACAGTACAAACTGAAGGAATTCTATTTAATGAATAAATCCTGTAATCTCCCAATGAGTGTATCCCTTTAAGTTGTATGTCACTTTAAGTTTCAGTTCACTTCAGTGTAGACAGAGTAATGTGATACTTAATGCATTTCATGCTTTGGCTTTTCCTCAGGTTCGTTGAGCCATCCCTGGCTTCCATTTAAACTGACACGTATTCCTCCCGCAAAGATTGGGGCCTGGGAAATTATGTGTGACACCTGAGAACTGGTGTTTATCAAAAGCCATGCTTTTTAACCGTCAAACCTAATACTCTTTATGGTCCAGCCTCTAGTGATTCAGCGGCAACTCGAAACTAGCTCCCCAAACCAGTATCTTCTCACTTCCCACACCCATATGATTGGTCTTCGGCACTCAGACATCTTGCCTCAATAATGTTCTTTATTGTCTCTCACAACCTCACGTATTGGACACTTGACACCAGATTGGTGGTGCCATTTGGAAAGGTTATAGAACAGTGGCTCTATATATGGGACCCTTTAATACAGTTCTTCATATTGTGGTGACCTCCAGCCATAAAATTACTTGTTATAATTTTGAATCATAGTATAAAAATAGACATTTTCCAGCAGTCTTTTGGGGGTTACGACCCACATGTTGAGAACCGTTGTTTGAGAACCTTTAGGAAATGCAATCTTGCTGGGGGAAGCATGTCACTAGAAGTGAACTTAGGAGTTTGTAGCCTCACCCCAGTTCTAGTTCACCTTCTTTGCCCTCTGTGTGTGGTTGAAGATATGAGCCCTCAGCTACCTCCTGCTGTGGCTCCCCAAACACTATGGTCTTTCCCACTGGAACTGCAAGCCAAGATAAACTCTGCCGGAAGTCACTTTGGTCATAGTGTTGAAATATAGCAACAGTGAAGTAGCTAATAGTTATCATCTCTATATTTGCTAGGGTCACCAATGATGTCCAGACATCCCTCTCCCCAGCAACTCCTGAACTTCATGTTCATTTTCATGTTATTTGCTCACTCACATTTTCCCTCAGTGTCTGTCTGCCTGCCTGCCTGTCTTTCTGTCACACACACACATACACACACACACCTGCTGGCTGTCATGTGCATATATTAATTTGGCAGGGCAGTTCTAACAAACGCCCACAGGTTGTAAGGCTAATGGTCACAGAAATGTCTTAGTTGACAGTTTCAAAGACTAAAAGTCTAAGATGAAAATGTAAGTAAGCTTTGTAGGGTCTCTCTCCTTGGCTTGTGTATGTCCATTGTGTTTGGTTAGCTTTTCTGAACTTGATAGAAAACAGAGTCATCTGAGAAGAGGGCAGCTCCTCTGGCAAAAACTCTACTCATGTTGGCTTGTGGGCCTATCTGTGTGGCATTGTTATTGGTTGATGGGTGATGTGGAGTTGTGCCAAACCTGCACAACTGGTCCTGGGTGCTATCAGAAAGCTCTAGAGCACTAGAGCAGCCAGTAAACAATGTTCTCCATGGCTCCTGGTTCAGTTTCTGACTCCAGGTTCAGTTCCTACCTTGAGTTTCTGCCCTGACTCCCCTTCATGATAGAATAAATGTTTTCCTCCCCAAGTTGCTATTGGCCATGGTATCTTATCCCAGCAATAAAGAACAAACTAAGATGGCCATCTTTCATGTCTCCACAGTGTCATTTTCTTGTATATATCCTAATATCTTTCTTTACAATCTGTAGTCTCATAAACATCTGTTTTAATTACCTTTTTAAAGGTGTAATCTCTAAGTAGAGGCCCACACCAAGACATTCAGTATTAGAACTTCATCATAGGGATTTTGAGTAGGCAGGAATCCACTCAAAACACTGAGTAGTCTGCTTGCCAACATAATTTACCTGCTTGCAAATGTGACCTGACACTTACCTAGGACTCACACAAGCTGGCCAGTGTCATGTAACCACTTGCTTGTTATGAGAACTCGCTGATTTTGCCTGGATGACCAACCTTCATGCTAAATTACTCCCTGGCTGCCTAGCACCACAGCCAGTCTACTGACACCACAGGCTTGCAATGCTGCCCTAGAACTTGCTTCCTATCTCCTTCCAGCAATGCTTAAGCCTTGCCTCTCCTGCTCTAGGCCCTGATGTATCTACCTCCCCAGTTCTTGCTTCCTTTCCTACTACACACTGTCTGGTCTCTACTGAGAAACCACACGAGTGTTGCAATTGAAAGTTCACTTCCTATGGCTCAGCTACTTTGTTCTAGTACTATGTTCTAGGTGTGATGAGCTTCGATTTTTCTTTATTCTCAAGAGTGTTTTACATGTATATAAAGATATATGACCATAACCATGCACCATTCTCTCTCCAACTCCCTCTTTACTCTGTCCTCAGCAGCTATCAACTGCTAATGGCAACTAGCTTTAGGTCTCTTTGCTTTTAACATGGCTGATCTGAGCATTTTCCTCCCGGTGTGCTGCTATATGCCATCACCTGCTCGAGAACCTCTGCCTTCACCCCATGGTCAGTTTCCTTCTATATGTAGCTTTGTGGATCACACTTGCACTTTGCCATATTCATTAAGTCTCCACTTTAGTAGAAATCGCCTTGGTAAACTGTTAAGGATTTCAAATGTTCTTAAAGCAGCTATTTTCAATTTATAGGAACAAATTTACAGGTATACAATTTATAACAGTTGTTTAAAGGTAAGGTAGACCAAGCTAGAATACTATTTATGTGCTAAAGGCTTTCAGGGAAAATCACATGGTTTTCAGAAGCTGTTTTTTTGTTTGTTTTTTAAAATCAAATCTTAATTATAGATTCTGCTGAAACTAGTCTTGTGACAATAGGCATATTAATCTCTTGAAGTTTCTGTTAGTCCCCTTAGAAAATGGAAACATGTGTGCACCCTGAAAAACCGTGTGACATATTAAACATATCCAAATGAGAGAATATTTGAGCAACCAGAGGAGAGAGATCTGATAACTTACCTGGATATTTTCCCAATGTCTCTGAATATGTCTTCACCAAAGAGGCAGGGTAGACATAATCACCGATTCTTGACATGTTATCATTGTTAAACTTTCTTCCAATCTTCATTTTCTTTCTTTGATTTTTACCTTTTATGTCAACTGAGCATCTTCTGGGATAAAGTGCCTTAATACAGTTCCAAGCAGCAATCACCCTTCGTATACATACCTTGTTGGGTTGTGGTGTGCGTGGGTTGCTGTGTGGGTCCCGCATCTGTCTTACCACATGGCTAGGGCCTCTCATGGGGACAGAGGCATGGAAATGACTGTGCTCACGCTGCACTGCCGCCTGGTGGACATCAGGCAATGTGAAGCCACAGGACTATGCTCCAGGGGTGAGGGATTACAGTCTGAGGTCCCAAAGGGAGCATAACTGTCCTCTGAGAGGCTCCACCCAGCAGCTGGCTGAAGCAGATGCAGAGACCCACAGCCAAACATTGAGCAGAGCTCTGGACGTGTTATAGAAGAGTTGGGGAAGGATTGAGGGCCCCAGAGTGGTAGGAATGCCACAGAAAGGCCAACAGAGTCTACTAACCTAGATTGTTGGTGGCTCTCAGAGACTGAACCACCAACCAGATTGCATACATGGGCTAGAACTAGGACCCCTGTACATATGTACCAGACATAGAGCTTGGTCTTCATGTGGGTCCTCCAACAACTGGAACGGGGGACTATCCTAAAGTTATTGCCTGTCTGTGAATCCTGTTCTTCTAACTGGGCTGCCTTTTCAGGCCTTAGTGAGAGAGGATGTGCCCAGCCCTGCAGAGACTGATGTGCCTGGTGGAGGGTAGGGCTATACAGGGGATATCTATCTTCTCAGAGGAGAAAGGCATGGGGGAATGGGGAGAAGGACTGTGTGGAGGGGAGTGGGAGGAGGGGGCAACAATCAAGATGTAAAATGAAGGAAGGAAGGAAGGAGGGAAGGAATGGAAAAAGAAAGCAAGAATTGAATGTTTTATTGCAAATGTGTGAGACATCTGATGCTGAGGACCAGAGGCAAGGCTTTAAGGGATTTCTGCCAGCGCTCACAGTATCCTGGGAAAGCACAGGGTGAACTTTCTTGTATTCAGTATGGGGCATCCATACTTAAAAATTTCTTCTTCCCACTTCCACTGGTCCTAGAGTACCAGTCCTCACTTGTGTTGCAATGGTGTACATGGAAAAAAAAATACCACCAGCAACATGGTGGCTAGCTGGCACTCCCTCCGTGGCTAGTGCCCCTAAGTGGTAGAGCATGTGCACAGAAAGAACCAAAGGTGCCATGACCTTAACTCATCTCCGGATCTTTTTCTTGTGCTCATTTTTGGCCTTGGTCTTCTGCCACTCGTGTCTGTGACACACACTAACGTGGAAAGGTATCTGACAGCATCTCTCTTTGCCACATAATTCCCTCCTACTCCTAACTGGCCCAGCTCCCGGTGTGGAAAGACAGGGAAAGTGATGACCTCCCCCTTCCGGTACAAGGATGAGGCTGACTCTGCGGCGGACAGCCCTGTGCATGGAGCTTTTTCACAGTCAAGTCAAGCTCCAGAGAGAGCTCAGACTGGGATGCAAGGACAGGAGACAGGAAAGCCAGGGCACGCTGCTGGGTTAGGAAGATCTGATGTGTTGGACATTTTGTCTGTAAACTGACAAGAGATGGACCTGCTGCTAGGATCTAAGACTTAAAATCAGGATTTGACACTGTTAAAACCAAGAACAAGGTTACAATTATACCAGTTCCTTAGAATCCTCGATACATTGCCCCCCCCTCCCCGTGTTTAGCTATCATCGAGGTCTAGCAGGTCAAATCTGTAGCACAGGCAGGTGGCTCCTGCCCTACCCTGTCAATGCAGATGGTGTCATGGGTCACCCTCTGCCACCACCGTGCACAAACAGTCTCAGGGCAAAGTCATAGTGGTCCTCAACTTTCCTAATGCTGTGACCCTTTAATACAGTTCCTCATGTTCTCGTGACCCCCGGCCATAAAATTATTTTCACTGCTACTTCATAACTGAACATGTGCTATTGTTATGACTCTTAATGTAAATACTTGTGTTTTCTTATGGTCTTCAGTGACCCCTGTGAAAGGGTCATTTAACGCCCAAGATGGGGGTCAAAACCCACAGGTTGAGAACCACTGTCATAGAGAGGCTCATGACTCAGGGCAGATTCCAGAACCATCATCATGAGTCAGTTTCCTTATCTTTAAAATGGGTATAGTAGCAATGATGGCGGTTCCATTTAATCTACAGATTTCTGAGGTTGTGAACTTCTAGGTCTTTGGAAAGTTAGTTATGTCAAATGATGGTTTGCTAGGACCACAGGTGAAAGGATGTCTTGCTAAAGCAGACACGTGAAAGAATGTTTTCTTGAAGCAGATACAGGTGAAAGGATGTTTTGATACAGCAGACACGTGGAAGGACCCGAAATGAAGGAATATAAATATGACCCCACAGACCATGGGAGACTGAGCCTTGGTTTGCTCTGCCTCGTTATTCTTCACTAACAACAAACATGTATTGGCTTGCCGGCTTGCCTTACAGATCGTTTTTGAGCTCAACTTGAGATGGCAATGCCATTGAGAGAAAGTTGCCCAAGAACTATGGCAGCTTGCCATTCCTGTGGCCTGGCTGCAGACTGGTTGGCAAGTCTGGCAGTTTCTTCAGGATTGAACTACAGCTGCCTGGTGTCTGCTTGCTGAAAGGACTGGATTGTAGCTGCTGGTTCGTGCCTGGTGTCTGCCTGACTAGAGGACTGGTCTGCAGCTGCTGAGTTATAGTTGGTATTTGCTACGGACTGAACTACTGCCCAAGGAGATGGAGCTTGCCCCCAAAGAACTATTGCTGAACAGGTCCACTTCCCCCATATAATAACTTTTCTCTTCTACTACCTCTGCTGGGTGATAGGCAAGAGGTTCAATGGGTGAACCCTTATTAAAGTAGGTTGCAAAAAAAAATTACGCCTACAGATTTCTCATTCGGTTTAAGTTTGGTTCAGTTTTGCTTTTTTTTTCCTGATCACTTGACATTTCCACACATTACAGCTCTGGCCTCAGTAACTGAAGACTGAAAGAAGGCAGAGACTGCAAGGCAGACAAAGCAAGGGTTGAGGCTGGTTAACAAAAAGAAGCACAGTGCCATGGCAAACATGTGCCTAGCATGTATGCAGAACTAAGACCATGGCCTAAATAACACCTTACGGAGGTGGTGTTGTTGGGTGGCAACTCACTGGAGCAGTTGAAGAGAGCAGCAGGCTTTTAGACCACCAGGATGGTCTCTGTTCTGCTATTCAATGAGGAAATATGCCCATCAGTGATTCCCTCTCTCCAGCACCTCCGCACACACCAAACTCCAGCTAAAAGGCCGGTAGGCATTCACAGCCCCCATAACTCGTCCTCCACTCTGGTGAGTTTTAAAGACGTGCACGGTCTTTGCATATTCTGGAAATATACAGAAATGAAAGTAAAATTCTCCCACAATCCTCTCACCCAGAGATAGAAACTCGTGATAACTTTCTCTCTGTGTTTTTCTAAAAAGTATGCGTTGACTACTTCTCCCCGCTCTGTGAACACAGGAAGAAACCACTGCCTGTGCTCATATCAGCGTGCAGCGATAATCTTTCTGGAAAGTTCCGGCTTCCTGCGGTGGTTGCCTTACTCCAAGGAAGCTGTGACGTCCCAATTGTTCCGCCAAAGCTCTAAGAAGAGTCCAGTGACTGCCTTGCCCCTTGCTGCCTGAAACCCCAAGCAAAGCAGAGCAAGGGAGGATAGATTCCGCATCCTCCCCAAGTCTGATCTTTGAGCCGCTGCTAACCCCAGTTTTAGCTGGTTTCAGCCCCGTTCTCAAATAAAATAAAGTTCTAAAATCCAAATCTTGTGGTGGAACCTGTATAGGAAGTTTGACGTCCCTAACCACTGTTTAACCACATTCCTTGCTCTCACTTCCTGACCTTTCGACCAGGAAAGAGAGCAACTAGTTGCTGGTGCTCCCACACCTAGTTGGCTGGTTTCTGGAGGCATCTTCCCAGCTGGGTATCTCAGAGCTGGGTGGCTCTGTGCTGGCAGCAGGCCCTGCTCAGCAGAGAAAGAACAATCCGTATTCTGTTCTCAATTAGGTCGAGTGTGTAACCCTTGGGGGCAGGCACAGGCTCCCTCCTGCCCTCCTGTACTTTAACTCCCTCGTCCTCTGAGTGCTGACAGCCGGGAGCCATGTGGTGCGAGAGCCCAGAAACGGGAGAGCACCTTGCATTCTCTGGATAGGCTGCTGAGACCTTCTGACAACAGTCCTTCCAAAGACCGTGGCTTCTCCCTCCTCCCATATCTGGAATAAGGAATGCTGGCATAAATCTGTTTTTGTTTTTTGTTTTAATACTCCAGTGACTCCTTCAATGCTACTCCTGAAATATCAAACATAAAGCTTTTCCCAAAATCAATTGGCCTTTGCCCTAAGCACATGCTGGTACTGCCTAGAAGGTAATGTGTTTGCACCCAGAGGAATTCTGGACGTAATCATAAGGTTAGAATAATTTCTTCCGGTAAGATCTTATCCTTTTGAGAATCTAAAACTAAGGTATTCTGATGATCTAAAACCAAAGTGCTTAATTTTTTTCATTAAAACGTACTTATGCGTGCCTGTCTGTCTGTCTATGTGCATGCATGTACAGGTTGAAGGCTGCCCAGTGTGGGTACTGAGAATGAAACTGGGGTTCTCTGTAAGAGCAATATTCAGTCTTAATCACTGAGTCATTGCTGCAGCCTCTAAAGTTTGCCCAATTGTAATGTGAATTTATTGCTTCATCATACTTCGATAAGAATCTTTTAAAACTGGAACAAACGGGAAATCTTCTCCTTAAAGAAAGCTATAATTTGTTTGAAGATTATTTTTTAATACATTAAAAGAAATTTAAAATCTGGCTATGTAAAATTCCCACCAAAAGGGAGAATTTTTAAAATACAACAACGAATCCCACCACTGAAATCCTTTCCTGTTACAGGAGATAGCCTGTTCAAGGTCCTTATGTCACGTTTGGCCTGGGAGGCCTGCTCTTTTCTGAAGGAAAATGGAGGAATAGTGGATCTGGCAGATAGGGGTGTTGAGAGTGGGGATTGGAAGGAAAAAAGGGAGGGGAAAGTGGCTGGGAAAGTAATATGAGAGAATCATAAATAAGAAGGAGGAGGAAGAGAAGAAGGAGAAGGGGAGGGGGAGGGGAGGGGAGTGGAGGGAAAGGAGAGGGGAGGAGAGGAGAAGAAGAAGAAGAAAAAGAAGAAGAACGACGACGACAACAACAAGAACTAACAAGGCTAGAGAGATGGCTCTACAATTCAAAGCCCTTGCTGCTCTCCCAGAGCACTAGGAATTAGTCCCAGCACCCAGATGGCAGCTCACGAGAGTTTTAATTCTAGTTCCAGGGAAGTAAACACCCTCTTTTAGGCCTTCATGGGAACAAAACTGGTACACAGACGTATATGCAGGCAAAATGCTTATACACAAACAGTAAAAATAAAGTAAAACTAAAGTTACTGATGCCCAGGCCTCTCTTTCTATGCCTCTCTCCACGCTGAGCCTTCTGTTCTAAGGTGAGCTGCATCGTCCAGCTGTTAAAAGCACCAGGAGGTTCCAGTGAGAGGTCAGCCTTCAAGGGTCAGGGCCTTCAAGGGTTCAGCAGCCCAGAAGACTTTCTGCTCTTTCAAGGGACAGACAGAGTTTGATTCCAAGCACCCACAATGGATGGCTCCCAACTGCCTATAGCTGCAATGTCAGGGGATCTAAAACCTCTTCTCACCTCCAAAAGCGGCTTCATGCATGTGGTGCACATACATCCATACAGGCATGCACACATTCACAAAACAGATCCTGGGCAGGGGAGAGAAGAAACCTATTTTGACTCCAATAAGGAACCTGCATCCAACCAATTGGTTCAGCACTAATTAAATCAATAACAGAAACATCTGCAAGTCTTCCTTTGAATTCAATGATCTAAATATATGCATATTTACCTGAGTAGAGGGCGGAATAGAGACATCTGTACAACACTCTAACTCCAGGGACTCTGTCCAGAATGGACAAGAAGCTAAAGCACTTGTCCTTTATATTTGTCTACTCAATTTTTTTTTAATGAAAAATGTTAGCCACAATTTCAAAAATGAATTCCTTTTATACTTCTGCCATCCTTTTTGACTCTATAAATCTGCATCTTTAACACTCAATAAATGGATAGCTTCTCATGAACTTAACAGAGGACCTGAGTTTGGATCTATCTCCTCCCCTGGGAAAGCCGAGGGTAGCAGTGTGTGCCCATAATCCCAGCTCCTCAGGGACAGAGGCAGGCAGATCCTGCAGTCTCCCAGGCCAGCCAGACTAGCTAACGACAAGGCTTTACGTTCATTGTGAGACCTTCTCTCAAAAATCAAGGAGCAAGGTACTGAAGTAGATAGATACCCAGTGTTGACCTGTAGCCTCCATGTTCACATTCATGGGATAGTGCACCTGCATACAGACATGCATGCACACAGGTATACACCACACAGGCAAACAAAGAAGTAAGTGGATGGATAAATAAGTATTGCAAAGAAGAGTGTGTTTTATTCTATGAGCGTATTCTTATTCTATAAAACACACATATGTGCCTGCACCCCAGAGAGTCCTATTGGAAAATAGAATATCGCAGCCCCTCAGAGGACTCCCCACATGACCCCTTAAAACAATCTGTCCCCAGGTAATCACTGTTGTGTCCTGGCTTAAAATGATAGATTTCTACATAAAATAAATATAATCAATCACATTCTAAGTATTCTTTTGTGTCTAGTGTTTCTCTGAATGCAAGTCAGGCATTTATCCATATTTATTCATGACTTCATGGGAACCTTCATGGGAGAATGTGAGTCAGTAGAGGTTGTATCCCATGGCATAGAAAGAGTGGCTAACATTGAATGTTAGAGATACATCACACAGCTCACAGATCAATTTGCCAGTTAGTGGAATCTGGGCTAGTTTCAGGTTGGGGCTATGATGAATTGCGTTGTCTTATGCTGACATCTTTGTGGACATGTGTTGTCAGGTCTAATAAACACATGGAATTGTGTGTGAGATGAAATGGTGTTTAAACCTGAGTGAGGTGGCGCACATCTGCAATCCCAACATGTACGAGGCTAAATCTAAAGCAGTAGTTCTCAACCTGTGGGTGGGGACCCCTTTGGGGGTCTCCTATCAGATATCCTGCACATCAGAGATTGACGTTATGATTCGAAACAGTAGCAAAATTACAGTTATGAGGTAACAATGAAATAATTTGATGGTTGAAGTCACAAGAACATGAGATGCAGCACTAGGAAGGTTGAGAAGCACTGAGCAAGAGGATCAGCAGTGAAGTCTTCCCAATGAGACCACATCTCACAAGCAAACAACGCTCGCCACATTTCCCCTAAAGCAGATGCAGCACTTTTATATTTCTACCAAGAGTATTCAAGAGTCCAGATACTTGCACATCCTCCCAGACTCTTGATGGTGTTCATATTTTTTTTTTTAATTATAGCCATATAGGTGGGAATTGAGTTGCCACCCATCCATGATGGTTAGTTTTAATACTCAACTTGCCACAATCTAGTATCACGTGTGACGAGAGTCTTAGTGAGGGATTTAGAGTAGGCTGCCTTCAGGGCACAGCTATGGCAGGATACGTCTTCATTATGTTAATTGATGCAGGAAGAGCCAGCCTACTCTGCCCTGCATCTTTCTCTTGGACTGGGTTCTGGACCCTGTGAGAGTAGACAACATAAGCTGAGCATAGTCGGCAAGCGTGTGTTCATTCTTTCTCGCCTCTGAACTGTGAGTGGGACCAGGTGCTTCACGTCCCTGCCTTGACTCTTGACTTCCGTGCAGTCATGTGACCTGGAATGACAAGGTGAATAAGCCCTTTCTCCCCTGAAGTTGCTTTTGTGGGAGCGTTGGTCACAATGACAGAAAGTCACTAGAGTTATGATGTATATTTTGCTTTTGCCTTTTCGCTTTCAGTCGTCTTTTGGTGTTTACAGAGGTAGTGTTGCTCGCTGTATTCTGAGCACCAGCAGTGTTTGCACTGGTTAGAAATGCAGAGCTCCAGGCCCCACCCCAGGACTGCTATTGAGTAACCCTGGGGCGGGGGTAGTGGAATTTTTAAAGAGAAAAATAGAAAAAAAAAAAAAAAACCTTAAAGGTTCTGTAAAGGACTTTTAAAGTAAGCATTATTTAAAAATATCACCTTAATTTGTTTCTCTAGCAGGTGTAAGGAGAATTTATTAGTCTATAGTCTGCAATGGAAGTCGAGATGGTAAGAGGTCAAGTGAAGAGGGGATTCCCAGGTTCAAACCCATTGTGACTTCAGTTGCTTTCTTACTTCCTGCCTCCCTGACCCCAGACAACTTGTGGGAAATCATGTCCACATTTGTGCAGTAGAAAAGCTGACTGCCTCAAACAGTTATTGCCATGAGCCCCCTTTTCTTTTAAAACTTTAAGTCATTCCTACTCAGCTTTATAGAATGGATATTAACAAGCTACAGGGGATAGACGGTGCCAAGAATGTGGAAAACAAGGAGTCTGTATGCACACCATTGGCAGGGATGGAAATTAGCACAGCCATTGTGAAAAGCAGTATAGAGGAGCCTCAAAAATTAAAAATTAATATGACACACTTCGTTTGGTAGGTGGTTGCTTAGCTATTTCCTCTGTATTGAAATGCTGCCTTGTGTGGGGAGGAGAAAGGTGTGCGAGTGCCAGAGGCTAGGCAAACATGCGTGGTTTGGGAAGCTCAGAGAGTCCCAAGACCCGTAAGTCTTCTCACCAGGGTTGCATCGTCAGTAGTGATTTGGAGGAACAGAGATTCTTCTGTGGATCTGACTACAAATTGAGCATAGAGCTCCAGGAGAGCTTTCATAAATCATCACCCATGCTGGCGTGGGCTTTTATGTGATGGGGCTGCTAGAGACTCATTCATGCCTTTGTAAGTTACCCTTCACCCACACTCCTGTAAGTAACCCCAGGAAACTCACTGGCCCACTGAGCTAAACTTGGATGGAATAATGTGTTTGGTCTGTCATCAATGACTTAGCTGGAGTGAATAGATATATTTTTTTGAGGTCTCCCAAGAAAAAATCACATTTGTGTGCATATCCAAAGATCTCTCTCCTTCTCTCTCTCTCTCTATATATATATTATATAATATATAATAATATAATATTATAATATATATTATATATGATATATGATATATGATATGTGATATATGATATATAATATATATAGTATTATATATAATATATAATATTATATATATCTCCAATCAATCTTTTCACTTCCATGTTATTACAGCATTATTCATAATAGACAAGATCCAGAATTCCCCTACTTTTTTTACCAAGAAGCAAATGGATAAAGTAAATTCAGTGTGTTCAGACAAATGCGGCCTCATTTGGTTTTTAAAATTATGGAAAATTTGTCATTTGAAACTGTGGGAAAAAACTGGCGGGCCCGCAGCGGAGTCCCGGACCCACGTGGCAGCAGCAGCAGGCCCCGGGCCTACGCCGCAGCGGCCCGGGACCTGTGAGGTGGAGGCTGCCTGGAGGCTTCCAGGCAGCCTGTCTCACATACCGGAGGAAGGTCCTAGGTTCCAGGGGCTGAAGGATTTGGCGGCGGCAGGCCTGGCAGGCCCCAATGATATGAGGAAGTCCTTGGTTCCAAAAGGGTTTATTGACATGGCGGATGGTAGATGGATCTGGATGTACCCCCCAAACTCAGGGCAGACCTGAGTTATGTAGGGAGGGAGAAGTAGGAAGGGTCTGGGGAGGGGAGGAATGCTTAATTGCCTCCGCCCTCTGACCTTCATTAGTATGTAAATCCCTAGGACCTGAGGCCTGTAGTTACACCCTCTACCTGTGCACTTTGGGAGGGGCTGTAATGGCCTTTGTGACTGAACAATGTAGGTCTATGGAGATTAGACTGCTTGTTAGGACCCTGAGTTCTGGGGACGTAGCCGAACTCCTGCCGTTTCTCCTTGGAGTCTCGGGGTTCTAGGCTCATGCCCAGCCAAGAACCAGGATACCCTTACACAGTCCCACATGAAACTACATAGTTGAACCTGGAAGACATTGTTCTCAGTGTATTAAACCAGGCTCAGAAACCCTGTTTTTCATGCACTCACTTCTATGTAGACTGTGAAACAGTGAAACAGAGCAGAGGATGTAATCATGCTTGCCAGGCCCAGGGGAAGGGGTTTGTGTGAGGACATATTGGTGAAATAATACAAAACTTCAGGTAGGAGGCAATGGTTCAAACATTCTGTGATGGCTTGAATAAATGTTCCCCACAGGCTCAGGTTTTTGAACTCTTGCTTGCCAGTAGGTGGCGCTGTCAGGGGAAGTAGTACAGCCTTGGAGGAAGTACATCATTTGGTAAGGGCTTTGAGAGTTCATAGTCTCAACCTGTGGACCTACTTATAATTCTTTGTTTCATGTTTGTGTTTAAAAATGTGATCTCTCAGCTCCCTGCTTATGCCACCATGCCTGATACATGCTGCCATCCTGCCTGCTATCAGCAGTCATGCCTCCCCACCTTGATAGACCATGGACTGTATGCCAAAATAAACTCTTCCTCTATAAACTGATATTTGACCACAACAACAGAAAAAGAACTAATATGTGGTCTTATAACAGTTATTCTTCATTGTCTGCTTGACTGAATTTGAAAACACCTAAGCAACATACCTCTGGTTGTGTCTGAGGCTGTTTCTAGGTTCCAGGGAGGGGAAATTGTGGGTGGTACAGCGTAATGGGCTGGGGTCCAAGAATTAATCAGAGAAACAAGACATTTCTCAGTTTCATGATCTCCCAGAGGTGAATAAGGTGTTTCTGCCACAGACATGAACCACTCCCACCTCGATGTCCTCCTTGCCATGACAGATGGCCCCTCTACCAGAAGTATCCAGGGTGTTGTCATCTACAAATGTGCTGGGCCACAGTTATTGTTATCAGGTTGCTTGCAGCCCTCAGGCTGTAGGTTAGACATGCCTGCAACTATGAGCCAAAGTAAATCCTTTGGTTCCCATGAGTTGCCTTCATCAGGTAATTTGTCCTGGCACCTCTGAAAGTAACTAAACAGGTCTGTTGTACCACTTGGGGACTAGAGTTAATGAGAAAATACTGTATGTTGGAAAATTGATCGGAGAACACGTTTTATGTCCTGTCCAGCAGGGCATTAAACAGGAGTCCGGGGAGATCACCTGAAAGAGAAAATGGGGGACAGGTCAACGCAAAGAAATGATGATCTGTCTATAGTCTGATCAGATTGCCATTTTTACTTATTCACACAGGCGTTATATACACAAAAAGGCAGGATGTGGGGAAGGGGATGACACAGGAGTGTAGGTGTTCAGGGGAAGTACAGATATCTTCCAGAACAGAGTGGGTGAAAGTTCAGGGGACAGATCACTATGACTTCGCCTATGATTTACTTGTCTTTATCTAAGTTGGTATTATCTACCAAGGTTACCTATCTACAAGGTCTATGACTACTTAGGCTTAGCAGCCTTCCATCAAAGCTGCTTGTTTACAATAGCTTCTTAACTTTCTGTTTCAGTGTTTTTTTCACAGAGATCCAAGACTTTGTGTTAGCATGCCTGTATGTCAGGCCTATTGCTGATTTTAGGCCTATGGCTGATTTGAGGCCTTCAGTGTATAAGCAGGTCTGCCCTGACAGTTTTAAGTGTTCTCACCATACAGAATAGAAAGTCTATAAAGCAAGCTAAGTGTATTTACCCATCACACACACACACACACACACACACACACACACACACACACTCTCACACACATCAAAGCACTATGTTGTACACCACAATGTAACAACCCAGTCCGTTACACATTTGGGGGCCACTTTGTTCCCTCCCGGAGCTGCTGCTTCAGTTTGTGGGTCAGGGTCTAGCAAGAGAGACAGTGGGGATGGAAGGGCAAGAGAAGCGAAGAATGGAGACAGAGAGTCTGTTCAAGTCCCCTTATTGAGAGGAAATCCTAGGTATATATAAGCACAAGCAGGGGACTGCAGCTGAAGACACTTTACCACATGCACCTTGCAGCTGGGAGCACTAAACAGCAAAACAAGTATGGGAGAAAAACAAGATGTTTATCAGAGTGTGCTCAGCTGTTGTAGGCTGTTGACAACAAGTCTCTTGTCAGGGTATATGGCTTGAGATGGCTGCAAAAATGATAGCTGCTTTCTGCCAGAAGTTGGATCCCAACACCACAGGTATACACAATTTTATCTCTTTAAGTTTCCCAAAGCAGGGGGCTGGGGAGATGTCTTCATGGAAAAGTGTCTGCTCGATAAGCTTGAGGACCAGAGTTCAGATCTTCAGCACTGTGTAAGGCCAGGTGTGGGGACACACATTTACAATCCTGGAACTGGGGCTTGGGGACAGGGAAACAACAAAACATGACACAGATGTTCAAGTTCGATACCCAGCCAGCTTAGCCAATCAGTGTGCTTCAAGCTCAATAGACTCCAATTCAAATAAATAAATGAATGAATAATAAATAAATAAATAAATAAATAAGAAGAGTTAAATAATAATAATTAAGGTGGAAAGAGGAATATGTCCAACACCAATCTCTGGCCTACATACACATGTACATATTCATGTTCACACTTCCCCATCCCACCCCCCACCCCCAACAGACACATAAATTTAAACACTTTTTTTTTTTAAATGTTAAGTTGTTAAGTTGTAACTGTAAGTAAAATTGATTCCTAAAGCAACATGATTTACATTGATCAAAAGCGTTTAAGAATGCATGGACTTTGAAGATGCCCTCCTTAAAGCAGAATCCCCTAGGGGAATGCTCCAAGGCTGACTCCACTCTGAGATACAGGTTTTCCTTAAGCAGTACAGGTCAAGAGTTAGGGAGATAGATCAGATACAGTGGACAATGGTGCCCCCTTGTGGACTCTGGAAGCAGCAGCACCAGGGGGGTTCTCAGTCCTTAGAGTGATTTGAACATGATTCTTCCAGATGTTTGCATTTGACTTTTTAAATTGACCATCCTCACCTTCATTTCAATGCATTATCCATCACTATGGATTAACTATAGCATGTGGTATTTTCAGGCTCAGTTTTAGGAAACACACTTTTAGGAAAGCACGTGTGTGTGTGTGTGTGTGTGTGTGTGTGTGTGTGTGTAAGCAATGAAAACTCAGTGCCATCTTGATGGGACCAGGACCCTAAATACCACAAGAGCAGGCTCTTCCCTGGCAGAAGTTCTATCTTTAAATTGGTCTGGAGATGTCTGCCTATTTTATGTGTTCCTATGCACATCATAAAAAATGATGCCTGGGATTGACTTTTGAAGGTTGAAATTATTGCAACATACAAATGCAATCACCATGATTAGTAGGGACTAGTTTATTGAAGGAGGATACATTCCCAAATGCATACTAATCAGTTTGACATGCTGAAATGGGGTTCCAGCTGTATGCTAATATGCTATGATTAGTTATGTCACTTCTCCATCGTTTTCTTCCTCTTCCAGAAGTCTTAGGTTATCTCAGGTAGTGTTTAGTTGTAAGACTAGCACAGAACACCTATGCAGTCTGCTGGATACTAAGATTTTACTCGTAGATTGCACTTATGTTTCTCATTAATGCTTTGAGGTCGATAATCTACTTTCATAACAATGTTTATGAAAATTTAGAGGATTGTGGCCAGTAGTCCTCAGGGCTGGGAGTGGCAGTGCCTGTATTTGAACTCAAGTACCCCTACCCCACATTACATGTTGCTAAAGCAATGTGCAGGTCAGTCTCCCTATGTCTACATAACTTTTATTAAGTGAAATACCTCTAGGGCAAGAGGGTAGCTCAGTGGGTAACAGTGCTTTCTCTGCAAGGTTGAGGACTTAGGTTGGAATTTCCTGCACCCACATATGGGACATGACTGTGAATGTTGATGACTTTGGCTTTGGGAAAGGAGACAGGTGGGACCTCAAGAGCTTCCTGGCCAGTCAGCCTAGAACAAATAATAAGTTCCAAGTTCATTGGGAGACCCTGTCTCAAAGTAGCAAGACACAGTAGGAACAATAGAGGAATAGGGGGACAGCCTGCTCTGAACTCCACATACACTTGTACCCACACATCCATGTGCATACATCATACACACACTTATATGCATTCATCACACAATCACACACACACACAGACACATATATACATACACATATACATATACATATACATATACATATACATATATATGTATCAGGTACATAAGTCTCACACACACACACACACACACACACACTAATACACTTGTGCAAAGCACATACACTATGTGCATACATCACACACATACTCAAATACTCATGAGCACTCTCTCTCTCTCTCTCTCTCTCTCTCTCTCTCTCTCTCTCAGACACACACACACACTCACATGCACACATGCACATACACACACACACTCACACAAAATGCCTTGATAAATAATTTTTTCTATCCTTCACTTTGTCCACTCTGTCCCTTCAGCTTGTCTACACTGCTTGCAAATGTTGCATGCGTATAGCAATTGAGTACACTACCTGGAAGGGGAAATTGTCCACCATCGGAATGCCCCATGCCTTACAGTGGGTGGACTCCCAACTGTGCTCGTTACTCAGTGGTTTCTGAAGAATCACAGCATTGCCTTCTGGGAAGGGCACAGAGGTAAACTAGTGCATGGAAGCTCTACTTCTCAGTACCTGATCTGATGGGCAGTCTTAACAGTATCCTCTGCCTTTTAAAATTTCACTTGGCTCAGCAACAACAACAAAACTTCATTTTTAAATATTCAAAATTAACGAATTACATCACCCAATATGCTGTTCACTTGCTGAAAAATAGTGGGTGTGTGTGAATTTCTTTTACAAACAGAAAAATTCTTCATATTAGGAAAAAATATCTAGCCAGGAGGTGGTGCCACATGTCTTTAATCCCAGCGTTTGGGTGTGCAGAGACATGTGGATCTCTGAGTTCGAGGCCAGTCTGGTCTGCAGAACTAGTCTCGGGACAGCCAGGGCTACACAGAGGAAACCCTGTCTCGAAACACCTTCTACGACAGAAGCCCCAGAATTCCAAGATGGTGGCTGTCTCCCTGCACTGCTGTAGTTGTAATGATGAGAATGCATTCTGGGAAATGCACTGCTGGGTGATTTCTTCATTGTATTAAGAACCATAGACTTTATTTACACAAATCTACATGGTGTAGGGTAATGATGTATCCTATGAGCTGCATGCATCCTAGACTAGCCATAAATGCCACCCAACATACATGTAACTCACAACATCATATCACAGTACCAAATGATTAGACAGTCCTGAAATGTGACCCACTAAAAGAAGTCATAAACACAACATGTGTGAGCTTGCTGCTAGGCTAACAGGGAAGACTATATTATAGTAAGATTTTATTTGTTTTAAGTAGAGAACATACACTCTATAATCACAAAACTATTGTATAACAAATGCATAAGCCAGTAACATAGTCATCTATTATTATTACCAGGTACTATCTACTTTACTATATATACTACTTTTTCATATATCTTGCTATACGGTGGGTTTGTCTACACCAGAGTCCGCACAGACACCTGAGTAATGCATTTTGATTACAACCTACAAGAGTGTCTACAAGGTTGCTAGGGGAGCTGGTTTTCTATAGACTTGGGTTTGGTTCCCAGTGGGTACTGTTTGAAAGGTGTGGCCTCAGTAGAAGGAGTATATCTTCAGGGTCAGACTTGTGCCATTTCCAATTTGTTCTGCATGGTGCCTGCAGTTCAAGATGTGATTCTGCACTTGCTGCTACTCCAGCCATCCTGCCTCCCACTACCCAGCCATTATAGACACTTATCCCTCTGATAGCATAATATCAAATAAAACTTTCTTTGCCTTGGCCATGATGTTCATCACAGTAAAGGAAAACAATAAAGGAACTAAGCAGTATGAATCTTCAGCTACATTTAAACTCTATGGAATCACCATTGTACATGTCTCCTTCCATTGACTGACATTGTTAGTATAACATCAGTTCATGCTAAGCACATACTTTGGGGAAGAAACTTAAAGACAGTAGAATTGGGAAATACTGTTTAGGAAATATAAAATGGGCTTGGGAGGTGGCTCCATTGCTGCTGAATAAGCATGGGGACATGAGTTCGGACCCTGAGCACCCATGCAAAAGCTAGATTTAGCTGTAGAAAAGCAGGTGTACTGGGATAGGCCAGTAACACCAGAGCTGGGGAAGTGGAGACAGGTAGAGTCCTGGAACCTATTGAGCAGTCAGCCTATCCAAATCTTACTAAGCTCCAGGTTCAGTAAGAGACACTGTCTCAACAAGTATGATGGAAAGAAATGGAGGAAGACATATACCATCAGACTCTGGTCTCCGTATGTATTCACATACACATATCTGAGTATCTGCAGAAATATGCACACACCCACATGAGTGCATATGTAGGCGTACACCAACACACACAAATAAAATGTGAAACTGAGAGAATAAGGGATAGCTTATAATGGACATGTATTCTGAACCCAGTAAAATGATCGGTATCAAGTAGAATCAAATTAGGCAGCCCTTTCTATTTTCTGAATAAATCAAGAGGATACTTTTGCATTATATGCATATATATGAGGACTACATCTTCCTTTCTCTGTATGAAGCTGATCAACTTTGGGCAATCTGTAGGATCATCTGCTTCAAGGTGTTGATTTCCTACAATGAAGGTTCCAGAAAAGTGACATAGTGCCTTCAAGAGGGTCCAATTTGTTCATGGTGAAGGCAGAAGAAGGAAACTAGAGGCACCCTGAATAAGGTAGAAAGATGAGGTCCTGGTTTCATTTTGTTGCTGTGACAAATCCCTGGACAAAAGGCAATTCCGGGAAAGAAATGGTTTATTTGGTTCACATTTCCAGCTTACAGTCCCTTACTACAAGAAAGTAAAGTTAGGGACAGCCACAATCAAGAACAGAGAGAAATAAATGCATGGGTCCTTGCTTGCTTGCTCTTAAGATAGTTTTCCTCACTTTTATATAGGTCAGAGTGAAGCCTAGGGAATGGTGGTGTCTACAGTGGGCTAGGTCAATTAACTATCACAACAATCTCTCATGCCCACAGGCTAACTAAATTTAGATAATTCCTCATTAAGATCCTCTTGCCCGGTGTTTTCAGGCTATAATGACTTGACAGTTTAAATGAAGCCAGTCCAGAGAGAGGCAGGGAGACACCATCCCTGAAACTGGGTACTGAGGTTGAGAATGTAGTCCCTCCTAGGTATCAGAACAGTGTCCAGATGACAATGGCTAGGTGGAGAGATAGGATGAAACAGGATGATCTGCCTTGGTGCTTGATAGTGTACAGTGTACGATATTTTACAAGTGGTATTATTTTGGGTGCTCTATTTCTTTATTAATTAAAACAATATAGTCTTGTCATCCCACACTGTTCATATTTGACTGAGAGGATTTTGTTTGTCTTGTTTTTACAATGTTTAGTGTTTCCATTTTAACTGCTTTCTTTCTCCATATTCTCTAAATAATAAAATGTCCATACATGGCATTCACCTAGTCTCCTCTAGGACCTCTTACAGATGTGTAATCCAAAATAACACTAAGGCATATCAATCAACTTAGATACAAGGGGCAGGGAATACCTGTAAATTGAAATGAAGAAGCGTTTATAATTTGGAGGTCAGGCTGCAGAGATGGGGCAGAGGGTATGAGCACTGGATGCTGATCTAGAGGAGCTAGGTTTGATTTGTGAAGACATATCTAGCCTAAATGAAGAGTATAAAACAAAAGGCAGGCAGCATGGCTGTGAATGGCTTTGATGGCTTTTGAGAGAGCACTGGGAGAGCAGAGCACATACAGTGGCTACGAAGACTCATCAGACAGCCAGGGTTCCTGAAGTTTGCTCATTGAGCTTAGACTGAAATGTAGACACTCAGGTTGTGATGGGCCAAGAGGCCGAGTAGCTTCAGTAAGCAATGCCGAGCCATCAGAAATGGTTTTCTCTGTGTACCTGTTCAGCTTAAACCCAGCTAGAACTGAGAGAGCTGTGAAACGAATTGAAACTATTTTCTATTACAATATGGTGATTAATCTCCATGGTCCTTTAGATGTGATTTAGAATTACCATGGAGACAAATCCCTCGTGTGTAAGCATGAGACAGTTTCTGGATGCGGTTAATGAGATGGAGTGACCCATCTGAAATGCGTGTGGCATCTTCCTGTAGGTCAGGGCTCTGGACATTATACAAAGGAGAACACTAGCAGAGCAGACATTCATTGCCCTTTGCTTCCTGATCGTGACTGCAATGTGATCAGTCAGGTTCCTGCTGTTGCCAGCACGCAAGCCAGAATAACCCATCCTTACTTGAACTGCTTCTCATTAGGTATCTGGCTACAGCACCAAGACAATTAACAAACACACTCAATGTCATTTTATGACTGTAAAATTCAGATCCCTTAGCAGGGCATGGTGGCAAACATCCTTAATCCCAGCACTTGGAAGGCAGAGGCAGACAGATCTCTGAGCTCCAGGCCAGCCTGGTCTACAAAGAAAGTTCCAGGATAGCCAGGGTTATACAGAGAAACCTTGTCTCAACAATTCTTATCTAATTAATTATTCAGATTCCCTGCTCCCTGGAACTGGAGTTACAGATAGTTGTAAACTGTCATGTGGCTACTGAGAACTGATCCTGGGTCTTCTGCAACAGTAGTGTGTGCTCTTAACTGCTGAGCAATCACACCCTCCCCCTATTTCTTCCCTGGAGGTTTGAGAATCATAGCTGATATCAACTGTCACTAATCTGTGTGAACTTAGAACATGTACTATATTCCTTTGTACTTCAAATCTTAAATAAAACATCAGATTAATGATGTTAGGTTATATACAGCTTTAAAGTTATGAAGAAAATTTGAACTGGGACCATTTAGTTATGAACATCTAATTCTGGAACCTAAGATAATTTATCCATTATCTGTACCCATTAAAGCATTTCAATAAGATAAATAGTTCAAAATTTCAGCACTTGGAAGGCAGAGGTCATCTCTGGGAGTTTGAGACCAGCCTGGTATACATAGCAAGTCCCAGACCATTCAGAACTGCATAGACCTTGTCTCAATAAACAAAATAATTAATATCATTAGTTTTTAAGATATATCTCTGGCTTCCTTGCCATTATCCAGTCCTTACCTGCACTCAAAGCTAAATTTGCTGTAGAAATTCCCTCAGAAACCTCAGGATATAGTATGCTGTTGCTATAGCATACCCAAACAAGATGCTTTGAAGCCTTTTAGCCAGACTGCAAAGCTTGTCGGTTTTCACATGGTCTAGACTTTAGAATTCATTTACAACCGCATGAATTTCGCTTCAAAAAGAGGAACAACTGTATGCTGAAGAGAAACAAGCCTTAGTAGAACACAGCACCAAAATACAGAACAGAGATCACATACAGGAAAATGAAGCATCTATACATGACATCTACCAGGAGGCCTTGTACATCTCAAGCTAAGGTCAATCACACGCAAGTCCTCATATAGTTCTGTTTATATAGTTTATATAGTTCGGTTTACTTTTTCTTCCCAGGATAGAGATCTTCTACTTCTTTTGTTTACAGCTCAGTCCACAATCCTTCGTATAAGAGAATCAGAATGGGCATCTGTGTACAATGCGAGGGGGCTGGATACAAACCAAAGCACAAATGTTTGAGTCTCAGTGGGTGTGGCCTGCAAGTGCTGAATTGAATTCAGCTGTAAGCAGACAGGTTTGCACAGACTTAGAAGCCTCCACTGACCTGTAGGGCTCTCTTGTATGGGATCAGTAGTTAGGGTGATTGCAGCAGGCGGGGCTCCTCCATGAGTCACAGAGGCTAACTGTGTAGAATTTCAACTTGGACTGGATTGATGCTTCAGCTTCTTAGAGTTGCAGAATATGGAGGAAAACACCAGAGTCTAGTTGAGACTGTTTTCAGTAGTGAAGGAGTTAACCAAGTAGATGACTTTATCTTCTGTTCAGTCAACCTGTGGTTTGCTTATTAGATCTCCCGGTAAATGATTGTTAGAGACCTGTCATTGATAGCTGTTGCTAAGGACTGCACTTCAAAAGCCCATTGATTCCTTCGTGCAGCGGCAAAGCATCATCTTTTAGCCTGTTCCTTAGCCAAACCTATTCAGCTCTGCCTGGGAAAAGGATCTGCCAGACCGAGCAACATGAACGAAGACTACAGTGACATCTATGATACAATTCAAGAGAGGAGTGCAGATGAGGGTCCAGATCCGCAGGGAAACCGGTGCTCCTTTATATGACAGAGTCCATGAAGACTCATCTGAAAATGATCTGTATGCACCAGGCTAGAAAGCCACGAATATGACTATTTGTCACCGTATGCCTCAAAAAGTGACGAAGTCACCCCAACCTCCCTGGAGCCAGAAGAAGATGGCTACCTCCTGCCGGATGAGGTGTTTTCTGAGCCCCAGAACGTCGGAGATGTCTCAATGGAGAGACTCAGATTCATTGAGCCAGGACCCAGAGACTCTCCCATGGGAACCTCGGGAGAATGGAAGAATGGTTGAGGAAGAGGTGCCTTCTTTACTGAGCTTCAGGGTTCAGCACAGCAAGGTCCTTGCCACAAGCCAGGATTTCCTGCCTGTGCTGCTGCTGATATTGGTTTGGAAGAAAATAAAGCAGCTTTCAGCGACCCTGAGATCTTCCTGTTTGTGAAGGTAAGGGCTGTCTCTGACGGGCACACCTACACAGGGTGAAGTGTTTAGAGTTTTGCTTTGCTCTGTAGATCAAGGGACAGTGTATGATTCTCCTTAGCAAGTGGGTCACCGGCAATACTTCAGAGCAGAGATGATCAGATTGGTTGTTTGGAATAGTGCCAGGACTTCTCACAATGATCCAAATTAGAAAGTTTATTTAAAGTGTGTGTTTAATCATCGACTTTTATAAACCATAGGCAAAGCACTTTCTAAGCTTTTAAACAAGTGATCAAAAATTGTGCTCAAATCTTTATATGTGTGACATATGTTAATTGCATTTTTGTGCTTGGTTAATTTTCTCTTCTTTCTTTCTTTTTTCCTTTCTTTCTTTCTTTTTGCCAATGTTATTTTTTAAAATGAAACCAAAGTCAGTGAGAGAAAGTCTTATCTCCTTTCAGGTGCTTGAGTCTCCTCCTCCTCCTCCTCCTCCTCCTCACGTTTCTAAGGTTGCACATACTTCAGATACTTGGCCAGAAAGTGCTGTGTCTGTCATTGTGTCTGCTCAGTCAACACAAATAAAACTCAAGACCTGGTGATGTAAAATAGTTTGAGAAGTGCCTGGACGCCAAACATGTGTTAATATTTAATGCCTATGATATGGAGACAAAGGCATTTGGTGATCTTTGTATTAGATTGATAATGTGAAGGTTATGATTATGAATATTACTAAGATGTAAAGTGATTTAGAGTGAAACAAATCACTCAACCCCCCACCAATGCCGATAACAGCCACCTTCACCTGAATTTTTTCCTGTGAAAACAAATTAGCCAATATTGCTATTTCTTGCTAATAAAAATGAATACTAAGGTTGGAAAGATGAAACCCTAGAAACTCAAGTGTGAGGGTGGAGTTCAGATCTCCAGAACCCATGTAAATTCGGGTGGGTATGGCTGTCTGATTGTAATTCCAGAGCTCCCAAGGCAGAGAGAGGGGATCCCTGGAGCAAGATAGTTGCTAAGATTAGCTGAATTATCAAGCTCTGAGTTCAACAGAGAGGCTCTGTCCCAGTGAATAAGGTGAACAACAATCCAAAAGACTGCTGATGCCAGCCCTAGTCCTTTATATGCATACTCCTGCATGTAGGCACACACATACACATGCACCCAAAACGTACACCACATACGCATGAGAGAGAAAAGTATGGCTACTCTTGGGCCTAGGATATATCTCAGCTGGTAGAGTTCTTGCCAACATATCCACCGCACACCATCCTAAACATCACATAAAACTTCCAGTGCTGGCAGAAATCTAATCTTAGCACAGGAAGGTGGAGACAAGAAGCTCAGAAGTCCAAGGTTATCCTTGGCTATATTCCAGGCTAACTCGGGATACTCGAGGCCTTGTTTCAAAAGACGATTGCTCTATGAACCTACGAAATCCCATTCCATGATAATCTCTCCCTGTCATGGTTTCCAATATCCTGCTGATGAAATGAACTTTTTCAGTTGAACGCTTCCATATACACTGCTTTGTACTTTGTGTTGTGTCTTGTGTTTTGTGTATATGAAGCTTCCTTACATACTTGGTTGGTACCATCTCAAGCACCAAGGGGAGAAGGGATGTAGAAGATGTGACTTTTGCCCTTAAGAGATGAACAACCATGTTGTAAGAGACAGGATGGAAGGGCAGTGGGATGCTGTATGTGTTCCAGGCGAGATGCTGAGCTGAGCAAAGAGAAACCAGTAGAGGCTCCACGGAGGAGGTGGCATCAAGCAACCTGCCCATCTCCGTGTCCACATCAAAATGACATCGCAGGGTTCAAACTCAACATTTTTAAGAAGTGGAAACTAGATGTATTTCTTCTCAAGACAGAAATATCCACATGACTTCATGCAACACGATAGGGAATGTCACTACCACCCTCATTGGCCCATCCAGACGTGACTTATAAATCTGGCAAAGCGCTTATCGAAGTGGAAATTATCCTGGCCTTGGGGTTGGAGCCAAGCAGAAGTAGCAGGAAAAGAGACTGTGTGTGTCGATTGCTGGGTACCAGCAGTGGGAGATGCTATCAAACAGTAGTAAGGGGCTGCTAAACTGTTTCTTCTCTAAGGCAGATATCAGATTGAGCTGTTTGAGTTGATAGCATGTCTTAGTAATGTTATATTATGAAGTGGCTGCAGACTATACTATGGATCTCAGTTCCCACATGGGAACCTCATGAAGGGAGCCCCACTTCCCAACTCCATGCCCCGCCCCATCCTGACTATAGATTGCTGTTCAAAGCTGAATGAACATGGCATAGATAAGTGACATCTAGCAAGCCCTGCTCTGCTGGGACAGTTGTAGAGGGTTTCAGTGTGGTGACCTTTGTGGGCTCCTTTCCCTTCCCAACTCTCTGGAATGTGTATTGGAACCCCGATTTGGAAGGGCAATAATATTCGCCATCTTCTTAGCAGGCTGACAGTGACAGTGACAGTGTGAGACAGGTACATGGGAGGATGGTTATGTCCAACCAACTTTATGTTGAGATTTATTTCAGAGTCAACCAGACACTTAAACTACTTCATCCATCCAGTCCTTCCATCCTTCCAGCCATATTTGTGACATGCACTGGCTTTATAACATGACAGATAGTAATTGCATAAGAGAAACAGTAGCCAACTGCTAACCCTAGCAAGAAATATTCAAGAGAATATGGGTGGATCTATTTCTTACTGCCGCTGTGAGAAATGGCTGAAACCTTCGCTGAAGCTCTGTTACCTTTCAACTCATCATCTGTGTATATCCAAATATTTAAGTGCTTGGCTTTAACATATAGAAAACTTGAATAAGTTTAATAAGTGACCAGGAAGAACACTCAGCTGTAATGTCACCACTAAAGATGTTGCAAGTGAGTTCTTAACAAATATTTGTAAGAATACACAAGCCTCCCTGAACCTCTTGAAGGCAGGACAAATTTTGGATCAAGGATTTTGTGGGTGAGTTGGTGTCCTTATCCCTCCACTGGGAGTCCTGCTTGGCTACAGGATGTGGTCACTTCAGGCTCCATAAGCCCCACTGCTAGGAGTCTTAGCTAGAGTCACCATCATAGACTCCCTGGAGACTCGTCACCATCCCAGGTCTCTGGTATATCCCAGAGCTACTCCCCTGCCCCCATGCCCACCACCAATTTTCATTTACTTTCCTGGCTGTTTCTCTCTCCCTACACCTGATCCCACTCTCATTCCCCTCTGCATCCCCTCTGCCGGCCCGTGGATCCCATTCCCCTAACTGGGCTGCCTTGTCTGGCCTCAGTGGAAGAAGATGTGCCTAGTCTTACAGTGACTTTATGTGCCAGGGTCAGTTGGTACCCGGAGTGGGGACCTTCCCCTTCTCAGAGGAGAAGTGGAAGAGGCCATCTGAGGGGAACTGGGAGAAGGGAGGCTGCAATCGGAAATTAAAGTGAATAAATGAATGGATGGAAAACAGACAACAATCCCCCCAAAACCAAAAGGATACACAAGCCCAAGCTTGTCTCCTGAGCACTTGTCCTTCCAGAGAACCAATGAAGCATACAAAAATGAAGACAACGATTCTTCCTATGACTTCATCTTAATTTCAACGCTGAGAACTCCATCAAGGCTCAGTCACATTGAAAGTCATTTCTGAGGGGTCTATGTGAACTGCTTTGCTTTGAAAAATCAATTTCAACCAATCAAAGAAGTCTGCAGAACCCTGGCCTATGACAAGAAGATCACAGCCCAATAAGATGACAACCCAAGTGATCCCCACAGAGCTGTCTTTGGCAAGCTGGTACTCTAGGCTGTTCATCAAAGGTGCTTTACTTTACAGTGACACCTGTGGCTTGGGAGGCTGAGAATTCATCTGCATGTTTCGGAAGGCTCAAGAAAGTTCCAAAATTCTGTGCAAATGTTCTGTGTCAGGTGACCTCAGAACGCTCTCTCAGAAATCATAATTACCACTGTGACATAGTCTTTTTTCCCTACGTGGGACTCTTGCCCTGAAGCCCACGTGGGAGGAAATAGAACTGGCTGCAGTGCAACCTTGTCTTTCCTGTGTAGTCAACTGTTTCCTCTGAGACTTTCTGTCATCTTGAGAATTCTCTTCAAAGGAGGAAAACGAAGTATTACTCAAATGGGGATTATATTAGTTCTCAAAATGAAGGTGATAGGAGACAATATGTCTAGGTGTTGGTTGAACTTGTCCTAAAGAAATTCAAACACCTGCTCATCTTAGATAGGGCAAGACAATAGAAGGAACCATTCCACCCAAGTACACCTTGGTAAGCCAATAAGTCGTTTTGTCTCATAGGAGTATAGGTGAGGGGTTATGTACATGAGCATGGGTGATCCCCGAAGAACTACATCCATAGAAAGTCCCACCTGCTTCCGAATGATGATCTTTTTCACAGCCACATAGATGGAGTCCCCATTACACTTCATCCAGCTCTACACTCTATACACTTTCCAAAGACCACATGCAGCTGGGATAGAGTTTCCTATAGTTATGAGAAGAGGACCAGGAAGAATTGAGTGCTCTGACACAAGACAAGGGTATAATGATGCTTCTCAGTGCCCCTCTATGAGGAAAACATTGACAAACCCTCTTCCCATCATACATACTCATTTTCTCTATCTGGTCAACCCTTTCTTTTCTTTCTGGACTCCTGTTTTCTGGGAAGATATTTCCAATCCTCAAGGGAATTCTGAGGGTCTTTCCTTCAGCACTTACCTTTGTCTTAATGCTCATCACTACAGATTGACATGACCTGGTTGGTTGGTTCCCCTCAGTTCCCCACTGAGCAGAAACCTCCACAGTGAAAGCACTTTCCACTTACATCTTGCTGCTGTATAACCCCTATAGTTAGCAGAATCTGGCCCACAGCTGGGGCTGAGAAATACAAGTTGAACAGAATTGGCCTATGTTGGTTATGGGAACTTTAGTTGAGTGCTCTGGGACACTAGGTGAGCATTCAAGCAAATCCCTGTGTCTCTGAATGCTGGTGAGAAACCAGCTGGCACAGAGAAAGAAAAACTGAATCTCCCATCACATTCTCCATTGCAAGTTAAATTCTTGGAATAGATTTGTCTGGTTACTTTGGCTGTGTTTATGGAGCAGTGTCCTGTGAAGACTCTGCTCAATGCTCGTATACTAGGTTGTCTTACTCTACTATCTGGAAACACAAACTCTCGCCAATCCAGTGCACAGACCTGGGGCTCTTTCTCCCACTCCATTCAGTTCTTTTCCTATATGTCATAGTTTCTTCAAATGAATATGCAAGTCTGGATGCAGCCAAAGATTTAAGAGGGCCTGTCTGAAATATGCTCTTGCCCTATCTATCTATCTATCTATCTATCTATCTATCTATCATCAATCTATCTCCTCTGCTGTTTAGAACTGACAATTCCAGCTGCCTCAACCTACTCAAACTCCAAAATCCATAATTCACTCAGCACAGAGACTGGTAGACCATATGTAGATCCTATAGTGCCTGTTCTTGGTATCTGAAAATCATATTTTCAAATCATTTTTCAGCAGTAATCCTGAAGTCTGACTTATTTTCCTTTCCAGCTAGAAGCTGGGACGGTCTAAGGTGAGTTTAAGGTCTTCGTTTCTTTTGAGCTGCTTCTCTTTTCTTTGAGTTTGAATTGAAGTGTCCAGTACAGTCACAAAGTGTAACACAGTCGGATGGCCCTGGCATTATTTTGTAAAATGACAGCTTCAGCAAATATGTTGGCCTCTGGTGAAAGTTCTCTTTCTGACCCTTACTCTTCCTCTCTTAAAAGGTGTGTTGTCTTCTGCAAAGTCTTTATCTTTATTTTTTCAGTTCTCAGCATATCCTAGATAATTATTCACCTGCAAAGTTACAAATATGATATCTCATCTGTTAATCTCATGCCATTGGGGCATCTGGAGTTGCTATAATTTCCTTTGGGAGACCATAAGGAAAGTTGTTTGTATTTCTGCCAAGGTGAACTCCTATGGGCAGGCTATATTCCCATATCCAGCCTCAGTGTTCAAAATCTACCTGTATATGAATTCTAATGTATGCATGGAAGGCCACTTGGATTGGGAGCTCTGTTCCTAACTCGAAGACATTCCTTCAGAAACATGAGACGGGGAGGGGGTGGTACGCCTTGTGAGTGAAATTCTTGCCACACAGTCATGAAGACCCGAATTTGGATCTCCAGAACTTACATAAAGCCAGACGTGGAAGTACAAGTCTATAATCTCATTGCTTCCCCAGTGAGATGTGAGAAGCCCGGAAGCCCACCAGCCAGCCAGCCTGGTGTACACAGCAATGACCAACAAGAAAACCCTACCTCAAGGAAGCTGTAAGGTGATGACTGACATCTGACTGCCGTGTTCACACCATGACAAGCACATGCCCCCACTCACATGCATGAACATGTGAAAACATGCACATATATCTCACACATTCAAAGATAAAGAGGCTCAAGGCCGGACTGTGAGGAGAGCATGTATTTTTCATCTGAAACTAAGTGATCTGTTTATGCTTGTAGTGACAAATATCTGCCGTCTGGGCTGGAAGCCATGCCCCTTTTTGTGCTTTGTAACTGAGTTCTTTCTCCTCCTTGAAGGAAGGAGCCTTTGGATCAACAATAAGTCCAGGTCTGTTAAAAGCCATCAGCTGTACTGAGAGGCCTTGCAGGCAACAGACACAAGGCAACTATTGAAATAAGTAGGAGGATGCATTGTTTAGCAAACATCTAATGTTCCAAGGTTTCAATGCTCACACCTAATGTAAATATGGGGGGCAGGAGCAAAGAACTGTAGGGAGTGCCTACTGTTCACTAGCCTGTGGCTACAGAAATGCCTGTGATTTTGTTCTTCTGTGGTGAAAGGAAAGAATGCAGCGGGTATAATTTTAATATCTACAGTAGCAACTCTCTAGAAACTGGCTCCATTCTTCCAGAACAACAGTATTCCAAGTGACAGCCACAAGTACAGGCAGCTGTTTCTGTGTAAACGAATTAAAATGGAATAAAATAAGAGTCAATTCTTCAATCCCGTGGGCCATGCTTCAAGCGTGCCTGCATTGGGAAATGCAGACAAGGAACCTGTCTGTCAGCATAGAGCGTCTCACAGGGTTGTCCAGTTGTAGGGTAACTGAACTGGAGTTTGTCTTTGCCATGAAACCTGTCAATTATGTGGTCACAGGCCCTTCTGGAGATTTTATTCGTATCTAACGGCTGGAAGCAGGGTGGCTGGTCTTAATGAGTTGGAAAAGTGTGCACACAAAGTACTGGTGAAAACTGTTCAACTTTGTAAGCTAGGCCCTACAGTGCCCATTTGTGTGAATAGGCCAGTTTTACGTTATATCTTTTTAGGCAAAGTTCTGTAACCATAATGGGCACTTGCAAATCACAGCAAGGTTGCCAGGATCCGCAGGCTATATTGAGAACTAGTGAGGTATCTCTGAGGCACAGGGCACTGTTGATGCCTCAGAAATGATGCGGTAAGGTTCCACCCCCTCCAGCCACCAGGGCCATATGTGGACATAGAAAGGGTCCTTCACTCTACCACCTTTTTTTTTTTTTTAAATCCAAGAATTTACCGGGTAGTCAGTATTCATAAGGAATCATTGAGAGGTAGCAGGTATGGTGGCACACCTGTAATCTCAGCTGCTAGAGAGGTGGAGGCAGGAGGATTGAAAGTTTAAGGCCAGCCTGAGTTACTGATTGAGTTCAAAGCAGCTAAGACAACTCCAAGAGTGAGAAACTGGCTGGGGCTGTAACTCAATGATATAGTGTACCTAGCATGTGTGAGGCCTGAGTTTCATTCCCTAGAATTTAAAAGGATGTTGATAATAGCCCCCACTCCCAAATTGACAAAAGCAAAGCAGGGACAGTTATCTAGGCTAAGATGAGGGTTGTTCCATACACTTAGAAGATACTAAGTGGCGCCTTAACAATCCCCTCGCTCCATAATAAACATTTTATAGTTGCAGAGGTGAGTCTCTGATTGGTCCCCTGTTCTCTCTAATGTTTCCCTTTATATGTCTTAAATCAGCAGGTCAATAAATCTTTACTGTGCCTGTACTCTGCACCTCACGTGCCTGCAGTGTGAACGGCAGAAAGGCAATGTAAGGTGGGGCCCTGTCTGTGAGCCTCTGGCCAGCTGGCTCAGGAGGATCACCATTGAGGAGGGTTTAGAAATTTATTCTAGAGGTGGGGTAGGGTTGGGTTCTAGAATCTATGATACAGGGGGGCCTACATGAGAGCAGTAATTATGAATCAGTAGCAAACATTGTAGGGCAAAAAAATAATTTCAAATGTATAGCTCTAAGTTATTAAAATTTAGCATCTGTTATGTGCCAAATATTATGTTGCTGACACTGAAAAAAAAATCTCTGTGGGGCTGAGAAGATTACTCCACATACGTTTTTAGTCTAAATGTTACTTTGCCACAAACTAGAATCACCTGAGAAGAGAACTTCAAATGAGCAATTGCATAGATCAAATTTTCCAGTGGCATATTTAGGGGTGTGTGTCTTGATTATTACTTGATAAATAAGAGAGTCTAGCCCACTGCGGGCAACACCATTCCCTAAACAGGAAGTCCTGAATCACATAAGGAACCAGGCAAATAAGCAAGAAGGCAGCATGGTGCACATGCTTCTCCTTGACTGTGCATGTGTTGTGGTTGGCAGCTTCATGGGATTCATGCCTTGACTTCTCCAAGTCAAGAGTTAGACAATAAGCCCTTTCTTCTCTAAGTTGCCTTTGGTTAGGATGCTTTATTACAGCAACAGAACTAAATCTAGGACCAATGATAAAGAAGTCCTTATCACACAAGCAGGAGGGACCGAGTTTTATCTCCAGCATTCATGTAAAATTATGGATAAGGTGGTGTGATTTTGTAATCCCAGTGTGGGGGACTTGGAGATGAGAGAATCCCTGAGGTCCACTGGCCAGATATCTGAGCATACTAGATAACCCTAAGGCTCCGTGAGAGATTCTAATTTAAAAAACATGGTGGGTGACTTCTTAAGAACAATGCCTAAGGCTTACCTCTGGTTTCCACATGAGCGCCCATTTTTCTGTAGAGTAAGCACACACAAAATACACAAGGCCTTGCCAGCATTCTCTGTATAAGCAAGATAAGTGACATCCCTGGCTCCCCTGTACAACACAGTACAAAGTGATGGGGGGAAGGGAGTAACTGGTTTCTCAGGAAGGAGTAGGAAGCCCAGGAAATAAATGCCATAGAGAAATCCAACTAGAGAGGCAGCGGGGAGGTAAAACAGAAAGCCACAAAGGTCAAAGGGTGTTTGGGATCAGCAAATAGTTCTGAACGTGTTGAAAAAAGGGAAAGTAGATGGCACTGGAAACCAATGTTGACAACAGGAGCCAGCATCAGAGTGCCAGATGGCAGAGGGTGAATTTTACCTCGTGGAGTCACCAAAGGCGAAATAGGATGACCACTTGATTACATCTGCACACCCAAGTATCCCAGACATAAGAAGAGAATGGAAGCAGGTGGGTGACTGCCTCAGGTACCACAGGGGGGGAATACTGAGGGCTGCAACTCCCATGAGGGGTCATGAGACACTCCTGGGAGAATGGCATTGATGGCCGTCATATGGAGGAAGAACTTCAGAGATGCAGTGCCCAGTTGGATGCAGAAGGTCCTGTGGATTTAAACAGCATCATCCAGGAAAGATGTAATGCTTTGTAGAATGGGAAGGGCTTCAAACTCAACACTTTTTGTGTCTTGGATTGTCTGGGTTGATCTGCTCTGTAGGTAGGCATATGGGCAAAGAATTTCAGAAGGGATAGAGAAGCAGGATCCTTCAGAAGATAAGATATAGTGGAAAGTTTTTATGATTTATTTTCATGAGGAGGACAAATATTTATTCAATCCAGACAGGGGACAAATGACAGAGGGGACAAATAATTCCACATGAGTTTGTCTACGTTGGTGAACCATGTCATTTACTGGAGTTATTTGCAGAAGCAGGTTGACTCAAAGGCAGCTGAATCCCTGAAAAGCCCGTCCCAGTGTGGGTGGACAGATGATTCAGAAAAGCTGTATGCCTGGAGCTCTGGGCCCAATCTGTAGGCAACTCCGTCAAAGAGTATCCACTCCCATATAGGTTGATAATTATATGCTTTGGGGGAGAGATTTAGTGAGTCTTGTAACTTCCTGTACTTCTTGGCCTTGAGTCTTGTGAATTTCTATAGCTTTCCTTGTCTATGAAGCTCCCCTCCAAAAGAGAATTTTAAAAAATATAGTCACATTGCAGGACATAGGGCTTTTTCAGAATGGTGTGATGGGATGGCTTGTACCAGCCACCTGCTAGCTGTGGAAAATAAGAAGTGAGTTCTATGGGTCCTTTTGGTTTTTTTGTTGATAGTGTTGATTTTTTTTTTTTAATTCTTAAAAAATTATTTTGTGAGTATGGATGTTTGGCCTGTGTGTCTATGTACACCATGTGCATGCAGTGCCTTGGAAGGCCAAAAGAGGGTGCCAGATTCCTGGAACTAGAATTACAGCTGGTTGAACCTGTGTCCTCTGGAAGAGCAATCATTGCTTTGAGACACTGAGCTATCTCTCTAGCTCTATTGACATGTCCATTTTATTTTAAATGATATGTTTGTGGGAGTATGTGAACATGAATGCAGTTGCCTGCAGAGGCCAGCGGGGCGCAGCAGAGTTCCTGGAGCTGACAGCTATGCACAGCCTAATCCCACTCTTGAGATCTGAGCTATCTTTCCAGCCCCAGGTACCACCTATTTTAGAGGGAACATTGTACACTATAGTTTGGGTGGTGACTAGGGGGGGTTGAAAATAGAGACATTGGGCAAATAAAACTATACCCAGGGATTGACCTAGATTATAGAAGAGTGTTTAACAGCAACGAAGACTTTTTAAGCGTGTTTGGTCTATAGCAGTAAGCCACCAAGAACTTCCATCAGGAAGTTGTAAAGCCACAGGTGTGCCGGAGAAGGACAATTTTGGCTATAGTGGGCTTAACAGCCTTGCCCTTATCACCTTGGGTAGGGAAAGGAAACTCAATCATCTAGCTTCTCATTTCAGATGGCTTATGAATTGTGGGGATGTCCTGTGGTTATCGGTTACGGGAATGGACTCTGTGTGTGGGGGGACTTCATGAAAAATCAGAGTGTGGAGCATCATGACTGACCTCCTCCCAGACAGACAGACCTTTCATGCAATGACCCTGAGCAATGCAGTGTTCTTTAGCTGAAAAAAAAAAAGTCTGATTAGGATCGACCCATCCTCAGGCTCAATCACTTCCCAGTGAGTTTCTCTCTGATCCTCGAGCTCACAGCTTGGTATCCTGTGTTATCTCATGAAGTAGTATCTACCTCTTAGAGGTTGTAAAGCACCCAGTATCAATTAGAGAGTCCTTCAGGGCAAGGTCGTGGAATGGAATTTGCCTATCCCAGGGTAAAGTTCTCCTCAGCCTGCTGAAGTAGTCGGTCCCAGCAGCCATTGCGTACCACTTCTAAAAATAGACACACTATAAAACACCAGCTCCCAGAGAAGCAAGAGAAAACATTTTTGCCAAGGGCAGCAAGGCAGAGTGTGACAAAGTGTGGCCTGGTGTTTGCAGAACTTCAGGGGACATGAGTTTCTGGAACCCGCAAACTCTACTCTCTGTTAAAGTGGATTTACAAGGTGGGAAGGAAGGTCACTAGACATTGGAGGCTACCTTAGGGGAACCCCTTATTTTTATGGGTGAACGAAGTGAGGCAGTACCACATCACAGTCTCACCCGGATGCTTCTCCCTTGGGATGACTTAGCACCCAGTGAGCCTGTCTCTGTCTGAGGGTGCTGCTCGGCACAACTAAGCAACACTTCCAGTGGCCGCTTCCTTCTCAGTATGGGCGGGTATTTTGCTGGAGGTCTTTCTGCCTCCAGCATGACAGATAGTTCCAGGACATGGATGCAGCCAGGCCAGGCTCTGTGCCAAGCTGTCAGTGTGCTGTGTCTGACCCCTTGCTCTCCATTGCTTTCTCTTACCTTTTATTCCTATTATTTGTATTCCTTCTATTCCTCCTCCTCCTTATTCCTCCTCCTCCTCCCTTCCTCTTCCTTCTCCTTCTAACTCCTTCTCTTCCTCCCCCTTTTCCCCTTCTTCCCCCTCTTCCTTTTCCTCTCCTCCTCCTCTTCCTCCTCTTCCTCTCCTCCTACTTTTCTTCTTTTTATCATCATCATCATCATCATTTGTGTGTATGGTGTATGTGTGTGCGTGAGTGCACGTGTGCGCATGTGCAGTCTGTATTCAAGACACAGTCTCCTCACTGAGCCTGAGATTAGAGTAACTGCTGGTAAGTCTCAGCTATCCTCCTGTCTGCACTCTTGCAGCACTTAGATTAGAGACTTGCACTGCCATCCACTGCTATATTTATGTGGGTGCTAGATTCAAACACAGGTCTTCATGCAACCAGTGCTCTCACCACTGAGCTAGCTCTGTTTGACTTTTGGTTCCTACCCCTGCTAGAGTCTTAGAGGGTTTCTTTTCTGTATCTTCCAGGTCTGCTCTTAGACTTGTCAGTTGTCTTCATTTTAATAACTAACACTAGTCCCATTCTCTGCGTGCTCCTCTCCCACAGCTTCCTACATCAGAGTTCTGGGAAGAAACTGGGAGGGTCTAAGCCAGCCTACCTTCTCTTTAGGGTGAGCCCCCTTCTATTTAGGGTGAGCCAGAAAGGAAGGTCCTGATGCTGTCACATCCGCCCTAGCCAGCTCTTCCATTTGGAGGCCAGGGTCAATGCCAGGCTTCCAGAGTGCTGCTTAAACCTGAGAGACACACACCCTGCATGGTGGTTCTTTCTTTTAAAAACCTTTAAAAGACTTTTCTTCTTTTGAAACTTTATTTACTGTTATTGTAACATGCGTGTAGAGGTCAGAGGACAGTTTTTTTTGGCGTTAATGGTTCTCTCCTTCCACCTTTAGGTAGGCTCCGGGGATCCCAGCATTGTCAGGCTTGAATCTTTGGGTAGGAAATGCTTTACCCACGGAACCATCCCACCTGTTCCCAAAGATGTCCCTTTTTATTGATTAAGTTCCTTTACCTGAGTCCAGGCCCTGTGAGGGACAAGCAATTCCAAATCACACCTTTTCGGGGGCCAAGCTCCTCCCCTGCCTCCAGAGACCTCTTTGGATGAATGGGGCCCTAGGTGGTTTCTGTCCTCTGTCACCAGTGACTATGCTCCCAGAGTCTTTGACGTTCCAGAACTCTATGTGCATCCCTGCCTCTTTGGAGCCCCTGTCACTTTTCTCTGCTCACTTCCGTCAGCTCCTGAAAGATCTGTGGAGGGGGCTTTCAACCACTAGGCATAAAGAAAGGATTCTAAACTTTTGGAATGGGAACTTTAAAGTGTTTAAACAGGGCTCTTGACTTCAACTCAGCACTTTTACTCAGCAAAAGCGTCAAACAGATGGTGTGGTGTGAAAGGATTCCCAGTTATTTGACCACAAGGAATTATTTTGTTCCTTCGGGGAAATCTCAGCAGAACAGTGTGCCAAGAAATTTTTGCAGTGAAAATTTCACATTGGAAATTCTGCCTTGATTTACCTGTATCATAGAAGTCCCCCAGGTTGCAATGAAGAACACCATGGCTATGTTTAAATGGTGTTCTTCACTCAAAGAGATCAGAGCCAAGGGGCCTAATATAGAGATAAGAAACCACCTTATCTATGTAGTGGATCTCTTTATTGTGGTGATGCTGTGATTGGGTAAGCCTCAGGGAAAGTGTCCAGGCTAAGCTGAGGTTTAGTGTATCTGCTGGTGTCCCTGTACCCTTATCTGTGACAAGGGGAAGGTAACCACCCTTTCCTTTAAAAAGAAGAAGAAAAACTTTTAAATTGAAGGTTAGCATTATCAAAGCAGTATACTATATAATTTTTGAAAAAAATTTTTTATGAAAGCATTAGTTCTCTCACAATTAAAATCTCAAAGTAAGAACATTCTGTATTGTAAGGCAGCATAGAGGATCACAGTTAAAATCGGCATAAAGATGCAGGCTTGTAATCCTGGCACTTGGAAAGTAGAGACAGAAGTGCAAAGTCATCCTTAGCTACATGAGAAGTTAAGGCCAGCCTGGACTTTATGAGTGCTTACTAGAAAGTTACTAATGCTGTAGATCTCGAGGCTCTCTCCATGGCTTTAGTAACTTCCTAATAAGTCCCTTGCCGCTCGATAATCCACCTCGGTGTTATCTCTCTTGCAATCTTATCTGGAACTCCGCTGGAGGAGTTTGCTTTTTTTTTTTTTTTGAGACAGGCTCTCATGTATGCCTGTCTCTTCTTATACCTTTTTGAGGATGGGGAGGTTATAAAGTTCAAGCCTACTGCTCTGATTCCCAAGCAGGAGGCAGAAGGGTTGAGAGGGGAAAGTGCCCACCAATACCTGCTTTGATGTAACTCACTTGGCTGGCTCAGAGCTCCTGGCCCTGGGAAATGTCTGTTATGTTAGTTAGCTCTATTGTTTTAATTGGATGCTTGTCCTTATATGTGAGGTAGAAGGGCTGGATTCCAACATTACATTCTCATCTACCATCCCCTCCAAAAACCCCACAACATAATGATCTATGGTTTGAAAACACAATAAATTGATGGAGTGTGTGTGTGTGTGTGTGTGTGTGTGTGTGTGTGTGTGATTGTTTTGTTCTTTACAGCAGTAGTAAAGAGGTCATCAAGGGTTTGGTCAACACAGCACAACACACCACACATTTTCTGAGTCTCAAGTGTTGGCTGATTACAGCCTCAGGGCTGGGGCATCCCAAGTGGAGATGGAGTCCCACCTGAAGGGCTTATGAGTGTTGTGGGGAGGGTGACAGCAAACACTGGAAGTAGGCTGAGGATTCCAGACTGCCTGGCTCAGATGGGTGTTCTAGACATTCAGAGAAAGGGCCTGTTAGTGAGTAGATGAAATGATTTTTCAGTAATTAGTATTTACCACTGTTAGAAATTCTTAGTCACCTCAAATATTCACAGGGAACATGAGATACACATACATGAATCCAAGAAGGACAGACAGACAGACAGATGGAGAGACAGACAGACAGACAGACAGACAGAGAGAAGGTTCATACCTGATTGCAAGGTAAAAAATCTGTTAGGAATGTCAAAGCCTGATTCTTTCCGTGTGTGTGTGCGTGTATGTGTGTGTGTGTGTGTGTGTGTGTACGTGTGTGTGTGTGTGTGTATGACTATATGTGTCTATGTGTGCCTATTGTATATAAGTACAGATGTGTGTGCATGGACTCATACATGAAGGCCAGAGGTTGATGTCTAGTGTCTGCCTCAGTCATCCTCCATCACAACACACACACACACACACACACACACACACACACACACACACATATTCAGACTTAGGATCTCTTACTAAACCCATAGCTCAGCCATCCAGTCAGTCTAGTGGAGCAGAGAACTCCACGGCTCTAACCATCTCAGCCCTTCTATCCTATCTCTGAGATCAGAGCAGCCTGCTCCTGTGCCTGGCTTTTATGTGAGTTCTAAAACTGAATTCAGGGTCTCACACTTGAATAGCAAGCACTTTATTGAATGAGCCATCTCCCCAGCCCTGCAGGCCGTTTTCTGACCTTAAAATGACAGGGTCTCACCAGACACTTTAACCTCAACACTCTGGAGAAGCAGAGGAGTGCAGATCTCTGTTAACTTAAGGCCAGCAAGAGCCAGGATAGTGCAGATATATAGTGAAGTCCTGTCTCAAAAGACAAATGGAGTAGTAACAGCAAAAGTCCAAGATATAAAGGGATCTGTGGCATATTTGTCACCAAGCCTCAAGTCAATGGACAGTCTTTTTATGGCAAAAGACCAGAGGAGAAAACACCCATTTTCCTGGCAACAATTTTTACTTGGTATCGAAATAATATGTTTGTTTGGGTGGCCAGGGGATCTATTAGTACTTTACCAGCTAACTTTTAAAGAGAAGTAAATTGGCTTGGCATCCATTAGTAACTCAGCCCTGATGTGGGATAATTTTTTTGGGCAATTAGTGGGCCTGGTCTCCCATTAGTAGCAGTCATGACATAACATGGCTGAACATCTCGGGAGGCCACGCTTATTTTGTGTTTGGACAAATGGTTTGTGGTCTTGATTTCCCATTAAAGGATCTTTAAAAAAAAAAAAAAAAAGCCTTCCACTTTTATTTATATTGGAGAATCCAGCTGAGCCAAATACCCAGAACCAAAGCCCAAGGCACGGTCATAACACAGAGAGATATACGCCACCATGCAGAATATTCTGTCTTCAACTCTAGAAGTGGCAGCTGTCCTCTGAGCAGAGTGACTTTGATGACCTTTTAGAAGGGCATAGCACCAAAGACTCAGAGGAACACTGAGAGGATAGAGATGGACCTTCGGTATTTAATAAGCAGCCCAGAGGCATTCAAGTGGCCCTAAATGCTTGCCACAGAGAACACAAAAGGGCAGTAGGCATGGTACATCCTCCTATATGCTAGGGTAAAATATCTATATCTATATCTATATCTATATCTATATCTATATCTATATCTATCTATATTATCTATATCTATTATCATCTATATCTATATCTATATCATCTATATATATATCTATATCATCTATATCTATATCATCTATATCTATATTATATCTATATCTATATCTATATATTTCTATCTATATCTATTGCAATACAATGTGCCAAGGACAAATCCCTTGAGATACCTACCACACATAGACACAGAGACACAGAAACAGACACATGCATGCATAATTCTATATGTAAAAACAAATGAAAACATTATCAGCTTCTACTTCTAAGAGGCTCATGGGATACAGTAACCTATAAAAGGACCAGAGAACTGTCAAGAAGCCTGGAACCTTCTTTGGCCCAGAATGTCCTATTTGGAAGCACTAAGGCCAACACACTCCACACTACAATTGGTACATCCTGAGGTTTCTGCTGGTAGCTATTGGCGTAGCCTGCAGACACTGGGGAAGAGTCTGCATCTTTCCCTGGGATGTCTTCAGTGACTTAATGTTTGATCAGTTGCTGAAATAAATTCTGCAGAATCCCGCAGTGAGATTCCTACAGCTCCTGCCTGGATCCAAAGGCCGTGTGCAAACTGGGGCTTGTCTCTGGCCATGTTGGTCTCTAAAGCCCATACTCTTACTTAGGAATCATTCTGCTTCCTGGGATCCTGGTTAAATTTCTCTGGGGGACAAGTCAGTGACTGGTGACTCTCAGCATCTCTAATGATGCCCACTTCCCTGCCTGTTAGAAATACGTAAGGAGGAGAGGGGATGGTGGGAGGGAGGGTTGACTTCTTGTAGAATCATGGGAAGAATCCCAGGGGTTCATTTGTTCGATCATTTGTGATTTTTGTCTCTTTGTCCTTCACCCTCTTCTGTTCTAAAACTCTGGGCGATGTATGCACATAGGCTAAAAATGTTTGTTAAAGGAGAAAAACTGTTCTAAGGATGGGAGAAGGGGTGGCTTTGACTGAGAAGGCCTAGCATTTCTCCCTGAAGGCTTTCCAGGAGAGCTGAGCTCTTCCCAAAGTTGTTTGCAAAGCAAAGTAGTCCTAATGACACAGAGTCTTAGCCATTCTCTTCCACTAGGAAGCCTGAGACCATTCAGATGAGAAGCCATTAGTCCCAAACAGCCGGAGCCTTTGTTTCCTTCCCTTCCCTCTGACCATTCTGGTTTTCATATTCTCAAATTTGAATTCTCAAATTAGATTCGGAATGACCTTTAGCATGATTGCCTTTCAAGTGGAATCCATTTCCCCTGCTGTCCTCAGGGGCTGGACCATGCCTTCTGATGCCAAGCCACCATGGCACATCAGAATGGCCCAACCCTCCGCCTCTGAGCCAATTCTTTCCTCCTAGAGACAAGTAGCACCTGATCTAATAACCAGCTTCCCATTGGTGAACCGGTTCTGGATGGTTCCCATAGCCTAGATCCTCCTCCCAATCAGGAGGAAGTTCACAGCTTCAGCAAGGCCTCCGGGAGAGAAGTGGGACCCAGGAAGACAGAACAAGAGATGAGCAGGGCCTGCCTGGAGGATCATGCATGAATTAAATCGAGCCGGAATCAGTGAGATTGGGAACATGGGGTCCATTTACTGCAGGCAAGGGCAGAGAGGCCAGAGGGCAGGCAGAGAGAGGGTGGAACTCAAGGTCAGGACTGACCAAGTACCCATGCCAAGATAAGTGGCCAGCTCAGGCAGGCTCAGGTTTGAGGGACCTGAAGTCCATGCAATCAAGAAGTTTTGCTTAACAAACGTGTAGAATTTGGAATACAAAATTAGCCCCTAGTTACGTTATTATGCATTTGGGATTTAAAATGTCAAAACAAACTGCAGATTTGTTAAACATCATCAGATACTAGACCTCAAGGAAAAAATAAATCCAGAGAGATAACAATGCCATTCAGCACCTAGCTGTCATCTGGAATAGTCCCATTCTCTCTAATTTAATTTTTGTATGACATTTTGCCTCTTCATTTGATGGTGACTGGGAAAGTCCTATTATGCCAGAAAGAAAGAAGAGACACTTCCATCACCACCACTAGCCAACAAATTTGAGTTTATTATTAATATTAGAATACAAGCTAGTTATGTTTGCAACTCCCCACAGATCAGGTTCTTGATCTGTGTATTTCAAATCTTGATCTTTCTTTATTACCCACACACTGTTGCTGCTGTGCTATTGCTAGCTTTCTATTTTGATGTGACCTCTGACCTTGAACTTTGGTGTTACAACCTGGGCTAAGTTAACACAACAAATGTGAACATTGCTGCAAGGCAGGGCTGTGCAGCTGCGATAATACAGCTGTGATTGGAAATGTGTATCTCTTTAAGTCTCAAACTATGTCCCTAATATAACTTCCCATTTATAATGTCCCCTAAGTTCCCAAAGCCACTCCAGAGCCATCTGATCCTAATAAAAGCCTAACAGAAAACCACAGTGAAAAGAATGTTTACTCTATTACCAACGGTTGTTTGTATGTATGTGTGCATGTGTGCATGCATGTGTGTACACACAGGTGAGTGTGTCTGTCGAGGTCAGAGGTATTTTTTGTTAACTGCTCTCTGCCTTATCTTTTGAGGTAGAGTCTCTCACTGAACGGGAGTTCATTGACTAGTCTGGCAGGAGCAAAATCCAGGATTTCTCCTCCCTCTGCCTCCTAGCACCAAAATGACAGGCACAGGATGACAGGCACAGGCCCCTTGCATGGTTTTTGTTGTTGTTTTAATTTGGAGGCTTTTAGGGGGACCTCAGTGCCCTTTCCTGTGCAATGAATACCTTGTCTGTATATTTACAAAGTTTACCATGGTGGTTTGAATGAAAATGGCCCCCATAGGCTCCTAGGGAGTGGTTGTATTTGAAAGGATTAGGGGTAGTGGCCTTGTTAGAATAGGTGTGGTCTTCTTGAGGGAAGTCTGTCACAGGGAGTGGGCTATGAGGTTTCAAATGCTCACACCAGTCCCTGTATCACTCTCTTTCCTGCTGCCTGCCTATCCAGATGTAGAACTCTTGGCTCCTCCAGCACCATGTCTGCCTGCATGCCACCATGCTTCTCACCATGATGATAATGGCCTAAACCTCTGAAACTGTAAGCCAGCCCCAATTAAATGTTTTCCTTTGTAAGAGTTGCCATGGTCATGGTGTCTCTTCACAGCAATGCCTAACTAAGGCATTTACCATACCCCTCCTCGCCTAAATGGTGCAAACACTATGAAACCTGGATTGTAAAGTTTCTGGGTGTCATAGTGAAGTCCTCCTTGATGGTCAGAAGACTCCACCTTCTCCCTAGACTAAACATCTTTGTGGGCACTGTTGACTTTTTTTTCCTGGTCATGAAGTAATTAATTGAATAAGACTGAGCCCTTTTGGCCTCTATACTTTCTGGGGACATATAAGGATAAGTGACACCCTGCAGTCTTTGCACAAGTCCTTAGGCACAAAGAAATACCTCCTGTGTGTTGGAATTCAATGTCACATGCTTCTATTTGAGGAAACACCAGCTATCAACGGAAGGATGCTATAGGGGGAGATTCCCTAATCGTTTCTTGATAGGGTCATAAAGATGAACCAGAATGATGAATTCCAGGTTCACTGAGTGTTGTAGCTGGGGCTTCATTGCTATGATGAGATGTTGTGACCAGGCAACTCTTATAAAGGAAAACATTTCACTGGGGCTGGCTTACAGTTCAGAGGTTCCATGGCAGGAAGCATGGCAGCACACAGGCAGACACGGTGCTGGAGAGGTAGCTGAGATTTCTACATTTGGATCCACAGGCAGCAGGAAGAGACAGTGAGCCACTAGGCCTGGCTCGAGCTTCTGAAACCTCAAAGCCCATCCCCCAGAGATACACTTTTGCCAACAAGGCTACTGTCCCAATAGTGCCACCATCCCAATAGTGCCATTCCCTATACCGATGGGTCCATTTTAATTCAAGCCACCACACTGAGAGAACTTGTTTTCGAAAAGCATTAGGTGGAGAATGGTTAAGCATGACAGTGACTTTAACCTCCAGCCTCACCACTTGTAGGCACATCCACATGCACATACGCACAGGCATGTAGAAGTATACCAGTAAATATATCTCCTATATGTGGTCTACGATTTTAAAAGAGAGACATCGCGGTGATGGCAGGAGAAATAAACCTTGGAGAAGACTTTCACTGCACCGATGGACAGGGAACCAATGTCTCCTTCCCCCCCAATTTTTTTTTTTTTTTTTTTTTTTGGTTTTTCGAGACAGGGTTTCTCTGTGTAGCCCGGGCTGTCCTGGAACTCACTCTGTAGACCAGGCTGGCCTCGAATTCAGAAATCCGCCTGCCTCTGCCTCCCAAGTGCTGGGATTAAAGGCGTGCGCCACCACCGCCCGGCTCCAAAAAATCTTTTTTAAAAAAAAAAAAAGCCAGGCAAGGGGGGCTGTGCCTGTGATCCTGGTGTTGGCAGGCAGAGAGAGAATTCCTGGATTTTGCTGGTCAGCCATTCTAGGCTGACATTAAGCTCCAATTCATTGAGAGACCCTACCAGAAAAAATAAGGTGGAGAGCAGTTGACAAAAAATACCTCTGACCTCTACAGGCACACATACACATGTGTGTGCACACATGCATGCACACATACACATGCACACACATACACGAAACAGTTGGTAAAAAGGATACATTTGATGTATTTTAAATATAGGAAATAACAAAACAATACCCTGTGGGAAACACATATAAGTCATGAATATATCAAACTGTCAGCAGGAGTACTAATTGCACAATGATCTTACAGGTGCTGGTCACTTATTTTTCAATCTCTTTATATAGTAAACTGTGATGCAATTAATAATTGTTTTCTGAATTTAATGAGTAGGTGAAAGTTTGTATTGTCTTTAAAGACAAAGTCACCTTGAATTTTAGTAACGCATATATTTTCATTTGGCTTTAGTGCTTTCAATTTAGGCCCCTTCTTTAGTAAGCCCGGACATATACTCAAAGGCATTAGACAAACTTCCACAAAAGATTCCAAAATTGAGGGCAGTTTCAGAGTAACCACCTGGTTGCCCAGGAAACCAGTGGCTTCTTGATCCCCAACATCATGGAGGATGGGCTAGTGCCTCTGGCCTCTGTGGGTACCTCCTGAGGTCTCTCTCACTGTGGGACAGTCTGATGAGTCATGTTTCCCAACACAGGGAGTTCCCACACATCCCAGTAGAAAGGAAGGGAAGGAAGGAAGGAAGACAAAGAATAATAATGTGTTTGTGATCATGGCACAAAAAGGGAATTTCAGAACGTTGGACCAGGTGGCACAATTCTAGCTGCCAATCTTCTCTAAAAATACAAGACGCAGTATTTTGAGCCACATCTGTTTGTTTTCTGAGTTTTGGAATTGCCTTGTGAACAGGAAGCAGCTAACCCTGGCAAACTTCCTGGAAACTTGACACAGAGTCTTGGGGTGGCATTAAAAATGTAACAGGGCATTTGACTCTCAGAGGAGAGCAGGGCAGGGGCCCCCCACCCTCCCTTACTGCTATGGGTCAGCAAATGTGCTGGGGTGAGGGAGGGGGCAGGGGGAGAAGGCAGGGATGCTATGTGGAAGCCAGACCTTGGGAGATGAAGTCCTCAAGCACAGTACATGGCTCTCAAGAAGCTTTTTCACACTTAGGAGATTGGCATTTGGTTTTTATTGTCAGATAATTTTTTCAACCCTGCTAACGGGTCTGCTGAAAGCTCTCAACACTGAAAGCAAAAGAATCCAAATACACAGCAGGAAATGTCCCAACTTGTATGAGTTTCCGGACAGGCTTGTTCCTAAACTATGTAAGGAGGTCTAATATAAGTTCCCCAGAAGCCATGGGTCGTCTCACCCTACTTCCTTCACCTACTGGTCACTTTGTGCTCATAGCCAGTATGAGTGCTAATTGTGACAGAATCTAGGCTCACCTACAAGACTCGAGCTCCAGATTCAGGAAAAACCTTGCCTCATACATCAAGGCAGAGTGACCACTTGGAAATGGATAACTTGTCAGATCTAAGCATATATACATATGAGCAATACTAAATGGACTCAGTGGCTATATTTACATATACACATGTTTATATTTATATATCATTAAAGAAGAGATCATGAATTTGGGAGAGAACTGGGGAGACATAGGAAGAATTGGAATAGGGACAGGGAGAGGTGTATATTATATAAACACAGTGTCTATATACTAAATTCTCAAAAAAGTTAAATTTAAAAATAGAAAAGGATAGAAATCAGTAGATGGAGATGCCTCCAAGCCCCAGACAGACATGTATGCTTACATACTCACATGCACATATGCATATACACACAGCTGGTACTACTGCTCCTGGATGCACTGGTGAGGGATTCTCTCTTTTAAGGTGGCCTCTAAGACTAACCTTAATAGTCTGTGAGGGGTTATCTGAATTAGAGTAATTGCCCTTTCCTCTTTTTGTCTGGTTTGTAGCCACAAGCCATGAGACAGTGCTACTCATATTGAAGGTGGGCTTTCCATACTCCATTAAACCTTTCTGGAAACACCTTCAGAGATACGCTCTGAGGAATGTCCTAGGTGACTCCAAATCCAGCCAGGGTGACAATGAAGATCACCCATTGTATCTGTCCCATGGTGTGCAGTCCCAGATGCTGCATACAGCAGGCTGGGCTTGCATCCATACAATTATGAACTGAAGGATGCCTGCCACTCCCTTAAGCACAGAATAATGATTATGGTTCTCTTTGCAAGCTCTACATAAACAGCATCTTCTTCATCATCACGTGGGTGATGTGTCATACCTCCCATCATTTTCCATACTGGAAAATGTAGACAATCTGATGAAAGGACCGCCCAAAAGAAGAAAGAGAATGACTAGAGAATGGTCCAGCTTACTCTTGTCCCTCTCCACAGCTCAGCATCTTCTCTTCTTCTCTTGGGCTACTTTACTGGCACTTTGAAGCAGATTTAACCCTTGCCTGTAGACGCTACAATGATCCACCACTTTTAAAGCACTTTCCATCTTACATTACACATAGAACAGGGATCTCGCTTAGTAGGGACTTGCCTCATTTGATTAGCAGCCCCAAAGCTCCAAATTTCTTTAACAGTGATGTCTATGCTACCTTAGACTTTAAGTTCTTCTCTATCTTATTTGCTGTAGATCAGAGGTATTTGAGGATGTTGTAAATCAAATATAAAGACATCAATCTGGTTTTACAAACACGTTCCTTACTCCTGAAGTGTATAAACCTTCACTCCTCTCATCTACAAACGTGAATAAGATGCTACATATCGTACGAGGTTATTGTTACAGATTTTAAACGAAATCATCTACATAAGGACATAGCACTTGAGGTACTTGGTGGACATGGCCTGAAGTCAGAGTTTCTATCAAGAGTCTCACCATCACCACTGTACTGAGTAGCAGTGACCAGTTCCGACGATGCTGACACAGAGATATGAATTGATTACAGGTAGAGTCATGGAATAAATGCTCTGTGTTACATAGACTTTAAAAATTAAAAACATTCTTCTGCTTGTCAGGCAGATTTCTTGCTCCTTGGAGACAAAATCAAGTATGCAGGCTGGTGAGATGACTCAGAAAATGCTTGATGTGCTAGAATAAAGGCTTACATTCAGAATCCCAGCACACAGAAAAGCCAGGTGTGGAAGTGCACACTTGAAATACCAACATTGGGGTGGGGGAGAGGAAGAGTGGAGACAGGTGAATCTCTGTGGCTCATGGGACAGCCTCCCTAGTGGAACTGATGAGCACGAGATTCAATAAGAAAACCTTTTTCTCAAAAGAAAAAAAAAAAAAAAAAAACTAAGAAAGAAACAAAGAAACAACGAAACGAAGGAGGAGAACAATTGAGGAAGACACCAAAAGTCAACCTCTTTGGTCCCCGTGCACATGCGCAGACGTGCATGCTCATTTGCATACACAAACACCCACCCATCCCACTTCCTGCCCACATGCTATGAGCAGTAGAGAATGGGCTTCCAGAAACAAATGCCTTGGCTGTCCAGCTTGGTGGTTTCATGTTTCACGTGTCACACAAGGCAGGTGGTGGAGCAGAGAGGGCTGGATGGCTGAGTCCTTATTAGTAATGTGTACAGAGTGACCGCAATCAAGGGACTTCCGTATTCTGTCTGGCAATTAGAAACCTAGGCTCAACTCTTGCCCACCTTGGGCTCAGGAACACCGTCCCTATTTTATTAAAATGCACAGTCTGTTTTGTTTATGGCATATCTACTTCCTCTTTACTGTTCCTTTCCATTTTTCTGCTGGGAGAACAGAGTGGAAGCCATATCAAGAAAATCACGCCCCCTAGTGTTTTTCAGAGGCATGACTGTAGTAAGATGAGAAACTGAACTCTGCAGAGCTAAAGATTTGCTCTAACTTAATGGAAATTTAAATAAGTTTCTCTTGGAAAACAAATTAAAGCACCATGAGAAAGTAATACCAAATCAGAAGCCCTATAAAATATACAAGTATAGAAATCCGGTTATGTTGGATAATCATGGAAAGTATTAAATCCAACTTGGTAGAACATCCATTTATTTCAAAGGTGTGTGCCACATCTTTCAGAAAAGCAGCCTTTTAGAAAGTATGTATGAGTTTTATGTGTATGTGAATGCTAGCATGTGATTGTGTATTACATACAGGTGTGTGCCTGGTGCCCACAGTCTGAAGGGAGACAGTATCAGATTCCCTAGAACTGGAGTTACAAGGAGGCAGATGTAAGCTAACCTGTGGGCACTAGAAACTGAACACAAGTTCTTTGCAAGAAAAATCAAGTGATCTGAACCACAGGGCCATCCCTCTAGCCCCAAGAAATACAAATTGTTAGTGCTCCACTGGGATATTTAGAAAAATGTTTTGTAGACTTAGAGTTTTTTAAAACCAACTTTTAATAAGGGTTCTTAAATGTTTCGATCACCCTTCTAACCCACCGTCCAAAAAGGGGAGAAAAGATGGTAAATGGGACAAGGGGATGTGCACCTGGCTAGAAGTACTTCTTCGGGGCAATTGTCATCTCTGTTTGTCAGGATGCCAGCAGTCCAGCTCAGTAGTGTCAGGATACCAAACATGAATCAGCAGAGATAGCATGACCCAGCAGCAACCCACAGACCTCCACTGAATCATCATGGGTTAGCAGAAGCCATCAGAACCAGCTGGGATGCCAGGGGGGCTGTTTGTTAACGTGCCTCTCACAACAAAGTGAAAATCAGCGAAGACCAGACACCAACAAAGTGTTGCAAGGCTAGCTATGCAAGTGGGCCTTTACTGTCTGCTGAGCCCTATTTATACTCTCTCCAAACATCGAGTGTCCTCCCACGGGTCTTGCCTCAGCAAAACACAAGAGTCTGCATCACATGACATATCCAGAAATATTCACCTTAATGTTCACAACATTTAAACAAGGTAAACCACTATTTATCGATTTATTATATTTTAATAAGTGTTAATCATCTTTGCCAAAAGCCCATTTTAGTTTTTGGTGTTTGTCCATTTGTTTCTTATTTTCCTTGACCTGAGAGGAAACCGTAAATAACAGCTTCAGTCTTTCCTACACAGCATCATAGAAAGTGACAACTCAACTAGTAGTACCTTTTATCACATAGAAAATAAAACCCCAAGCCTAATATTTTTATTTCAGTTTGAGAGCACCAGGTTCTTTCTGGAAGAAAAGGTATCTATTCAATATAAATATTATAAATATTTGTATTTATAATACAACTACCAGGCAGGTGCTGATGTGACCCACCCACTCACCTCATTTGACCCTTGCAATAACAAATTGGAGTGTTATTATCGTTGGTACCACTATGCAACTGAAGAAATGGAGGTTTTGCTTGTTAGATTTTGTCAGATTGATGCAAACTAGAGTCAACTGGGAGGAGGGAGCCTCACTTGAGGAATTGACTCCATCAGATTGGCCTGTGGGCATATTTTGGGAGCATTTTCCTTTCTTTCTTTCTTTCTTTCTTTCTTTCTTTCTTTCTTTCTTTTCTTTTCTTTCTTTCTCTCTCTCTCTCTCTCTCTCTCTCTCTCTCTCTCTTCTTCTTCCTCCCTGTCTCCCTTTCTTCCTTCCTTCCTTCCTTCATTTCCTTCTTTCTTTCTTCCTTCCTTCCTTTCCTTCTTTTTCCTTCCTTCCTTTCTTTGTTTTTAAAATATTTCTTTCTCTTTTTCTTTCTTTCTTTCTTTCTTTCTTTCTTTCTTTCTTTCTTTCTTTCTTTCTTTCTTTCTTTCTTTCTTTTATTTAATATGAGTATATTGTACTATCTTCAGACACACCAGAAGAAGACATCAGATTTCATTACAGATGGTTGTGAGACACCATGTGGTTGCTGGGAATTGAACTCAGGACCTCTGGAAGAACAGTCAGTGCTCTTCATCACTGAGCCATCTCTCCAGCCCCTGAGCCATTTTCTTAATTAAAGCTTGAGGCCAGAGAGCCCAACATAGTGGGAAACTTTTCCACTAATTTCCACTCCTCTGGTGAGCTGGTCCTGGGAGGAAAAAGCAGGCTGAGCAAGCCATGGAAGCAAGAGCCTTCCTCCATGTGTCTGCTTCTGTTCCTTCTTCCAGATTCCTCTCAGATTTCCTTCCTTGGCTTCCTTCAATGATGGACTGTGGCATGTATGTGTAAGCCAAGTAAACCCTTTCCTTCCCAAATTGCTTTTGGTTATTGTGTTTGTTACAGCAACAGAAAGTTAACTATGACCAAGGTATAGAAAAATCAGGTAACAGCACCGAGTTCAGAACACAGCAATACCAGTGACCTTCTCATTAGATATCCATGCACTAACATTTGACTATATACTATTGGTATATACTGAAACTGATACCACTGGGTGTTTGTGATTTTTGTTTGCTTATCATCATCAGCAGCAGCAGCAGCAACAACAACAACTAATAAGCAGCTTTGTTTTTGAAAGTTCTTTCTATCCACTGTGTAGAAAAACAAGGAACTAAGAGCTGGGTTGGAACCTAAAGGCTGAGTTGTAAAGGATTCCAGGGAAAGAGTGGGTGTTGGGGGCCATCAGCGGGGGACAAATCTGAGTGGAGATGTATCTTGAAGTGCAGCCATGATGTTTCCAGAGCTGATGGGTCCACTGTGCACATATGTGCTAAGCTCTTGAGAAGAATTAGGTTAGATCTTATAAGTTGCATTTATAGTCTCTTCTATTCTCCAGCCAAAGGACAAAAACACACTATGCAAGCATCTGTTTTTTGTGGTATCGTTCAAGCATGGATCAGTCCATCATCCTGACCAATTGTGATCTTCTTAGTCATTTCCCTATTGTTGCAACTTTGGATTGTTCCCTGTTAAAAATAGGAAAATATTATTTCCAGACCGTTCTCAATTTGGAGGCAGTTTTCCTGATCTATATTCCCCCTGAGTTTAATTTCTGTGTCAAATGTGTGTGACATATTATATCTGCTGCTGTGCTTTCCTAGGGTCACGTTCTAGAAAGAATAACAACAAATTGGATGGTCAGTAGTATCAAATTTTTAGCATTCTGTTTTCTCCACTTACTCCACTATTTCTCTTTTATTATTATTTATTATTATATTTTTATTATTATTATTTTGTATGTACATGGTTGTGTATAGACGTGCAGAAGTCAGTGGTTAGTATCAAATATCATTCTTAATTTCATGTCCACTGTAGTCTTCATGATAATTAAAATGTATTTAATTTTTGAAAATTTCATAGATATATATACAGTGTATCTTAATCATATCTGTCTCTCTCTTCCCTCTCTCTGACTAGCTCGACCTTCTTCCCCAAAATCTTTCCTTTTCAGCTTCAAATGCAATTATTGCTGTCATGAGTACATGGCCATAAGGTCATCCAATAGGATGCTGGCATCCTGCCAATGACGACATCCCAAAGGAAAGTAGCTTTCTTTCTGGCAGCACCCATCAATTGGCAATAGCTCCTTAGCAAGGTTTGGGGCCTTGGGAGTGCCTCCTCTGCCCACTTTGATTGGGTAAGACTGGGTTTCCAACAGAACCAGGAGCTTGTTGATCTGGCTAGACTATCCCCAGATTTGTAGGGTTCCAGGTGCTCTCTGCAGCACTGAGCTTTTAACGTAACTGTTGGGGATCTGAACCCAAGACTTCATGTCTGCATAGCAAACAGTAAATTCTCTCTCTGACCCAACCTTAAACTTGACCTGCCTGTCTCAGGAACTACAGGAATGGTAAACTGAATCACCATTCAGTTTACAGGAAGCTGTATAATAAGCCCAGGGCTTCTTGCATGCTACTCAAGCACTTTATAGACCAAACTTCCTCCCCCAACTCCTTAGATTATGTTATTTTTCTGAGATTTATTTTTAATTTTAGTTCTGTACATATGTGGGTCTGTGTGCATGAATGTGCATGCTCATGGAGACCAGAGGCATTGAATGTCTCTGGAGGCCAGGTTATAGGCGGTTTTAAGCTGCCTGATGGGGGAGCTGAGGGTTGAACTGCGTCCTCTGGAAGAACAGTACAGAGTTTTATCATTGACTTGTGATTAGCATGTGGTAGCATTAAAAGCTCTCCTGTTTACATTTCACTAGTTAATGAGACTGAGCACTTTCCCACATGGTGAATTATTGTCTGCCTTTCCTTGTGTGCACACTCACCATTGATTTCCTACAATCTCATTCTGAATGAGTTGACTCTTAACATTAGATAATTGGGTCAATGCTCTGCCTGTTAAAACTAAAGCTATCTTTAAAATATTCCCAACAAGTGATCATCCAACTCCCTTATATTGTCTTGTAAAGCTCTTTTAATTGTTTATATTCTAACATGTATTCAAAAGAGTTTTATGTTTTTATTTATTTGTGTGTGTGTATGTATGGAATACATGATTATGTATGTGTTTGTGTGTGTGTGTGTGTATATGTGCATGCATGCCATGACATGTATATGTAGGTCAGAGGACAACTTGGTGAAGTCAGTTCTCTCTTTCTACCATTGGGGCCCAAGGATCCACCTCGGACCATTAGGTCTGGCAGCAAGCACCTTTACTGCTGAGCAATCTCACCGGCCTGGCAACACATGCATTTTATGTCTGTTTATTAGGGAATCAGAACTGTTTGTTTTCTTCCTTCTGGCAAATGATTTGTAGATTCTGCAATGGTTATGTGATAATCATTTTTGCTTCGACTAACATTTATTATAGTATGGATTCAGTTCAGTTTATATGATGTCCTCATGGACCACACAGTAATTATTTGTGTGTGTGTGTGTGTGTGTGTGTGTGTGTGTGTGTGTGTATAGGTACATATTCATGCTTGTGTGTGTGTGTACATTTGGTAGGCATGTGTGTGTGTAGATTGGAGAATAATCTTGAGCATTGTTCCTTATAAGCCATCTACCTTGTTTTTACTTTCTTTTTTAAGGATTTGTTTTCAATATGTTTCCATGCATGTTATGTGCACATGTGTGTGTAGTTACTCATGGAGTCCAGAAGAGGGCACTGGGCTCTAGGAACTGGAGTTACAGGTGATTATGAGCAACCTGACACCTAACATGGGTACTGGAAGTTGGAACACTAGTCTCTGAATGACTAGTGGTTCCTGTTCATTGAGGCACCTCTCCAGCCCTTCCATTTTGTTTTGGAGATGGGGATCTCTCATTGGTTTGGAGCTTGCTGATTAGGTTGGGCTGGGTGGTCAGAGAGCCTCAGGGATCCTTTTTCTCTGCCCCACCTTCACCCCAACTCTCAAAGTCTGTTCTGGAATTATAAATACCCTGTACCACATCAGATTTTTTGCATTGTTGCTGGGGGTCAAACTCACTTCACTATGTACTGCAAGCACCTTCCTGACTAAATTCTTTGCTCAGCCACATAAATACTTTTTGCTTTTGTATAACCTTTTTCCAGGTTGGAGGTTATGCTATAGTTTGAACTTATTTTTTAAATATCTCATCTATTCTATTTTTTTTGTTTTGTTTTGAATCCAATATCACAAGTGTCTTCCATTGTCACGGGTTTACAATTTAAAACACAAATCTTACGTAGATTCCTGTTTCCTGCTCCACATCAGGGCAGGTTCTCGCTGCAAATACAATGCACAGTTCTTGAGGAGGCCGGGTGTGTGGAAGGCGAGGGTGTGCAGAGGGTATATGAGAATTCAGTTGCTTCTGCTCAAATTTTCTGTCAACCTAAGACTACTATACAGAGTATAAAAGCCAGAGGTGCATACATCTTAGAGATACCCATTTCTAGCCAGAGAAAGAGAAATAGGAAAGATCTTTAAGTAGTGCCCAATGGGGAGGAATAGCCATGCATACACATGTCAAGGGTAAGTACTTTCCTTTCTAGCATCCCCCTGTTTATCTTCAAGCAGAGGGTCAGTACTGGGCTTGTGTGTTTGCTTGCTTGAAGATTTATTTTATTTTTAATTATGTGTGTATGATGTGTGGGGAGATGGGTTTCCACAAAGGCAGTGGAGGGTATTGGATACTTTGAATCTGGAATTACAGGTGAGCTACCATGTGAGTGCTAAGATGTTAAGTCCTCTGCAGGTCCTCTGCAAAGAGAAGCAAATGCTCCTAACCATGAGCCATCTCTCCAACCCCAGTTCTGTTTGTTGATCGGTAAAACTGCCTTAGCTTTCATTCACCATGGTAGAAATGGCCTTCAAATGGAGAGTGGTACAGGCCACCTTCGGCTTCCCAGGAAGGAAGGAGTGAGAGGCACAGGCATGTATGGTTGACCTTCACATGGCCAGGCTCACAGCACCTCTATATGATGCTGATGCTGGCAAGGAGCAAGGGAGGAGCTGGTGTTGACTGGTGACTTCAACCAGACCACTTTGGTGTGGCCGTTTTGTACCCCTCTGACCTTCAGTTTTGTGTCTCCTCCCAAGAAGCAGATGTCTGTGAGTGAGGCAGGACCTATGACATCATTTGACCCTGTGATCCTTCGAGCCTCTACTGAGGGCACAAGGTCTTGTGTCGATTGCCGTAATTCCCAAACTCTGTTTCTGGGAAAGGAAAAGAGTTAGTGTTTGGATAATGAGGCAGTCAGAGAGTAAGGGTGGAGGGAAGGAGTTAAGTTCAAGTTAATTGCAATGACACTTTAAAATAACATGACATCACTTAGACTTAACATCAAACGTCCACAGGGGATTCTCTTTCTCTGTAAGTTCGAACCAATGGTGTCCATGCAGCTGTTGGGCAGAACTAAGTATGAGGGATCTTTAGATTAAAAAAATGTACTACAAAGGTGTCACAGAAGAGTGTTGAATTGCAAGCTTAAAAACTTAAGCTTATGCCTGCACAAAATTTAAAATGTATAAGCAACCTCTCCCTCTCCCTCTCCCTCTCCTCTCTCCTCCTCCCCTCTCTCCCTTCCTGCCCCTCCCCCTCTCCCCTCTCCCCTCTCCCCTCTCCCCTCTCCCTCTCCCTCTCCCTCTCCCTCTCCTCTCCCTCTCCCTCTCCCTCTCCCTCTCCCTCCCTCTCCCTCTTCCGTCTCCCTCCCTCTCCCCCCTAACCCCGGTCTTTCAGGAAGGGAATGAGTACAGGTACCCATGTGCCATAAGACACACATGTGTTGGTCAGAGGATAGATAGCTTTGGGAGTCCATCTTTGCTTTCCACCTTGCTTTGAGGAAGTCTATCCTTCAACTACCCACAATCTCCATAACTCCACACACAGCACCTCTCTGGAAGTCTGGCAGTTTCTGAACACGGTTTGCACTTTTATTTTGTTGTTGTTGTTTTTTATGAGCCTCCAAAGACAACATGGCACTTTTTTGTGAGAATCTGGAATTTAAAAACTATTACTTTCAAACACAGAATGTAGCCCAATTTTTAAGTGTTGACTCATGCCTACTTGATAATAGTACCCCTGCCCCAGGAGGTCCTTATAATTACAAGGACCGTCTCACACCAAAGTCCTCTTTATTCTACCTAAATTCTGACTCTGAGGTCAATCTCAAACTGTGAACATCAGGAAGTGTGAGGTAGTCTGAGCCAAAAAGGAAACTTGCTGATCTCTAGAAGAGAAGATTCTAGAGATTTCAGGTTTCAGTCAGCTCGTGATCCACTCACTCCAACAGCACAGGAACCTATGGGCTCCCACCTCTCTTGTGCCCCCACATCTCAGCCCTTGTTTTCTGTCAACATTGCTCTCAGCCAGCCTAGCCTTGGGATAAGATGGAGTCCCAGCTTTCTAGTCCGGTTCTACTTGCTCTTAAGTCAACAGAAGGAAACATTATGTCAAACGCATCCCTGATGAAAGTCCCAGAGCTGGCTACATAAGCCATCTGCTCATTCCTGAAGCTCCCAGAAACCTAATGGGCGGTGGATGGAGAGAGTGGGAAACTAAGGAAACCAGAAACTCTGTTCTTTTGAACCATTTACCTTTGTGTCCATGGGCATTTGCTTCTGTCCTATAAACCATGCTAGTACCAGGGTGGGTGAGTACTAGCTTCCTTTCTCATGGAGACAGCTGGCTGGGGGATCAGCTCTGCTATTAGTAATCTTCAGGCAACTTATCTAGCCTTTTTAAGACTTGGCTTCCTCATTTGTGAAATGGGACCAATAACACCCTGTCACTGGGCTATTACAGAGACGATGGAGCTAATAATTCAGAACTCCCCGTGTGCGGCAGAATCTTAGTAAATGTTAACTATCTGTTTTTTTTTGTTTTTTTTTTTTATGAAAAATTTTTTATTTTTTACATTTCAGATGTTCTCTCCTTACCCCATTTCCCCCCCTCCCTCCCAGGAACTCACTATCCCTTTCCCCCCTCTTCCGCCTCCAGTTGGTGTACCCCCACCCACCCTCCCCTGTACCTCACCTCCCCACCCTCGAATATCCTACCCCCCATGTCCAGCCTTCATGGGACCAAGGATCTCTTCTCCTACTTATATATATAGCTCCCTTGCATATATAGCTGGAGCCATGGGTCCCTCCCTAAGCGCTCCCAGGCTGGTGGCTTAGACCCTGGGGGCTCTGGTTGGTTGGGATTGTTGCTTTCCTCATGGTGTCCCGAATCCTCTCAACTCCTTCAGCCTTCACTCTATCTTCTCCATTGGGAACTCCATGCTCAGTTTAATGGTTAGCTGTGAGCATCTGCCTCTGAGTATGTCAGACTCTTGCAGACCTCTAAGGAGACAGCTATATCAGGCTCCTGTCAGCGTGTACGTCCTGCCATCCACATCAACCTCTACCTTTGGTGACTGCACATAGGATGGATATCTAGGTGGAATAGTCTGTAGACTGTCCCTCCTTCAGTTTCTGTCCTGCACTGTGTCTCCTTATTTGCACCCTTGAGTATTTTGTTACTCCTTCTAAGAAGGACTGAAGGCTCCCCTATTTGGTCATCATTCTTTATGAGCTTTATGTGGTCTGTGAGTTGAATTTTGGTTATTTCAGGCTTCTGGCTAAAATCCAATAATCAGTGAGTGAATACCATGTATGTTCTTTTGTGATTGGGTTACTTCACTCAGGATGATATTTTCTAGTTCCATCCATTTATATATGAATTTATCAAATTCATTGTTTTTAATAGCTGAGTAATATTCCATTGTATAAATGTACCACATTTTTTATATCCATTCCTCTGTTGAAGGGCATCTGGGTTCTTTCCAGTTTCTGGCTATTATAAATAAAGCTGCTATAAACATAGTGGAGCATATTTCCTTGTTATGTGTTAGAGCATCTTCTGGATAATACCCAGGAGTGGTATAGCTGGGTCCTCAGGTAGTGATATGTCCAATTTTCTGAGGAACCGCCAGACTGTTTTCCACAGTGGTTGCACCATCTTGCAATCCCACCAACAATGGAGGAGTGTTCCTCTTTCTCCACATCCTCGCCAGCATCTGCTATCACCTGAGTTTTTGATTTTAGCCATTCTGACTGGTGTGAAGTGGAATTCAGGGTTGTTTTGATTTGCATTTCCCTGATGACCAAGGATGCTGAACATTTCTTTAAGTGCTTCTCGGCCATTCGGATTTCCTCAATTTAGAATTCTTTGTTTAGCCTTACTCCATTTTTTAATAGGGTTATTTGGTTGTCTAGAGTTAATTTTTGAGTTCTTTGTATATATTGGATATTAGTCTCTATCGGATGTGGGATTGGTAAAGATCTTTTCCCAATCTGTTGGTTGCGTTTTGTCCTATTGAGGTGTCCTTTGCCTTACAGAAGCTTTGCAATTTTATGAAGTCCCATTTGTACAATTCTTGATCTTGAGCAGAGGCCATTGGTGTTTCTATTCAGGAAACTTTTCCCCTGTGCCTAGGTATTCGGGGTCTTCCCCACTTTCTCTTCTATTAGTTTCAGTGTGTCTGGTTTTATGTGAGGTCCTTTATCCACTTGGACTTGAGCTTTGTACGAGGAGATAGGAAAGGATCGATTTGCATTTTCTGCATGTTGTCCTCCAGTTGAACCAGCACCATTGTTGAAAATGCTTGTCCTTGTTCACTGGATAGTTTTAGCTCCTTTGTCAAAGATTAAATGACCGTAGTTCTGTGGGTTCATTTCTGGGTCTTCAAACTCTATTCCATGATCTTCTGCCTGTCTCTGTACCAATACCAGGCCGTTTTTATCACTATTGCTTTGTAGTACAGCTTGATGTCAGGGATGGCGATTCCTCCAGAAGTTCTTTTATTGTTGAGGATGGTTTTCGCTTTCCTGGGTTTTTTGTTGTTCCAAATAAATTTCAGAATTTCTCTTTCAAGTTCTGTAAAGAATTGAGTTGGTATTTTAATGGGGATTGCATTGAAATCTGTAGATTGCTTTTGGCAAGATGGCCATTTTTACTATATTAATCCTGCCAATCCATGAGCATGGGAGTCTTTCCATTTCCTGAGATCTTCTTCAATTTCTTTCTTCAGGGACTTGAAGTTCTTGTCATACAGATCTTTCACTTGCTTGGTTAGATTCACCCCAAGGTTTTTATATTATTTGTGACTATTGTGAAGGGTGTCATTTCCCTAATTTCTTTTTCAGCCTGTTTATCTTTCATGTAGAGGAAGGCTACTGATTTGTTTGAGTTGATTTTATAACTGCCACCTTGCTGAAGTCGTTTATCAGGTTTAGGAGTTCTCTGGTGGAGTTTTTGGGGTCACTTAAATATACTATCTATATCTGCAAATAGTGATATTTTGACTTCTTCCTTTCCTATTTGTATTCCTTTGACTTCTTTTTGTTGTCTAATTGCTCTGGCTAGGACTTCAGTACTATATTGAATAGGTAGGGAGAGAGTGGGCAGCCTTGTCTAGTTCCTGATCTTAGTGGGAATGCTTCAAGTTTCTCTCCATTTGTTTGATGTTGGCTACGGTTTGTGTATATTGCTTTTACTATGTTAGGTATGGGGCCTTGAATTCCTGATTTTCCAAGATTTTACCATGAGGGATGTTGGATTTTTCAAATGCTTTCTCAAGCATTAATGAGTGATCTGTGGTTTTTTTCTTTGAGTTTGTTTATATAGTGGATTACATTGATGGATTTCGAATTTGAACCATCCTGCTTCCTGGGATAAAGCCCACTTGATCATGATGAATGATTGTTTTGGTGTTCTTGGATTCGGTTTGCTAGAATTTTGTGAGTATTTTTGCTTCAATTTATAAGAGAGATTGGTCTGAAGTTCTCTTTCTTTGTTGGGTCTTTTGAGGTTTAGGTATGAGTGTGATTGTTTCTTCATAGAAGAATTGGGTAGCATTCCTTCCGTTTCTATTTTGTGGAATAGTTTGAAGAGAATTGGTATTAGGTTCTTCCCTTGAAGGTCTGATAGAATTCTCCACTAAAACCATTGGTCCGGGGGTTTTTTTGGTGGGAGATTTTAATGACTGCTGCTATTTCTTTAGGGGTTATGGGATTTGTTTAGATGGTTTTTTTGTTCTCATTTTTAACTTTGGTACCTGGTACTGTTGAAAATTGTCCATTTCATCCAGATTTTCCAGTTTTGTTGGTATAGGCCTTTGTGTAGGATTGATAATTTTTTGGATTTCCTCAGTTTTGTTGTTATGTCCCCTTTTCAGATTGATTTTATTAATTTGGGTACTGTCTCTGTGCCCTCTGGTTAATCTGGCTAAGGGTTTATCGTCTTGTTGATTTTCTCAAAAACCAACTCTTGGTTTTGTTGATATTTTGTATAGTTCTTTCGTTTTACTTGGTTATTTCGCCTGAGTTTGATTATTTCCCTGACGCCTATCCCTTTTGGGTATATTTGCTTCTTTTTGTTCTAGAGCTTTCAGGTTGCTGTCAAGTTGTTAATGTGCGCTTCTCCAATTTCTTTTTGTGGGCATTTAGAGCTAGAGTTTTCCTCTAGCACTGTTCATGGGTCCCACAAAATTCTGGTATGATGTTTCCTCTTTTTCATTAAATTCTAGAAAGTTTTTATTTCTTTTCTTTATTTTTCCTTGAAAAGTCTCATTGAGTAGAACATTTTCAGTTTCCACATGGATGGTGGTTTTCCCTTGGTTCTGTCATTATTAAAGACCAGCCTTTGTCCGTGGTGATTGATGGATGCAGGGGATTATTTCAATCTTTTTGTATCTGTTGAGGACTGTTTTGTGACAATTTTATGGTCTATTTGGAGAAAAGGGACCATGAGGTGCTGAGAAAAAGGTGTATTCTTTAACTTTAGGATGAAATGTTCTATAGTATCTGTTTTTAAACCATTTTGGTCATAAAATTTGAATTTCAGTGTGTCTTTGTTGTTTGTTTCACGATCTGTCCATTGGAGAGAGCGGGGGGTTAAAATCCCCCACTTTATTGTGTGAGGTGCTGGTGCTTTGAGCTTTGTAAAGTTTTTTTATGTATGTAGGTGCCCTTGCATTTGGAGCGTAAATGTTCAGAATTGGGTTCATCTTGGTAGATTTTTCCTTTGATGAGTATGAAGTGTTCCCTTTCCCTTTTCTTTTTTGATTACTTTTGGTTGAAAGCGATTTTGTTTGTATTAGGATGGCTACTCCAGCTTGTTTCTTGGGACCATTTGCTTGGAAAATGTTTTCCAGCCTTTTACTCTGAGGTAATGTCTGTCTTTGTCATGAGGTGCGTTTTTTTGTATGCAAAAAAATTCTGGGTCCTGTTTATGTATCCGTCTGATTTGTCTACGTCTTTTTTTTGGAGAATTGGTCCATTTTTTTAAGGTTATTAAGGAAAAAAAAGATTGTTGCTTCCGTTATTTTTGTTATTAGGGTGGAATTTTTGTTTGTGTACTCCTTTTTTTTTTTTTTTTTGGGGGGGGGTTTTGGACGTTACTTCTGTTTCTTCTAGGTTGTTTCCTTCCTTGTGTTGGGTTTTCCATCAATTTCCTTTGAAGTGCGGGTTTGGGGAAGATATTGTGCAAAATTTGGTTTTGTCATGGAAAAATTTGGTTCCCTCATATGTTTAGAGTTTTGCGGGTTGCGTCTGGGCTGGCATTGTTTCCCTTGGGTCTGTTTATAGACCAGGATCTTTGGCTTTTATAGTCTCTGGTGAAAAGCTGCTGTAATTCTTTTAGGTTCCCCTTTTTTGTTACTGACCTTTTTTCCCTTTCTGCTTTAGTATTTTTTTTTTGTTTTTTGCTTTTTGGGGTTTTGATTATTATGTGAGGGAGGTTTTTCTTTTCGGGGCAGTCTTTTGGGGGTTCTGTAGGCTTTTGATGTTTTTGGGTGTCTTGTATTTTTTGGGGAAATTTTTTCTAAAATTTTTTTTGAAGATATTTAGGCCCCTTTTTTTTGGGAATCTTCCCTCTCATCTATACCTTTACCTTAGGTTGGTTTCTTTGCATTTTGGTTTTTCCCGAATTTCTGTTTAGGAGTTTTTTTTCTTTTGGCATTTTTTTTGATGTTGTGTCAGGGTTTTTCCGGGGCTTTCCCCTGCTGAAATTCTCTCTTCTATTCTGTATTCTTTTGGTGATGTTGCATCTAGGGCCCCTGATTCTTTCCTATGTTTTCTTCTCCCCAGTTCTCCTTTGAGATTTCTTTATTGTTTTTTTTCCCCTTTTTGACCCCGGAGGTTTTTTTTTCTTCCTTTCCCCTTTTTTTTTTTTTTTCTTAAAAAATTTTAAAAGGTTTTTTTTGTTTCCTTTTTTTGGGGCTTTCCCCTTTACCGTGTTCTCTTTAATTTTTTTTAAAGGTTTTTTTTTTTTTCCCCCTTTGGGGTTTCCCCCGTTTACCTGTGTTTCCTGTATTATTTTAAGGGGGAAATTTCTTATGTCCTTTTTAAAAAACCTCCATCCATCTGAAAAGTGATTTAATTCGGGTCCTTTTTTCCCTTTTTTGATGGGAACGGGGGGTTTCTAGGGGGGGGGGAAAAAGGGGTTTGATGTGCAGGTAATTTTGGTTTCTTTGCTTGTTTCTTTCGCTTGCCTTTCGCCACTGGTTGACTCTAGTGTTACTGGTCCTGTGTCGACTGTAGCTGTCTTTCCTTATCTTGTTGTGTCAATTTTCCCCCGGATTCCAGATGTCTCTGTTTTCCTGTGATCCCAAGCTCCTTCTGTTTGGATGCAATAGGTCTTCTAGGATGTCTGGATTCGATTTTTTTCCCCACGCAGACCCTAGGTGTCCTCTGCCCTCGGTTTGTTGCAGGGGGCCCCCCGGATGCCTGGGGGTCCGTTGTCCACAGGAGCAGACCAGAAAAGCCCCCCCGCGGCCCCCAGGCCGGGCCGGGCGCACGGGAATTATAGTCCCGGGGGGGGGGGCTTTGGGTGCTGCATTCCTTAAAACCCCCCCTGGCTCCCGGTTGTAACCTGGGTTTTGGGCCAGTGGCAAGGTGGACTTCCTTGGTCTGGTGCAGTGGGTCCCCCTAGGAGCCTCCGGTCCTGGTGTCCACAGGAGCAGACCAGCCACGCACCGCCGCAGGCCAGAGGACCAGGGTCCGGGGGGCCGGGGAAGTTATAGTCCGGAGGGGCGGGTTTGGGTGCCTCTGTTCCTTAACCCCACCTGGCTCCCGGTTGTAACTTGGGTTTTGGGCCGTGGGCAAGGTGACTTACCCTTGGTCTGTGTGCAGTGGGTCCCCCAGGATCCTCCGGATTGTGTGTCCCCAGGAGCGACCAGCCAAACCGCCCGCCGCAGGCCAGAGCTGTTTTTTTTTTTTTTTTTTTTTTTTTTTTTTTTTTATGTAAATTTTTCATGTTTTAGTTTTAAATTGGTTTGTAAAAATACCACAGTGTGATGTCATTTTGCCCATGGAGGGTAGAACCCAAAGAGAGGGGGAAGTGTGGATAACAGAAGGTTCCGTGGTTCTCACCATTGTTGATCCCTCTAAGTTGATGTTTTATCTTCATATAACACCAGGGAAAAACTGCAGTCTCAGGAGCCAAAAGCAAAAACAAACGCTTTGTGATTCGCCTTGGAAGGTCAAAGCGGGGGCCCGGAGGGCAGTCCAGCCCTCAGTTGAATAGGAAATTTGAGGTCAGCTGTTGTTATGTGAATTTATCTCTAAATATACAATACGTACAAAAATACAAATTTAAACGAAGAAATAAATTCTTCCCCTTGAGTTTTTTTCCCGGTGATTTGTCAGTGATAAAAAAGAAAGTAAAGAGATGGAGTCCTTGTGTTGACTTACCTTTGGGGATTAGTTCCAAGGCTTTTGGGAACTGGTCTGTAGAAAGAATGTGGGAAACGTTGAGGATATAGGCTAGAGAAATTGGGGATGCTGTAAGCAAAGATCCCTAAGTGTTCTGGCATAAGCTCTGAAAGCCAGGATGATGGTTTGGAATGCCAGTTACAATGAGCTCATAAGATCGAGTAGGAAAAGGAAGAGGCCATTCCGGTTACATGAGCGAAGGACTTGTCTACGCTGGGTTCCCTGAGGTTCGGGGAAGGATGAGTTCAAGGAAGTGGTGGTTAGCATCTGGAGGACATCTCAAGCGTTCAGCATCCAGGCTGTAGCCGGGTTTTCCGCCTGTGTCCAGTCCTGAGTGACACCATGGATAGCATGCCCCGAGCCAGAGGGGGAGTTGCTAGGTTTAAACATTTTCCCCTTTCGGTTTTGCTTTTGTCTGGGTTTTCCCCTCTCTCCTCTCTTCTAACCCACTCTCGCTTTTAAGAAGGGGAATTTTTTACTGTGCCAAAGTACATTGCAACATGGTTTCTTTTTTAACTTTTTTTTAAAATTTTTAAAAAGGACTCGAGCTAAAAGTACTTCCTTCCTGTTTATCGGGGGTTTTAAAGTCTGTTTCGGGGGTCTGTTTTGCTTTCCCCCGATTTTAAATGTTTTAAAATTTTTGGGGGGGAAAGGGGGCCCAAAAAAAAGGGGGAAAACAAAAGGCTGGCCGGGGTTTGGGCGTTTGGCGGGGCGTGGGGGCTGCCTGGGGTGTGCTCACAGGTAAAAATTTTTTTGGGGGGTTTTTTTCAGGGCCTTTCCCCCTTGGATAATTTTTTTTTTTTTTGCCATTTAAGAAAAACGGACAGCCTGAAAAAAGGGGGGGTTCCCCGTTTCCCCTTTCAAGTGCTGGGATTCCAACCCTGCCACTATCCTGGCTTTTTAAAACATGCTGTGCTAACCCCCGAGCTCAGCCCCCTCCTTGTAAAACATTTTTACCAAAAATGTTTCCCCCCTGGTTTAATTTTTTTAAAATTTTTTAAAAAACCCCTTTTTTTTTTTTAACTTTACACAGAGGGAAAACCATTTGGTGGCATTCATTTTTTTTTTTCTATTTTAAAACATAGAAATTTTTTTTAACCACTAAACAGAAGGGGGTCATTTTAGCACCTCAGAAATTTTTTTGGCCCCTTTTCCAAAACCCCCCCCCCCCCTTTTTCCCCCTTTTTTCCCCAATTCTTTTTTTTTTCCCCCCCAATTCCCCAAAAAAAAGAAATGTAAAATTTTGGGTTGGGGCCAGGGCCCCCTTTTAAAAATAAAATAAGTTAAATTTACCTTTTTAAAATTCCCCCCTTTTTTTTTTTTTTTTTTTTTTTTTTTTATGCCATTTTTTCATTGACAAACATTTGATTATTACCCCCTTTGTTTTGGGGGTTTTTTAAAAAAAGTGGAAAACAGGAAGGTTTTGGAAAAATTTCTTTCTTAAAAATTTCCCAAAAAAGGGGGGAACCGGGAAAATAAGGCTTTTTTTTTTTTAACTTTCTAACCTGCGTAAAGGTTAAGGGGGCTTTTAGCCCCTTTTTTTTTTTAGGAAAAGGTTTTTTAAAGTGGTAAGGGGTTTTCAGGTTGTCATTTTTTTTTAAATTAGGGGAAAAAAAAATTTTTTTAAAATTTTTGGTAACCTTTTTTCTTTTTTTTTTAAATTTTTTTTTTTTTTAAAAAGGTTTTAAAAATCTTAAATTTTTTTTGGGGGGAGAAACCCCCCCCCTTTTTAAATTTTTAAATTTTTTTTTAAATTTTTTTTTTTTTGGGGGGGTTTTAAAAATTTTTAAAAAAAAACCGGGTTTCCCCTCTTTTTTCTGGGTTTTAAATTTGTAAAACAAAAATTTTTTTATGAGGGTATGTCTATTCTTTTTTTTAGATAGTTTTTTTTTGTTTTGCTTTAAATTTTCCCATTTTTTTTGGGGGGGGAAAAGATGCGAATTTGGGAGGGTGTTTTTTACCCCTTGGGGGATTTACCCTTTTTTTTTTTATTTTTTTTTTTTTTAAAAACCCTTTTTTTTTGGGTTTTTTTCCCCCCCCCCCGGGGTTTTAACTTTCCCTAATTAAAAAGGGGGGTTCCCCCCCCTTTCCCCCTGGGTAAAATTTCGGGGTTGGGGGGAATTTTCCCCCTTTTCCCCCCGGGAACAAATAGGGTTTCCCAAAATTGGGGGGGGGGGGGTTTTAAAAACCCCCCTTTTTTTTTTAGGCTTGGGGGTTTTCCCGGGTTTTTAAAATTTTTTCCAGGGGTTTCCTCCCCCCCCTTTTTTTTAATTACATAGGGGTTCCCAAATTTTTGGTTGTTTAATTTTTTCTTTTTTTTAACCTATAGGTTAAGGAAAAATTTGGAGGGGTTAACACAAATTTTTGGGGGGAAAGTTCCCTTTTTTTGGGGGGAAGGGGGGGTCCCCGTTGGGGGTTAAAAAACCTTTTTTTTTTTATAAAAATTATTTTTTTTTTTTTTTTCAAAAAAAAATGGTTTTTGCTTTAGTTTTGGGTTTTTTTTTTTCCCCTTTTTTTTTTTTTTTTTAAATTTTTTTTTTTTTTTTTCAAAAGGTTTTTCATTTTTAAAATTTTTTTGGCTTTTTTTTTGTTTTTTTTTTTTTAAAAAAAATTTTTTTTTTTGGGAAAAAATGTTTTTGGGAAATTTTTTGGGTTGGAAAAATTTTTGTTTTCGTTGAGTTTTCCCAAAAAACCAAAACTTTTAAAAAGGGTTTGGGTTTTTTTTCTGTTTTTGGGCAAACCCTTTTTAATTTGTCTTGGTTTAATCATTTTTTTTTTTTTTTTTTTTTTTTCCCCTCTTTTTTTTTCTTATTTTCTCCTCTTAAAAAAAACCCAAAAAATTTTCAATTACCAATCCCGGGGATTTTTTTTTAAACCCCCCCAAATTTTATTTTTTTTTTTTTGAAAGATCCAAAATTTTTTAAAACTTTGGGTTTTAAAAAAAATAAGTGGTTTTTTTTTAAGGGGAAAAAAAAAGTTTTCCAAAAAGGGGTTTTTGGGAAAAACCCCGTTTGGGGATCCCCAAAGGCCCCCAAGCTTTTTTTTTAAATTCCCCCTTTTCCCCTTTTTTTAAAGGGTTTTTTTTAAAAAAATTTTTTTTAAAATTTTGGGCCTTTTTGGGGCCTTCACATGATGCTTACTCCGGGCCCGGGCCTTCCAAAAGCTGGGGAAAAATCTTTGGGCCGAAATGGGGGGGGGGAGGAAAGGGTTTTTGGGGGAAAAACCTTTTTTGCTAGCCACCCCCCCCAAATTTTTTATAAAAACCTTTTTAAAAAAAAGGGGGTTTTTTTGGGGCCCCAAATTTCCTTTTTCTTTACTACAAAAAATGCGATTTCAAAATTTTTTCTTGTTAGTTTTTTTTCCTTTTTTTCCGGTTTTTTTTTCCTCTTTATTTTTAAATTTTTCCCCCAAAAAAAATTGTTTTTTTAAAGTATTTGGGTTTGGGGATTAACCAATTTTTTTGGGCCATGCAAGTTCTTTCTCTGGTTTAAAAAATTTTTATGGGGGTTCAATTTTTTTAATAAAAAAAAGTTTTTTTTAAAATTTTTTAAAATTTTTTTGGGGGTTTTTTAAAACTTGGCCCAAAAAAAGGGGAAAAAAATTTAAAATGTTTGGGGGCGGGTTTTTGATTTAAGAATTTTGGGTTGACAAAAGGGTTTAAAAAAAAAGCTTTTAAAAGATCCTTTGGTTTTAAAAAAAGGGGGGAAAAAAATTTTGGCCCCGGTGGGGTGGGGTGCGGTCAAAAGGGCCCGGGAGGGGCCCCCATTTGGTTTCCCCCCGGGGGGCCCGGGGGGTTTTTTTCCCAACCCTGCCTTTAAAAATTTTTTCCCCTTTTCCAAAAAAAGGTTTTTTTTAAATTTTTGGTTTTTTTTTTAAAAGAAAAATTTTTTTCCCGTTGGTTTGGGGACCTTTTCATCAAGGTCTCTTTTCTTTTAACTTCCCCCGCTCTTTTTTTTTCTTCCCTCTCTTCTCCTTTAACCCAAACAAAATCCCTTTCCCCAAACCCCTTTTTTTGTTTGAGTTCAGATTTTGATATTCTACAGTCCACAATTGATTGGTCTCATTGCTTAGGGTCTGTGGTTATACTCTACGCAATGGCAGGAACTTGTGTGGATAGAGGCATTTATCTCTTAGATAGCAAAAAGAGAGGAACAGGCATGGCTCCTTAACTCCTGTGGGAGTTCGAACAAGAATGGCTTCCATAAGCTCTTATGTTTAAATGCTTGGCCCCAAGTTGGTAGAACTGTTTGGGCAAGGACTGGGAGGTGTGGCCTTGTTATAGGAGGTGTGGCCTTGTTATAGGAGGTGTGGCCTTGTTATAGGAGGTGTGGCCTTGTTATAGGAAGTGTGGCCTTGTTATAGGAGGCGTGGCCTTGTAACATGAGATGTGGCCTGTCGCTGGAGGTGGGATTTGAGGTTTCAGAAGCCCATGCCAGGCCCAGTCTCCATCTATCTCTGCCTAAAACTTGTGGATAAGATGTAAGCTGTTAGCTACTTCCTCAGCACCATGCTTGCCTGCCTGCCTGCTGCCGTGCTTCCTGCCATGATGTCATGGACCCACCCTCTGAAACTGTAAGCAAGCGCCTAATGAAGTGCTTTTTAAAAATAAGTTGCCTTGATCCTGGTGTCTCCTCGTATCACTAGAAAAGTAACCAAAGCAATTCCCTTTGAGAGGATGGCTCCAGTGACCCAACCACCTTCTACTGCTAGGTCCCACCTCCTAGAAGTCCCAGTGGTGTCATGGCTGGAGCTAAGTCTTTAGGACATGGGCAACTGGCAAACAGTTCAGATGTAAGCTCAGACCCATATTCTCCATCTGCCTCATTCATGTGACGCCCTTGTGTTCCTTTCTGTTAACTGCTTCACTGACATGGTTTTTAATTTCCATGATTAGGACCAGATCTGCATGTCCCTCAGTGTAGTGTTCACGAAGTGAAAACAGCAGTTAGCTGAGTAGTTGCTGAATTATCAGTTTATCTGTATTAAAATTCTGACTATATCATTTCCTGGATCGACGACTAGAGTCAAGTTTCTTAAACACTCCATGCCTCAGTTTCTCCACTTTTATAAAATCGGGCTAACAACACCATTTCTAATGATTAAGACATCTTTGATTGCTTTCTTTATTATATATTGACACAAGGTCTTTCACCTGAACCCAGAGTCTGCTTAGTCTCCACCTCCAGAGACCTGGGAGCAGAGCCAGGCCACTGAGCTTACCCAAGTGTAGTTGCAGGGGATCCCAACCCCAACTCAAGGCTTCTAGCTTGCCTAGCCTACACTTCGCACCTGGAGGATCTTCCCAGCTCTGTAACTTCTTTAAAAAGAATCAAGAGGAGGGGATGTGTGGGGGGAAAGAACTTCAGAAAAGCATAAGAGAGTATTTATCAAGAACCTTCTCATATTCTGTGATTTAGCAACCCCTCCCCCCAAGTGTATATCTAAGGATAATGTGTCCGATACCATTATGGCCAAAAGAAACCAGGGTTACTAGCTTCAACCTATTAACCCTAGCTCTCACCTTAGACTATTTCAAGACTGGGTAATGGTTACCCTGAGTGCGGGGTGTGTGTGGGGGAGCAGAAGAAAGAAGGAGCAAGAAGTTAACATTGTACTCTTTCATCTAGTGTTGGTAGCAGCTCATGAAAATACAATGAGCTATACGTGCAGGATGTGAGCATATTTCCCCTCCGTATCATATCACGAGAGAGAGAGAGAGAGAGAGAGAGAGAGAGAGAGAGAGAGAGAGAGGCAGCACTTGGAAGGTTAGAGGTAGGAGGATGATGATTTCCAAACCAGTCTTAGTTACATTGTGAGTTCAAGGCCAAGGCCAGCCTGGACAACACATGTGTGTGTGTGTGTGTGTGTGTGTGTGTGTGTGTGTGTGTTTACATGTGTGTGGAGAGAGACAGAGACACAGAGAGACAAAGACAGAGAAGGAAGAGGATGAAAGAGAGGAGGAGGTGGAAGGAGAAAGGGAGGCAGAGAGAGAATAAGAAAGCAGAGAAAAATAAAACCACGCAAGAGAGTGGGGGAAAGCTCCTAAAGCTGAAAGCTGCAGATCTCTGGCTTCCTGCCCCTGCCCTGTTGGCTCACCCCTCCGCTTCTCCCAGGCTTCTTCCCCGCTCCTTTATTTGCAGAGCGAAAATGGCAAGCTCTACGAGGTCAGGACCTTTTCCTTCTTTGCTCCACGCTGTTGTAAGTGCGTGATTTTGGTGGTAGAATAACTTGGGCTAGCTGAACCTGTTCATTAAAAAAATAAAATAAAGATTTAAAAAACCTTGAAAGCCATCTTCTGTCCCCGACTCTTTCTGTCCCTCATTATGCCCTGCAGGACATACTCTTGGCTTTTGAGGACTGACGCTTTGGACAACTCTGTCTGAGCTCCAGCACTGAGGGGTCTCCGATGTGACTGGGCCCAACGGATGCTGAGCTCCCACGGTGTCCTCCCCCCCACCCAGGCCCCGCCTGGACTGACCCCGCCCCGCGGCCGTGGTCTATTTTGGGCGCACCCGTGGCGTCGGTGCGGGATCGCTGACAGTCGCAGATCCTGTGACACCTCCCAGCAGCCAGGCACTTGTTGCTCTTGGGACCTGTTGTCAATCCTTTAGCTCGCTATTCCTTTCAGCCCCCTGCTGGCTCTTGGAGTCTGCTCTTTCCTGTGACACCTAGGACTCTGATCTCTCAGACATCGCTGTCCTTGCTTGGAGAAATTGATGAGAAACTGGTAGTCTTAAAAAAAAAAAAATTAAACACCGTGCAAAAGAGAGGCCCCCGCTGTGAGCAGGAGCCTGAAGCGCTGCAGAGGTGGCCTCTGCGGCCCGGGACCGTGGTCCGGGGCGCTGACGGAATGACAGACTCAGCGACAGCTAATGGGGACGACAGGGACCCCGAGATCGAGCTCTTCGTGAAGGTAGGTCGGCATTCGCGAGCCTCCTCCTGGGCTGGAGGTGGCGAGATCTCAAGTGTCAGGACGCAGATCCCTCCGGGACTTGAGACCCTCCCTAGGGAGTGCAGTCCAGCGCCCTCGTGGTCCTGCCAGTGGCCTTTCTGCAAGGGGCTCCGGAGAATAGAGTGAGCATAGATCTGGCAGGTGGCTGTCTTCTTTAAGAGTTGACCCACAGTCTGCCAAACATTGTAGGACAGGTCGGCGCCCTGCATCCTGAGCTCCGAGAGAAGCGTGTATCCTCCGAGAGAGCTCCAGGGGACAGGATGTTGGCTAGGTTGAAGGTTGTCTCCAGATATAGGGACAGGGGAATCTAGCTGGAGTAGTAAACTTTTCTTCTATAGGAGGGGATTGGGGAGGAAAAGAAAGAGAGGGGGAATTATCTTTGGCAAAATAAAAATAGCATTTTCTAGTACCTCCACCCTACTCTTTATTCAGAAGTACTAAAATAAAAGCGAAAGCCACAAAGCTATTTTCTTGCTTTGTGACTTGTAGAGGAGAAAAGAAAACGAACACCCAGTTCCCTGCTGTTATTATCACTGTCATTATGACTCTGCAGGGCAGTCTCAGGTAACCAGGGGACCTGTCAGTCAACCCAACTTGGGCTGCACAAGGAGCAGCTTCTTGCAGAACCAAATTAAGCCCCCATGCTTCTTGGGCGCTCCGTGGACAGTAGCAGACAGCAGACAGCGGCTGTAATTTTTTCTTTTGCAAGTTGAGGGAGGATGGAGGCCGGGTCCGCAGGTGTAGGCAGAAACATTTGATCAGTTCTCCTTGCAGGACACTGCAAAAGCAGAAACCAGGAAACCTGAGGCGGAGGAAAGCAGCCTCTGGGCTGGGCTGCAGAGTCTCCAGGACTTTGGGGAGGGGCGAGCTCTACTGCCTGATTACCTAGAGCTTTCACAAAAGGGAATAAAATCTCCTAGTGCAGTTTTCCAAGAATAGAGTGCGGAGCACTGGAGCACTGAGAACACACTGGGTCTAAAGGGCATGCGGTTAGCCTGGAAGCAGAAAGGTGTTAATTTGCTTAAACCACCTGCTTCCAAACGAGTTAAATAGACTTCAGCAGAAAGGTTTAAGTTTGTGTAAACCTGAAAACAAACTTTTCTTCTTTGACACCTTTGAAACACACACACACACACACACACACACACACACGCACGTGCACACGCACACTTTAATACACATATTGAATTTTTAATATATATAATCTGTTGCAACTTATTTTATGTCTACAAACTAATGTTGCTATTCTCCAGGCAGCAGTTTTAGGTGTGCTGGGAGACCTAGGTAAAGAACAAAGCTCTATCGCCTCCCAGTCTGGGCAGGATGGGGCCATGGGCGCCTGGGTACCCACGCCCATCGCAGGGAGGGTGAATGGACATAGCGTTTACAAAACCTTGCTGCTTTCCTTAAGAGCCAGTCTTGGACTTACTCAGATTCCCTGGGAGTAGGAACTTCAAGTGTCAGGTTCCCTGAGAGATATTTCAAACACAAATTGGTTCTTTTGAGCCGAAGGAGCCCTTTGCCCTGCACTAAGCATGGAGACCAATTCTACCTGTATCTTTGGAATTTCATGTTGGCAGCATTTGGAGATTTTGTCTACTTATATAAAAAACCCTTATTCCACAGCTCGAGTAGCCCCCAAAGAATTCTAGAATGTCTGTGCTGTCACCTACCTGTTTTCTCAAAGAAAGGCAGTTAGTAAGAGCCAAGCAGGCCCTTTGTGGCTCTGAGACCAGATTGATGGCAGAGACGTTTTTTTGATGCCCATCCTCATTTTTTGAGCTTCTGGTTATTGTTATGATCACAGGGTATATATAAAAGCTGGGTCATCTGGGCAGTGGTGGCACATGCCTTTAATCCCGGGGAGTCAGAGGCCAGCAGATGTCTGAGTTCAAGGTCAGAGTGGTCTACAGAGCAAGTTCCAAGACAGCCAGAGCTACACCTAGAAATTCTGTCTTGTATAACAAAAACAAACACCTGTGTGTAAAATAAGGGTGCTTCTCTGAGTCTCCAATGCTGTCATTTTAGGGGAACAGGACTCTGCCTGTCTTGTAGAATCAGACTTTCCCCAAATCTGCAGTGTCTCCATTCTGGATTCCCACTGAAAGATACCACTGGCATCTGGGGTGTTGGGTAACAGAGGTGCTTTCTGAAGGGGAGGGTTGGTTGGTCCCTGTGAAGAAACTGAAGTAGAGGAGACCCTACCTGGAGCCATGATGTGGGTCATTTTCAACAGCTTGTTAAAGACCACCCCTCCCCAGTTCAGCACAACACTGGGTCTGCCCGTCTACTCCTCATCTGTGTCTACTGCAGTGATAACAGCACTCATAGCAGTGACATACGGCAGCATTCTAGGACATGTGAATCGAATCGAGGGCTTATCTCATTGGAGCTTAACATCTTTATTCATGAAGATTATTTCACTCCTATGTAACAATGAAGAAGACAGTTAATTATGACCTACGGGATCTTCCAATACTTGCAGTCACAGCCCTTGGTGAGCTGAGTTCTGCTCCCTTCCAGTAGCCCAGAGAAACAAAAGGAATTAGTGTCCTGATGCCACTGGGCAAGCCTGTGCTCAAAGATGTGGGAAATGCTCTGAAGTACCAGGGGAAGACTATGCAGAGTCCAGCCTCAGTTCTGGCACTTTGTGTGCTAAATATCCCATCGTTCCCCAAACGCTACGATGTCAGTCCTTGTTCTCTTCATTTACTGGCAAACCATGTAGCACAGGCTAGCCTTGAACTCCCAAATGACCTTGATTTCCTAATCCTTCCTAATCTCCAATGCTAAGGAATGTGCTGCCATGTCCAAAATACGTGATACTGAAGGTCAAATCCAGGACACTCTACCAACTGAGTTCCATTGTAAGCCTCTTGCCTATTTGTTTTTTGTTTTGTTTTGTTGTTGACTTTTTTTTTGACGTTAGGCTCTCAGATGTTACATAAAACCTGCATCCAACTCATCTCTCTGCCTCCAAGAGCTGGATAACTCCAAACAAATCACTTAACTTCCAGAATCTTCTTTAGCCAAAACATGTTTGTAACTAATAACAATGATACTAACAATTCATTGTCCGTGCCAAAATACTTGGAGAGTAAAGGGAACTGTTTCCGTTGCTTAGCTTGAGAGAACAGATGTGACCAGGATTGTGTGGCTGTGTGGTGCTCTGGTTAGGCAGATACAGTCAGCACCAACTTACTGTGCAAGTTCTACAGGGCATACGGGTAAAGGTGCTGTGCTTTGAAGATGCCTATAGATGCTTTATCTTCCATCTTCCTGTTAGTGGCGTGCTTGGCAGACAGAGCCTTGTTGAATCTCTGTGTCCCTGATTTCCCTTGGAGAGCAGAGGCTTGGCTCTCTCCTCTCTTCAGGGATATTTTGAGAATGGGTGAGATCATCTGTAGCTTGGACTTTGATCATAAAGGGAGGGCACCAGGTTAGGGGAGGAAGTGAGTGTGGCTTGGTGAAAGAAAGAATAGAGGGTGAGGGAGTGAAAGTGAAACAGAAAGCAATTTGAGGGAACACTCACAGGACTTTCTGAGCAGGCTAGATCACGATCTCAGATCCCCTTCCACTCTCAGTCCCACCCTAGATCCCAGATACAGAAAGGTACCAAAGAGAGGAGATCATGGTAAACAAGTCCTTATAGTCATTTCTTGAGGTTGGGACTATGGATTCTCAAACTTGGGGGCTGGCATGAGCAAGTCACTTAGGGAGAGTGAAAACCTCTTGTTCTAGGACATGCCCCAGGCTGGTGCATCAGTCCCCTTGGGCAGAGGCCAGAGCAGTCTTTTCATTGCTACCCTGGGGTGACTTCAGTGTGCAGCCCTGCTAAAGAGCCAGGGTGTGGTGCAGAGCGGGCAGCTTCTGCTACAGCTGAAGTAGTGTATGTTAAAATCCTGACTGCCTAGTAAACTTGGGCTGTAGTGACCAAGAGGTCTGTGGATAGAAAGCTCAACTCAATAAACACACAGTGATGGGCTGGTTAGGACATCTCTCCACAGAGCTCTAGAACAGTCTATGTGTGGATGTGGCTAGTCAAATAGTTATCAACACCATGTGCATGTAGTGAGAGAATAAAACAATCACCCTGATTGTCTGATGGAAATGACTAGTTGTTCCCTTTACTAGGGACCCTGAAAGCTCTGACAGTGAAGCAGGACATCAGTCAAGTCATGAGTTGCTCTTCTGGTTTCTAGAACAGGCAGGATGGAGCCTCCTGGTGTTCCTGAATAGCCATCAGCTGCTGTGTTGTTCTGACTGCCTGGTCCTTTCGGGCCACTCACATAAGCATAAGCTATTTCATGAGGCACGGGTGTGTGTTGTGTGTGGTAGGTATACATTTGTGTGTATGTGTACATGCATGTATGTTGGTGAATATGTACATGTGTGCACATATATGTGAAGGTCAGAGGTGTCTTCTTTGATTATTCTCTACCTTATCCTTTGAGAAAGGGTCTCTCAATGAACCTGGAGCTCATCCAGTCAGCTCCAGGAATCTGCTTGTCTCTCCCACCATCAGCATGGAGTTTCAGATATGCACTGTATCAAGCTTTTACCTGAATGCCTGGGGAATCTCAACTCACGTCCTCAAGCTTGCATGGATAGGTATTTACCAACTGAACCAGCTCCTCAACCTTCTTTCAGATTTTACTCTTCCCTTCACCTCACTAGCTAACTGGTTTCTTTTTCTTAATATTTCAGGGTTATAATCTTTTTTTTTTCTCTCAAGGAAGCTTCTCTGATGATGACAGAATAAGGCCCGGATCTATGAGTATAGCAGAATACCATTAAGAATCATTTTACTGAATTTTTAAAGATCAGTTGTATTTGGTTTTAGCCTAGATCTTTGTGCTATCTAGTCTCTGATTCTTGGTTACCAAAGCAGTTTTGGGTAGAGTAGGCCATAAGTCAAATCAGACATTGGTTGGCCACTCTCACAAGTTCTGTGCCACCACTGCCCTTGTGTATTTTGCAGGCAGGACAGATTGTAGGCCAAAACTTCTGTGACTTGGATTGGTGTCCATGTTTCTGTCTTGGTAGCCTGCAGACTATGTTCCTGTGCATAGGGTAGAACATGGAGTGAAGGCTGCGTACAGGCGCCAGCTCAACCTCTCCATGTTCAATGAACTGTGTACATGTAGTCCTCAGCACTGGCGTGCTGCTCTCAGTTTTCAGAGAGCAACCCTGTGTCTCAGCAACCTCCTGGACTGTTTGAGGATTTCTGTGGGACCCCCTTGTCTAGCAACTCAATTGAATGCAACTCAGACTATCCACTGGAAGTCTACAAGAGACGGCCAGCTGAGACTCCATAGCCTCTATTACTAAGAGTCCTCATTAGGGTCCCCTTCATAGATTTCAGAAAGTTTCCACTGCACTAGATTTCCACACCAGCCTTCAAATGCCCCCAGTTCCATCTGTCCCATCTTCTGCACAACCTGCTTGCTTCTGCTTCTGTCCCCACCTGAACCTGTAAAATCTATTCCATTTCCCCTTCCCAGGGAGATCCATTCATCTCCTTAGAGCCCTCCTCTTTACCTAACCTCTCTGGGTCTATGGATTGTGCCTTGGTTGTCATTTACTTAACAGCTAATATTCATTTACAAGTGAATAAATACTGTATTTGGCTTTCTGGGTGTGGGTTACTTCACTCGTGATGATATTATTTTCTAGTTCTACCTATTTGCCTATAAATTTCATGGTATCATTAAAAAAAATCTGAGTAATACTCTGTAGTGTAAATTTACCACCACATTTTGTTTATCCATTCTTCTACTGAGGGGCATCTAGGTTGTTTTAAATTTCTGTTATTAATAAAGCCACAGCAAACATAATTGAGCAAATGTCCTTATGGTAGGATGGAATGTCCTTTGGGTATATATCTAAGAGTGATATAGCTGGGCCCTGAGGTAGATGGATTCCCCACTTTTTGAGGAATCACCATATTGGTTTTCATAGTGGTGGTACAAGTTTGCACTCCTACTAGGAATGAAGGAATGTTCTACATTCACTCTAGCATGAGCTGCCTCTTGTGTTATTGATCTTATCCATTCTGACAGTTAAGTGTTTCTCAATGGAGATTCCTCCATTGAGAATATTCTGTTTATATTTGTGCCCCATTTTAAAAATTAGATTATTTGTTTTTTTAATGTCTAGGTTTTTTTTTTAAATTCTTTATATCACTTGGATATTAGTCCTCTTTCAGATATGAAGTTGATAAAAATTTCTTCCCATTCTGTAGGCTGCTACTTTGTCTGATGGTGTCCTTTGCCTTAGAAACATTTTAGTTTCATGAGTTCCTATTTATTTATTGTTGATCTTCATAACTGTGCTGTTAGTGTTTTGTTCAGAAAGCTGTCTCCCATGCCAATATGTTTAAAGGCTCTTCTCCACTTTTTCTCCTATCCGGTTCAGTGCAACTGGTTTTATGTTGAGGTCTTTGATCCATTTGGATTTGAGTTTTGTGAAGGCTGATAAATATGGATCTATTTGCATTCTTCTACTTGTAGACATCCAGTTAAACTAGCACTATTGGTTGAAAATGTTGTCTTTTTCCAGTGTGTATTTCTTTATAAAAGTGTGAAAAATCAGGTGTCCATATGTATTTGGATTTATGTCCTTGTCTTCAATTGGATTCCATTGTTTAACATGTTTTTTGTGCCAGTGCCATGATGATTTTATTAATATAACTCTGCAGTACAAATTGAAATCAGGGGTGGGTGGTAATACCTCTAGAAGTTCTTTTATTGTACAGGATTGTTTTAGCTATCTTGGGTTTTTTGTTTTTCCATATGAAGTTGAGTATTGTTCTTTCTAGATCTGTAAAGAATTGTGTTGGAATTTTGATGGGATTGCATTGAGTCTGTAGATTGCTTTGGGTAGGATGGGCAGTATTACTATATTAATCTTACTTAACTATGAGTATGGTAGATATTTCCATCTTCTGATATCTTCTTCAGTTTCTTTCTTCAAAAACTTGGCATTTTTATCATACCTATCTTTCACATGGTTGGTTAGGATTCCTCCAGGATATTTTATATTATTTAAGGCTATTGTAAAAGGCATCGTTTCCCTGATTTTTTTTTTCTAAGTCGATGTGTCATTTGTATATAGGAGAGCTACTGATTTTTAAAAAAGTTAATCTTGCATCCAGCCACTTTATTGAAGGTGTTTATCAGTGGTAGGAGTTCTCTGGTAGAATTTTGGGGGCCACTTATGTTTACTATCATATCATCTGCAAATAGTGATACTTGACTTCTTCCTTTCCAGTTTGTATCCCTTTTATCTCCCTTATTTCTCTAGCTGGAACTTTTAGTACTATATTGAATACTGTGGAAACCTTGTCTTGTTCCTGATTTTGGTGGAATTGCTTTGAGTTTCTCTCCATTTAAGTTGATGTCGGTTATAAGTTTGCTGAAAATTACCTTTATTATGTTTAGGTATGCTCCTTGTTTTCCTAATTTCTCCAGGACTTTTATCATGAAGGTGTGTGGATTTTGTTAAAAACTTTTTTGGGGGCTTCTAATAAGATAATTATATGAGTTTTTTTCTCCCTTTTAGTTTATTTATATGGTGGTTTACATTATTAGTTTTTATATGTTAAACCATCCCTCCATCTCTGATATGAAGCCTACTTGATCATGGTGGATGCTCTTTTTTATATGTTCATTCATTTCCTCTTTAATTACCTTTAATGTCTTCATATAGCTACTTTTGAGGTCTTTTCCTTGTACTTCAGCTATGTTGAAATATGCATGGTATGCTGTGATAGAACAGCAGGGCTCTAGTGGAGACATATTGCCATGACTGTTACTGTGGTCTTTATGCTGGAGTCTAAGCATCTGGGTTTGGGGTCATTATAGGTCTAGGTACTTATTTCTGGGTTTGTCTTTGTTGGGTGAGTACCTTATTCCTTGTTTTCTGTTTCTCTTCAGATTTTCAGAGAGTGTGATGGCTATGTGTTTTCTGCTGGTGTTGGAAGCTGGGATACAGGGATGAGTGAAGGGACGGATGTTGTGGGATCCACAGGAGATATAAGCAAAAGCAAAGGGAGGCTCCATCTGATAATCCATTGCAGCACTAGGGGTGAGACTACAGGATTGGGTCTGTTGGAATATAGAAAGAGAGAGGAGATCTTTGGGCAGCCTACCTGATTTTCTGACGAGCGTCAGAATTTACTCTCAGTATCCCAATACTTAACATCTATGTACACCATCCGTGCTTCCTTTCCAGGTAGCCAAAGGTTGAATGATAGCCATCTTAGGTTCTATGGCAGAGTGTGGGGTGACCATGGGTCTACAGGGACAGGAATCCCATATTAGTGGCATGAGCTTCTGATTCCCTGCTGACCTGCATTTTGTCTTTGGCTGTCTACTGGCTCTCTCGCAGTGGAGCTGGATGAGACTCATGAAGTTAGATGAGCAGTTAGAGTGAAAATTTTTTATTATTGCTTCTCTTTGAGAGGTCAGATGCTAAGGCTATAGACATAGAAAAGTGTGACAGGTGTCAGGCTGTGGTTTTCTAACTGCTTGGGCTATAACAAGTTGTTGGACACCATAGACCATAGTTTTCTTCCTTCCTTCTTTCTTTCTTTCCTCCCTTTTAATCAGTGTGGTGCTAATAACAGCAATGCATATTTTATGGATTTGTTCTGCTGTGTATAAATTTGGGTGAATAACTAGGGCTTCCTCTGGAAACTCTGCATAAGGGCAAGCATTCAAGGCAAAGCCTTTGCACTCCCTCCCCTTGGATGGTACAGGAAATCATAGCCTACTCTCACTCACCCCTTTGTCTCATTGCTGGAGCTGTGATGCAGACCAAGTAGCTGGCCCTCAGGTCAGTCATCCCTAGATCCCAGTCCTCTGATTGGACTGACATTTCACCAACCAGAGGCCATTATCTAGAGGGTGTGGTTGGTGTCACTAGAGTAGGGATCTATTCACCCATCATTGATTTTAGAGTTGATTCTTCCTGGAAGTTGCTCCCTCATTCAATAGAGCTTCCACATGACTACTTCCAATGAGGATGGGATTTCAGGGCTCTGCTCCATTTCCTGTTTCCTGTCTCCCAGCTCTGGAAAGAGTCTCCCAGCCTCACTTGAGAATTGTCTGCAAGTTTGATCCTTTGGGGGTGAGAAAGAAGACCTTGGAGTCTAGGACTTTTGTTTCTGGAGGTCCCCTGGTTTACTCTTTAGATTTCTCTACCCCATCACAACTTCCAAGCCCCTCATAGATAGATGTAGAGACTCTTTGAGGAAACACAAACAGATATGAGCTTCCCAAAGGTGTGGGTGTGTAAAAGGTCTCTCACCATCCAAGAATTCAGAAGAATTCCTGTTCTACATACTGAAGACTTAAATGCCTCTGGCAGACTGTGGAGAAGTTAGAAACATATATTTTTTTCCTTGAAAGACAATTTGAGTTCCAACATATGAAGTTATTTAAGGACAAACAAGATTTTTCGATCATAACTGAGATAAGAGCTTTATTTAAGAGGCAAAGGAGAGAGAGAAACCTATAGAAGAACCCTCTAACACTGATGACAGAGGAAACATCTGGATCTTATTTATTGTTCTAGTCCTGGTAAACCCTGACAAAGATGGAGGGCCTCAATCTTGGAGGCATGGACACTCCTGAACATTTTCTCCATATGATCTTCCTCAATCCTTCTCCCATTAGACTTAGATTTAGGGAGGTTGAGAAAGAGACCCAGGCAACTGTGTCCTTGCAAAGTTATCTACCCTGAGGTCATTTTGTGGTTCATCAAAAATGAAGAACCACTGGCTCAAACCTGGCTGAAAGGGACTAAATGAGCCCATGGGAGACCAAAAGGGCAAAAATGAAAGCCAGCCTCTGCTGAAGCCTGCATTTCACAGGATGGAGGAGGCAAAGGCAAATATGCTCATTAGTGTGAAGCCCACGGTGGCCTCAGCTAAACCAGGAAAGGGAGGAACGCTTTGGCTACACGTCCCCCCCACACACCCATTTGATTTTCTTCTCTTGTGATTTTTCTTAGTAATATGGAAGTGACAAACAATTTTAAAAGCCAGGCAAGTGGGAGATATTAACTAGATAAAGAATTTGAGGAGTTAGGCCATTGGGGCATTTCAGATGATGGATTAAGCTGTTGGCAACGATGTTTATGAAGCATTACCCTGTCTGTGCCAGACTCTGAAAGCAGAAGAGGTTCAAAGCAAAGGTGATCACAGCAGTCCAGGAGGAACATGCAATGAGGGAGCTGTAATGCAAACACATCACAGGGTGTGACAAGATGCAAGTTGAGGGGTGCAGATGGAGGGACCAGGGTGGCCTCATTAGGGAGACCCTGAAAGTAATCTGGGGGGTGGGGATTGAGACCCGCATTGATGAACCTTGAGGCATGATCACAATTTAGGATTCTCAGGTCGCTGGGATAGGCAAGCAGGGTGAAGCAGGTCAGGACCCAGAGTTGTACTGGGCTGTCTGCCAGGAACGGAACCTGCAGGATGGCTGCTGTTGTAGATAAACCATAAAGAACAAGATGAGAGATCGATCATGTTTGACAGTGCTCCCTTGTAGGCAACGGAAGTCACTAGAAGTGTGTGCCCACAGTCCAAGGTTAGAAAGACTTATCTGCCATGTTGTATGATGTATTAGGATAGTAATAAAGTCATGGACAGAAGATCTGGACCCTGGTTCTGCTCTAACACATTGCTCTTCTACGCAATGGGATCAGCTACATAAAACCATGTCTTTTTTTCTATTTGCACTAGTCCCTAGAAATCCTCTAGTGTGGCCAGCTCTGAGCAGACAGTCTCAGTTGGAGATTTTGGAGAGTCTGTTGTGTGGATGGAAGGAGAAAAAGCTGCTGTTTTGACATGGCTGCTGTGGACATGGCCACCATGGCCATCACAGCCACAGGAGAGCAAGGAGAGCCTTAAGGCAAGTAGAACACTGCAGAAGTCTTATTAGAAGTCAAAGTAAAGGAGACTCGGGTAGATTTCAATGGCAGAGGGTGCTGTGGGAGAGTGTGGGGAAGAGTGTCTGGAAGAAGCATGTGCAGCACGTGAGGAGCATCAAAGCCTCATAATAACATGGTGAATTCATATCTGGAGAGATGAGTCATCATTTTGGAATGGTGACATTATGGATGTGCTTGACATCATGGTCTAAGATGATGCCAGTGTAGTGCACTGAATGGGAATCAATTCATTGAGCTTTAAGGTGACTTTCCATGCTGAAACACTATGAATTTACAGTAAAACTAGGGCTGGAGGAGGAGAGTTGTTGGTCGTGAAAAGATGGCGATTTAAAAAGTGTTCCATTTGCAACATGGGCAGGGCAATTGTATATAAACCTTCATGACAATGCCTGATAACTGGAATCCAGATTCAGGGTCGTTAGGGTCAGGGCTTTGGATTTGGACTTCTTAGAGCTATGGTTGAAGAAATGCATTTCCCACAGGAGGGCACATGGAGAAGGTAGGAAGAAATAAGTATGGTGCATTAACAGAGGGAGGCACAGAAGATTTGGGAAAAGAGATGAAGCAATGAGAGACAGGAAGACGATAAATAGAATGGTCTGGGTGGGTGACAGAGTTGTGTGAATGAAGGCTGGAGACAAGAAATACCAGGCTGTGTTCTCTAAGTAAGACCTCTGGTTAGCTAGGGCTAAGAGCATTCTCTCTATATGGAGGTTATTGGGAAGGTAGACAGAGTTCGAAGTAAGGGTTCTAACACAGATTATGGACTAGAGAGCTTCTAAACAAGAGAACTGTGTTGGTTAGTGCTAGGGGTAGGAAGTCCAAGGTAAAGGCACCAGCAGATTAGATGCCCGATGAGAGCCTGCTTTCTGGTTCGTAATCAGTATCTTTGGGATGTGTTCTCAACTGATGGGATGGCTCTCTATCCCTAGTGGCTCTCTCCTGACCTAATTTTCTCCCCAAATTCCTATCTCCTAATGCTATCACCTTCAAGATAAAGTTTCAACATTTGAATTTGAGGGGAATGCAGGTCAGTCATCACCTAGCAAGTCACGAGGCATCTCTGAACAATTGAGACATTCTGAGAGAGAAGTGCTTAATTATCTGGCCATGGTTCACCATCCCTTGATGCTTCTGAAAAGGCACCTGCATATAGCCCATTGCCTGGAATGAGAGGGAGAGAAATCCTTGTCCCAGTTACTGTCTCTTAAGAGGCCAATTTGGGAGGTTACCATGGAGATAGATGGCTTGTTTTGTTTGTGCTACATCCTCTCTCCCAGATGTACACCAATGCTTTCTAACACTATCAGTGAGTAAAGACCCTGAGAATACCACAGGCAAGGAGGAAGAGGCAGTCTCGAGACTTGCTAGTGAGAACAGGGAAGTCCAGAGACATGGTGTCTTTGCCTCAGTAACTAGAGACATCAGTCTGTTACTGGTTGTCTCAAAGGCATCAGTCAGATTTTTCCTGTAGGGAAAGACTCTGGGAGTTTATAGTCATGTGGGGAGTCGTGTGACCCTTGCTCATTGTCATACTTTACGGCTTTTGTTATTTCGTATGTGGTTATTTTGAGAATACCTATTCCAGGTTGGCATCAAACTTTCTATAAACTAAGGATGACTTGAATTCTGCATCCTCACACCTTTATTTGCCGAGCACTGGAATTATAGACATATACGGCCATGCCTGCATTATAGGGTGTTGGGTATCAAGAGACAAGAGGCTGTGCATGTTAGGCAAGTACACCAACAACTGAGTCATACCTCCAAGGATCTAATTGGCCTGCAAGATTCTTGTGAGGCTGAGAAAAGCTAAAAAGGTTTGCTGGCAACTCACAAAAGCTGTATCCTGGGAGTACCCCATGTGACTCAGCAGCAGCAAAATATCCCCACAGATCTGCTTACAGGGCCGATAAGGAAATGACGTCAGCATCTCCACCCTTGGCATGGTCCTAGAAACTTCTGGAACTCCTTCCCCTCACAAGAATGCAGCCAGAGAAAACCTTGGGCCAGCCTTTGGTGGCCCTTCCCACCTTGGGTCCCTGGAGAGGACAATGTGAAGTTCATATAGGCCTGTGCTCCTGAGAAGCATTATCTGTGTTCCAAGAAAAACTCCGACACAGGTGAGGCACCTTTCATTCCAGAGTCAGGGCGAAATGGCTCTTAGTTGGTAAGCACTTTAGGTCAGAAAAAGTGAGTATACAGTACAGTAGATGCAGAGAAGGAGGGGCTTAGTAGAGTCATCTACTTGATGACAGGCTTAGAATGTAGGGGAGGCCTGGCTAACTTGAGGTAGAAGTGAGATGGGATAAAGATTGCTCATGCTATTGTCCTTCCTCTTGCTGCAGATTCTCCTCACGTGGGTTCAAGCCAGTAGAACATAATTCTCTAGAACAGTGATCTCAGCCTCTCATTTTAGTAGATTCTCTCTTCATGCTGCCTGCTTCCTACAAAGGAGTGTATGCACCATCATTTCATTATTGAATATACATCACATGTGTGTTCATTTCATGTAGACACAAAGACACATGTGCTATGTAGGATCCACATGTAAATTTTATTTGAGTATTCTAGTTTGATTTCTGTTGCAGCCAAAGCCACTTGGGAGTGTTCCAGTCCATCACTGTTGGCAGATCAAGGCAGGAACTCCAAACAGCTAGTCACATCACATCCACACTCACAAGTATATATGCTTACTCACTTACTTGTACTCAGCTCAGTCTCTCTACACTGATGCAATCCTGGACCCTCTACCTAGGGAATGGTGCTTCCCACAGTGGACTGAGTCGTCCCACATTAGTTAACTTAATTGACACAGTCTCCTACAGGCTAACCCATGGTAGTCAATCTTTCATTAAGACACACTTCCCAGGTAATTCGAGGTTATGTCCAGCTAACAATTAAAACTAACAATCCTAAAGGATGTACTTTTCTCTTGAGATCTGAGGTCCTAAGACTTGAAAGCCTACACCTACATAGTATTTGGAACATGTCCTTTGCACAACAATTGGTGTTGCTATCATACGTTTGCATGTGTATCTCTGCATCTCACACATTTAACAAATGTTTGAGTAATGGGCAAGACAGTTGTGATCAGGAAACTTCTTTTTGTGAGGAGAGGGTTTTGCTTCCCGCCATGTTGTTGGTTGGAGCTGGTAGCTTGTGTGTCTTCATCTTTAAACTGAAAGAATTGTATGAATTGCTGTCTGAAGCCTCCTTTAACTCTGATAACTTAATCCTTTTATTCTCTTGTGTACTGGATATCATCCAGGGCCTGGTGAGAGATTCCAAAAGGATTTTACAAGATACTTGCTTGAAGGGGTTGAGCTCTTATGGCACAAGTCAGGGTCGGCAAGTGCTCCTTCATAAGAGGTCCCATGGTAAATATTTCAGACTTTATAGGATACCACTGTCTCTGTCACGCACATAAGGTACCAGTTCTGTCACTCCAGCATGGGAGCAGCCACAGACAGCATGCAAATTAATAGGCACACCTGTATTCTAATAATACTTTATCATCATGTCACCATGAGCTGACCTCTAACTTAGTAACCCAACTGGAATCCTGTAGAATTTATACAATTGAATTTGCATTGAGCATGAAGTAGTGGCTAGAGCTGTGGGCATGGTCTCTGCTGTCAACCTGCAGGACAGTTGATGCTTTCAGTGGAGGTGTCCAGACACACCTGTCGCTCCTTCATAAAAACCTCAAAAACGATGAGGCAAACTCAAAGTTAATAATGAGATGGGTTATTCATAATTCCTTAGAAAAATGTTTCTGTGTGAATCCAGGAGGTTAATACTCCCCCCCCTTTTTCACACAGGCTGAGGTATAAGACTTTGTTGCCAGGCTCATAACAAGGATTCTGAGGTTGACCATAAGTGGTCCGGACTCATTCTGGGATTCTACCACTACTAACACCTCCCTTCCCTGCACTCAGACTGACACCATTTTGTCAGGTGATCCCTTTGGCCACATGTGGCTGACATATGCTCTGTGTCTGGTTAGCACATAGGTGCTAGGACATAGCTACCTGACAAAGAAAAGATGTAACATATTCTCCCACAGGTACTGCTGTGCAAAACCCTCACCCTCAGACCAGTGTAGAACCTTGGATGAGACAGGCAAGCCATCCAAACTGCCAAGCCCGTCTGTAGGACCTCAGACAACTGTTCAAGAAGCCAAAATTCTCAAGAAAGGACACCGTTGTCCTGTGGGTCACTTTTTTTAATGGTAAACAGTTGGAGTCATTTCTGCTCTTGACTTTTATGTACCCTTAACCAAGACACTTGACCTCTCTGGGGAATTTTTTCAATTATGAAATAGATAGAACCACATTTCTCTCCCTGCAACACACTGGCCTTGATTCAAATTGCATAAATTTGAAGAATCCACTTAAAGTCGTTGGATTTTGTTGATCTACACTGATTAAAGTTTATATAAGCCAGTTTCACTGTGCATGGTTATAGGAGGGTGTGCACATAATTTTTTCAAATTCAAGTATTTTTTTCCAGCAGTGTGATATGTTATGGTTTGACAGGAATTTTTTTCCTTCGGTCAACATATTGTAATAAAAAAAGTCAGTTTTATCCATTATTTATGTGTCTGTATTTTGGGATGTTTTTAACTAGTTTAAACATTGACATTCACAGTGGACATTTTTCACCTCTGCCCCCATCACCACCACCACCATCTTAAGCCCAATGTGTCTCCATGAATTAACTGTCTAGACCCATTTCTTTTCTGTTCCAATGGTCTAGGGATCTACCTATGTTTTGTAATAAAGATGCCCTGATCAATACTCTTTAAGGTTAAAAGGTATAAATAGAATAGTTTTTGATGCCTTACATACTCTATTATTTACAAATTCGTACTATGAGTGCATAGAAATATCCCATTAGGAGATTTAAAACCAAAAGTACTTTTATAGCTCCAGTAAATTCTATGGGAAACTTTCAATGGACCAGATAAGCAAAGGGCTATGCATTAGTAAATGGATGGAGACAGGCTTGCTCTAGAAAGAATCTGCATTTAGACCTAGCACCTCTGACTTGGCATGTAGTAGGTGTAACTCTTTGGGAAATCAGTTTCCTCACGTCCAGGACATTAATCTTCCCCTTTGCTTATTTGTTCTCCATAAAGTAGAAAAAACAAGCACATGGGCTTATGTGAAGATATACTCAAGGTTAGAAATAGGCTCAAATGATGGTCTGCTTTGAAAGAGCCAGAGTTACTCAAAGGATAAAGGGGGGCCTTCTTTTCTGCATCTTATGATTGATGCAATTCAAGCAGGATTTGAAGTCTTCCATTCTCTGATTTCTGTCACAAGCTGAAAGACATGGAAAGGCAGAGTCATTGACTTTTATGTCCACACTCCCCATAAGCTGGAGCAGAGCTAAATATTTCCAAGGTGCTTGGAGAATTTCTCAAAGACTGATCATTCCATTAACAAAACACCTTCCTATCCTGATAATGAGAGCTAAAAATATGAAAAAACGCGTGTGATTCTCTGTGATCCTAAATGAATTCTTCTTATAGATGGGGGAGAAAATGATCAAAAATTTTATTGTATAAAATGTTTTTAATTAAAAATTTTAAACATACATGCCATAGTTTGCAATGACTGTAAAAATTAGAATTACAAAAAGTTTCCTCTTACAAATGATCAGATGGTTTCTGCTCGCATGGACTTGTGAAATGTCTCCTGGGATTAGGAATTCAGGCCATGCCCACTGAGCTAAACAGCTTGGCTGGGACCTTCTGGCCATCTAGTTGCTACCATGTGATTCAGGCAAGGGACAGCGACCAGGGGTGCTCTCTAAGGCAATGTTAGTGGTAGAGGCTCCTCCAAGATGCCATTATTTTCCTTCCAACTGGTTTCTCTGTGTGTAACATACAGATGTGGACAGTTGCACAGATAACCTATATCTTCTCAGGAAGGACAACATTACCCCACAATGAATACAATTTATTCTTGTGATATATATATATATATATATATGCATATGAATGAAAATTACATCTATGGTCTTAAATCATCACAAGACACGTTGGAAGAAAGCCTTTAAAAGTTATTTAAAAGAGATTTGGAGGTGAAAAAATGCGGATGGAGTATTATAACAGCTTTTCTGATGCATTCATGTTCATGTATTTGGACAGACATACATGACACAAAGCAAATGTCTGTATCTTTTATGGTGTGAATATATGCTAGGTCCACCCAGAAAATTAAATTGGTGTCTTGACAGGACTAATTTTAGCATCCCTTCCAAACATGTCTGCAGTTGGAACCTCCCATGAGACACTTGCTTTCCCTCTCAAGTGCCTGTTTACAGTCTGATTCTGAGTGTACCTGTGAACTGCTCTTCTCGTTTTGACTCACAGACATCCATGTCTCACACAGTCTTCAAGCACAGTCTGTACTTGTGATATTTTCTGGAAAGGCTGACTGTTAGAAATGAGCATAGCCAATAGTTTATCTTTGCAGACATCTACAAAGCACTTCTTATGTGTGTGTTCTTGTAGTCCATCCCATGGTGTCTAAAGATGGCAACCAGGGTGCCTGGGCTAGGGATCCCAGGACAGAATGGACCTTAGAGACATGTATACTTTTATGCTGTTGAAGGTTAAGAGTTGGCTTGAATTGGGGGTAAGAGGAAATTTCAATGGTTCCTCTGAAACTCATGATACATTGCTACTCTCTTGACCTTAACCCTGTGTTCATCTTTCTCCTTATTAACTGCTTTTGCTATGACTTTACCTTACTTTGAGCTTGACTGCTTCAGTTTGAACACCATACTGATCCCCTCAGAGAATTCAAAACTTTTCAATGTCTCAATAAGGAAAAGAAATTATAAAGCACCCCTTGATGTAATTGACTAAGATGACCTGGATTTGAATTCTCCACTTTCTCTTTAACCGTGCCGTCTGTTGTTTTCTATCTGCCTGAATTAGTGTGGATCTGTGTCTGCCTGAGCACTGGCTTATGAGTCTGTCCTTGTGTCTGTGTGTCCCTAACAAAGGGCTTTGCTCTCTGTTCTACTCACATGCACAGGAAGTATCACTTGGGGGAAGAACTGGGATACTTCATAGAAACCTTGAACAGAGTTTTACAAGGGATGAACTCACTGACTCCAACTGACCCCAACTGGCCAGATAATAAACTGTATTGCAAATGTTATTGTTAATTTAGAAGTATCTATATGTTGCTTTCAACATTTATCACATATTTTCATTGTATAAGACTATTTCCAAGCTGTATTTACTTTTTTTCCCCAGTATTTATTATCATAACATGTAGACATAGTTTATTTGTGGGTTAGGAGCATGGAAGAGTATATAACTTAACATTATAGTTTTGCATTAGTTTAAATTATAAAGGTTGATTATGTGGGAAATCCAAGACACGTAAGTTTGTTACGTTGACCTCTTAAAGGCAGGTTAAATAAACAGGCAAGTACATAGTAAGATAGCAGTCTTATTTATATATCAAGCAACCTTAAATTGATTTATTAATTCTGACTGCAAGGTCCAGTAAATGTTCCAAAGAATATAAGAGAGACTCACATTGTGGTGCATTTCCATACTTGAATATTTTTAGTTCCTTTTATTTTATGCCCCTGAGTCTCCCAACAATGAACATCATAGCCTGTTGGGGAGCGTACACACATCACAAGCCTCCAGACCTCTACCCTGGAGCTCAAAACCCCAGCGTGGAAAAGAAATTCTCATCTGCTGCTGCCTTCAAACTAGTCTCTGTGTGCCAAAGCCCTGGTCTCCAGACCCCAGTTCTGACTTGGAAGCACATCTTCCTCGTCGTCTTCTTTTTCCCTTTTAGAAAACATCCCGGGATTTTGTTTTTAAAAAGCCCCTTTCTGATTGGCCCGTGTTCCTTATGCCTTCTTCTGTTTCAGTTTGTAAAATGCTGGTCTACAGTGCGACCTTTCTGTATATATGCTTCGGGAATGTAAAGAAAACTCCTACAGTTTTTCAACTTGAATGGTACAGTTACCACATAAAAGCTTGGATCTTTATAATTCGATATAGGAAAAACATCTAAAGTCAGTTCATGGATAGAGAAAACAGTCAACAGAGACCAGACTCTGAAGATAGCATGATGGGGAGGGAATTCTCAAGATGGTGAAATCTAGTACTCGGTGAGTCCTCTTGTGTTCTGAGTGGCTACTGTGGGCGAGGCACAGGACACTAGATGAAAGGCAGAGTCGCTGAGCACAGTGACGTTACTCTCCATGAGGCATGTAGAGCATCAGTGGGCTATGCCAGGCCCCTCACAGAATTCTTTCAACAACCATGACTTAGTGTACATAAGATGCCGAAGACACTGACTGGTATTTGGTGACTGCACAGTTCATATGGAGTTTTATTATTGTTTTGTTTGCATGTCATCCACAAAGCTCTGCAGCATTTCTTTGTAAAGACATATTCTAATTGAAGTAGAAACACATCACTTTCTCCCATTCCTTTTCCCTCTCTAGGTCCTCCCAGGTCCTTCCTTCCAACCCCTCCCAGGTCTATTCCATACTTTCAAGCTGGAATCTTTGTCTTTGATTTTTATTATAACGTGTGTGTGTGTGGTGTGGTGTGTGTGTGTGTGTGTGTGTATGCATAAATTTATAAATGCAACCTGCTGAGTCTGGTTTTGTTGTTCATGTATTCTTCGTTTAGGGACTGACTGCTCTCCATTAGACAACCAATAAGGGGGCTCATCTTGGAGAGAGGCTGATTCTCCCAGCAGTCATTAGCTGTCTGGTTCGTTGTTTAAGGTTGGGACCTTGAGACATTTCCTCCTTCCACTGTAGTGTATCCATCGACACTGCATTGTGCGGCTTCTGTTTTGTGCAGCCGTTCTAGGAACAACTGTTCCACAGCAGGCGTCCTGGTGTTCTGGCTCTTACAATATTTCTGCTTTATTCCTTGAAGAACCACACTTCTGAGCATTTTAGTGTGTGTGTGTGTGTGTGTGTGTGTGTGTGTGTGTGTGTGGTACATGTTCGTGTGTGTACATGTTCGTGTGTGTTTGGGGCTTTGCATACATACACACACATATATGCATTCTAGTATATGTATGTGTACAGCACATGTGTATGCATGCTCATGTGTGTTTCTGTACTTGCTTGTATATATATGTATATGCTGGTGTGTGTGTGTGTGTGTGTGTGTGTGTGTGCGTGGTGTGCGCCAGAGAGAGTGTTTTCTTTGGTCACTCTCCACTTTCTGTTTGAGACAGGTTCCTCTCAGGAAACCTATAGCTCCTAGAGTCAGCTAGACTGTCTAGCCAGCAAGCCCCAGGAATTCTCTCCCCACCCGCCTGCTCAGCACTGGTGTTACAGGCTCACACTGGCACACCCACCCTTTCAGCATATTATCTTAAGTCAACAAAAATTCTTTGAGCACTTTCAATGTCCCTGGCTCTGGCTGTGCTAGACTCAGACATGACAAAAATGAATCAGAGTGTCTGCCCTTGACCAGACCAGACTTCCACATTGGTCTCTTGCTGTTAGACAAGGCACAACAGGGGCCTAGATGAAGGCCAATGAGCAAACTTCAGACAGGAGGCTACCACTTGAAGCTGCGGAAATGTGAACCAGTTTCATAGGCATCTGGCTTAATTAGGATCATTGAGAAACTCCAAGAGTCCCTCCATTGTGGTGGCCCAAACACGTCATCTCCAGAGACATCTGCTCACACCACAGCAGCATCCTTCTTCAAGGCCAGCAACTAGTCAGAGAACAACCTGAAGGAGTTGCCTCTCTCCTACCATGTGGGGTCGAGGGATCAAATACAGGTTTATTAGGTTTGATGGAAAATACCTTTCCCTCTGAGGCATCCTGATGGCTTGAGAGAGTATAGACATTCTTACATATAACAGGGTTTGGTTTTTTTTAGTATGTTTACTTATAGCTCACTTGGAATAGTGAATATTATTAATCATTTTGGTTGTTGTCACCTGCAGGCACAGAGAACCTGGTATAGTGGCTGCAATCATCATCTACCATGCTTAGCTCACCAGGGACTGGTTGGTCATGCTTTTCTGAAGGACAAGGGTGGAAAAAGTCAAGATGAAGGAATATTTTATTTGCTCTCGGTAGATATGTCTGTTGCTGCCTCTTTAATTTGGTGACTCATGACTGGAATGAAAATTAGTGACTTCAACATGAGTGGAAACCACTTAAAAAATAATCTTGGGACACTGGTGTCACCTGCAATGAAACTGTAGGCCAGGTTTTCAGGTGAGTGCAGAGTATGGCCCACTTGTGTTTGATCTTAACAGATCTCTATTTGTAAAACATACTATAGCCTGTAGAGAATGTTTGGACAACTGTATAAGTTAAATTCTTCCACATTTATGTCCACATGACCCTCCTGCACAGATGGAGAAACATTTCAGAGAGGGGACCTTTTTTCCCAAGGTGCTACAAATCATAGGAGAAGTTTTAATTCCAAGCTCCCAGTCTCAACTCCTCTCCCACAGAAGAAGACAGGTGTGTGGGTGGAGATGTCACTGGAGAGGACTCATGACATGAGCTTCTGAGTCAGTCTCAGCCTAGACCCATCCATACTCCAGGATCTAACCCTAGAGGCAAACGCCTGTGAATGCTATCCCTCAAACCACTAGCCTGGGGCTAGTCCTTTGGATGTTGCCTTAGGAGTTCAAGGTACTCTGTTGAAGCAACGTAAAGTAGATTAAAAGATCAACAGTCAGAGCCAGTGAGATAGAATCAGCTAGAGTCTGTGGGTAACAAGGATGAGGAATAGTCTAGGCAAAGGTGGGTGTGGCTTGCCCTGGGCTCTGTTCACTCTTACCTCACTTTCAGAATAGAAGCAGGGCAAACAAACCTTGTAGAATAGTTTTGTTTTTAAAAGCTGTCCCATAGAGATTAAACTGTACTACCTGATACACTTGCTGACATTATACTATGTGGTATTGTAAGGCAGTACCCAAGGCGTTGGCTCAAAGTGAGGTGGGCACAGTGATAAATGCAGAGAATGACTTCCACTGATCTATGTGCCAACCTAGGATTTTGTTGTTGTTGTTGTTGTCCGTTTAAAAAATTAGTGTTTTCACCAAAATACAAAACTGCCTGGCTTCTTCACAGAAGGAATACCAAGAGCCCACAGTAGATAAAAACTAGCACACTTACAGAGCATACCAATTATGCTGAATGCCAGGAGAAGGGAGAAGGGCATTGTGATTGCAGAGTGGAGCCATTGCCTCAGGTTCAATATACCAGCATCGGATCTGAGCTCTTGGAATAGGTCAACCTGTGAATTCTTGGGAAGGGGGATTCCAAGGTAGGAAGCCAGGACCTTGATCCAATGGAACACTCTGCTTACCTGATTTAGGTGGCAATTTCAAGAAATTTTGGGATTCAGTAATGAGTTAAGAGTTTGCGGGGCACTGGGATAGAATGAAGATATTTTTCACATGAGAGGAATGTTGTTAAAGTCACACCAGTTTGGCCTATTTTCTTCCAGCAATCTCGACAGACTAAGGCAGTCCCTTAAGACTATAAATGCTGTGATTATAGCTATAACACAAAATGCGTCTTAAAGATTTTTCTCAGATTGATTCTCATGATTAATAAATCAGAATACTTTATCTTTGGTATGTCTATACATAAAGTCACTGTAGAGAAAACAGAGGTGGGCACAACATGTTCCTTTCTTCATAAGACCCAGTAGCTTAGCCGAAGGAGAGCCTGAGAGCATGTATCAACAGCCAAGGCCAGCAGAAGACAGGGTTCCACGTTGAGTTGTAAAAGAGAAGCAATGGCTCCTGCCAGGGCAGCTATCATGAAAAGCCTTAATAGAGTCTCGAGATTAACCAATGTCTCAGGAAGCCAATACTTTTTGCGGAGAATTCCTACACACCAGCTTACTTAATGGGATCACATGCTTGGGTAAAAACCATAAGATGACACGTGTTACTATTCTCAGCATCTCCCCCTAACTGCCAGTGATGAAGTAGATCTCTAGTTTCATCGGCAACAGGAGAGCCACATTGACTTTCAAGAGAGACACAACACCGTACTCATACTGCATGTGAACAGTTTCATGGAAAATGACTCAGGCTCAAGCCACTCTGAAGTTTAGCAAGACCTGTTCAGCTCCAGGGTCATCTCTCCTTTCAGAAGCTTGGCTATATTGAGCTAGGTCATACTACTAGGTGATTTCCTGGGGCTTGAGTCATGGAGGATGACAGCAGATAGGACATCACCTTGGTCCTGTGCCTGATCAATGAGCATCTAGAAAAGCAAGAAAGAGTCCCACCACTTCATTGATTGCAGTAGGCTCTCAAGGACTAGGGACCTCATGCTATTAGTTATTTGTTTTTTTTTTTCTTGTGATAAAATACCTAACCAAAGTAACTTAAGGTACAAAGGCATTGTTTCTCCTTGGGGCTTGAAAGTGGTGTCCATAATAACAGGGCAGGTATGGTGCAGACATATGAGGCCTTGGAATCATGTATCTACAGCAGGGAAGCAGATAATGAATGGTTTTTGTTTTTTTGTTTTTTGTTTTTCAAAGCTCAGCTTGTTTTCTCCTCTTTGTTCAGCCTGGAACCCAGCACATGGGAGGTTGTCACCCATATTTAGGGTGTGTCTTTCCACTTCAGCTAACCCCATATAAAAAAATCTCTCACAGACACACCAAGAGGTTTGTCCTCATGGTGTTTCTAGATCCTGTCAAGTTGACAATAATATTAACCATCACAATCAATATAAAACAAAAAATAAATAAATGAAAAGGGCATTTTGGTCATCTTTGAGCACCCCCCCCACACACACACACACTAAGGCTCCAAGAAACGTAGTCCAAACCTTAATTCCAGCCCATACCAGTCATTTATAGATGGATATCAAGGCTATTGTTCATGCTATGTGGAATTTTTATGACTGAGACCATAGAACTAATCATGGGCCAATAATGGGCTCTTTGAGCTCCTGACCAGGGTTCCTTGCCTTTGAGGTGGCCTTGAGGATTCCAGTCTTATATTCCTCTTACACCAAGGCATCTAGTTGCATGGGGAGTCACTCATCTCTCAAACTGAACATGTGGAAGAGAGTCTACTAAAGGAATTATTTACAAAGGTATGGACAGAATCCAGAGGCACCAACCACAGAGAACAGAGAGATTTACGTGGAGAGTGATAGCAGGGTCTCTTAGTCCTAAACCATTTCATTAAACCTAGAGAGAATGTTCTCCCCACCATCAGCCTCCTAGAATTCAGAATGTGTGGAAACAGAGAAGGGAGCCCAAAGTGACAGAGATCTCCCAAACTACTGGCTAGGGAGGAGCCATGACTGCACTGGAGAAGGCTTACAGAAACATTCCCAGAGAGAACCTGTTGTTTACAGAAAGCTAATAAAGACATTACAAGAATGCCAAGTGTTTTAATCTCTAGCGCTCTTGTTCTCATGACAGCCATGGTAAATTCTCACCTGATCCTTCCAACGTGTAAGACTCAACAGCGAAAATTTATGCTCTAGACGTAATGCATGGCTTCTCTCAGCGCTGGGTCTCGTGCTTGCTGAGCCTATCTTTCCATTTCCTGCCTCACTGTCCAAGAGGCATCCACAATGAACAAACAGCTCACAGCTTCCTGAGGAGCCAGGCTCTCTCCTCTCTCCCACATGTTTTCTCTCTGAATGCAGATGCCCTCTTCATCCTCTTGTTTGGACCTCTTTCATTATAGAAGTTTCAGGAACATTCGTCTGTTAATGCTATCTTCATAGCTCCATGTGTGTGGCATCCCAGAAATATATGCCGTTCTATGGTTTCCTAGTAAGACTATTAAGGATGCTGTACCCAGACACCCCCTTCCTTTCTGTGTGTCTGCATGGATTTTAGATCTGCAGGGACCAGGTTGTAAAAAGGCCCCTGTGTCAAGGTCAAGATTTCACAGATCTATTGAGAATTATGAACTCTCATTGAGTAAATGCTAGAAAGAGCCCAGAGTTTCTGTTTTATTGGTATTCCATTTTCCAGGAGCTTTGGTTGTTCCCCTGTGCAGCCTGTAAACAAAGGCATCCAGCCTTAGTCATTGAGGGTAAATTTGAGTCATTTCTCACCTTTCACCAAAGCTTATTCCAGTTTTGGATCTGACATTTGCTTCTGTGCTTACAAGTTCTAAATGACAGTTAGACCAATTCTCAGAAAGGAGATAAGTGCCAGTCAACACTAAAAGCTAATTTTGATGTCACTGATGATTGGCCCATGCAGCTATGCAATTGGAGACAGAGCTGACCCAGACTTTTGCTCTTTGTGAAACATGCTTCATGAGCTGCAGATATACATGATCTATATACATGGTATGCCCATGGGTGTTCTATAATGTATATATTATACTATTAATTATATTATACAATTACATACACTTATATATGTGGATCAGTATGTGTGTGTGTGTGTGTGTGTGTGTGTGTGTGTGTGTGTGTGTATATATATATATATTATATTCATATGTTATATATGTGCATATATATGTATATGCATATACAAGTGTATGTGTGTTCTATAAAGTCACTCATTAAAATAACTAGAAATACAGTAGAGATGAACTAGCCAATTCCTGTAGACTCAGGTTCCTGAGTGCAAGTAAGAGCAAGAAACAGTTGTCCTAGGCCACCCTAATGGATAGACTCAAGTCAGGGCAATAATAATAACTCCTGTATGGTGTATGGTTGTCAATCATTTTGTCTCACACACCAACTTTCTCAAATGCCAGGCTCTCCCATGCCCCATTTACCGTCTTGGCATTGACGTTGATCAACCACGCAGCATCACTCTGGATTCTTTGTATCCCATCAAACACTTCATCAAACACTTGGTCAGCTTCTTTCTGGCCCACATTGTGGCTAGCACCATGGCTGACCCCCCACTGGAGCTGAATAGCAATATGGAAGTGCATTAGTTTACTTCCGTTAGGTCCTGGTCCCCACAGAGTCCATTATCAGGGAATCTATGCTGTGCCTAACTGAAGGCTGCCCATTTACAGGAGAGGAACAGGCCATACCTTATGGCCTCTGATAAATATTGAGTCATACTTGCTCAGTTAAACATCAAAAGGTTCAGTGAAAGTACATTTCTTTTTCAAGTGTTTTGAAGCTCATTTCATTAATAATTTAAATATATGACCTCCTTTTCTTCTCTTCCTTCTTTTCATTCTTAAAATGTATGTTTAGGGTTAGAAATCTTAGAAATGATATAGGAAAGGGAGTTTTACTCATCTAGTGAATATAGAAAATGAAATAGCAGTAAAGTAGAAAATGTCAGGGACCAAACCGGTGGTGGGGGTCAAGAAAGCTATTGAAAATTACAAAAAGATGATTTTGAGTTTCTTAGACGGCAAGGGGGGGGTGACAAAAGCAAATAGTTACAGGATTTGCAGAGTAGAAGTTGTCTAATTTCTTTAAGGACATAAAAATCCCTCATCAATGAATTGGTTTAAGCCATGCTGTGATAGTCGGGGCTGGAGAAACTTCTCAGCAGCTGAGAGCATTTGATGCTCTGGCAGAGGGCTTGAGTTCCTAGCACTGACATGGTGACTCAAAACTATCTGTAACTCCAGCTCCAGGGCCTCCATGCTCAATTCTGGCCTTTGCATATCCCCCCACTGACATTCACAAACCCACACATAGACACACACACACATAGACACACATAGACACACACACACAAAGTTAAAAAAGAAACTGTAAAGCACATGATTTTCACTGGTGGAAATCTTGCTTTGTGGAAGCATTTGACTATTGGGAACCACACAATTCACGCCAAGGCTAAGGCTAGAACAGTGTGTAGTCCCACATGGCCCATAGCAGACCTTCCCTAAATGACACTTCCCAGAGACTGATTCTGGATCAAAGGCTGCTTTAAGGTCTTGAATTACTCAGGGATTCCACTCCTTTAGCTGAACCTTTAAGACACTGAACAGCTATATAGGAAACGGAAGACTATGAATTACTTAGAGAATCTCTCTACCATTCAAGGACTTACTTTGGATGAGAAGAAAAAAGAAATGCCCACTGCCCTCTATCTGAAGCTTAATTCCAGCCAGTACATGTGATATTTTCCATTCATCCTGGGTCCTCCTATCTCATGGTTAGATATGAAATGACTATTCTTATTCTAGCACTATGAATCACAAGGGGGGATGATGCTAGGAAGGAGGGGCTGGCAATCTCAAGGTCATATTTCAATGAGCAAAGAACCAGAATTAAAATCTAAATGACATATCCTGGCTCTGAGTTTACCCCACATTATTGTGGATTTTTCTCAGAGTAATGTTGAGCTCTTTTGGAAGGCTGGTTCCCAGTCCTTAAAATTCTCTCAACCTCTGCTACCTAGGACAGGGGTCCTTAAAGGAAGGACCCTGACCAGATGACTTCTGTATTAGCATCACACAGAGCCTGCTAGAGATGCCAATTCTGTGGCCCATGAGATAGATCAGTAGATAAAAGCGCTTGCAGTACAAGCCAGGTGATCTGAGTTCAATCCCGAAACCTATAGGAGACAATGGATTCCACAAAGCTGTAATATGATCTCCTTGTGGGCTGAGACATGCCACCCTCAGAACATAACATGCTTCTCTCTCTTCCTCTCTTTCTCTCTCTGCTTCTCTCTCTCTCTCTCCTGTCTCTCTCTGTCTCTCTTTGATGATGACGATGATAAATAATAACTTTTAATTTAAAAAGCATGCTAGTTTTGGGGTTTTACCTGCAACTTCTTGTATTTAAAAGGTCTTGAACACGGCTTACAAAGTTTTCTATATGTGTACATGTTCATGTGTGTATACAGGTATGTGCACATGTTTGTGTACTTGCATATGTAGATCACAGGATAACCTTGGCTACCGTTCCTCAGTTATTTTTGAGTTAAGGTCTTTCACTGTCCTGGAACTCACCAAGTAGGTCATCTGGTTAGCCAGCAAGTCTCAGGGATTCAACTATCTCTGCTACTTGGTGTGGTGCTGGTGCAACAAACGTGTCATTGTGCTTGGCTTTACAAAAGGCTCAATAAATGTTAACAATGAATATTATTAATGGATGCTTTCTAGAATTCTCATAAGTTTTGTTAAAATATGTGAGAACTCCATTCATAATTTTATTTGAAGGCTTTCAAGGGTTGCTTAGAGATCACCCATTAGGAACTAACTGCAAATCTAGGAGGAGGTTATTTTACCATCCAGAAGTAGACACCTAGCTCTGTTTTCCTACATGTGAAAATCACAGAATGAAAAAACAATAATGTATACACATAGACACACACACACACACACAAACACCTGATAGGCATGTAAGAGCAGGTATGAAATCATTTTAGTATTCATTTTGTATTATCAGTTATTATTAAATGCTAGGTGTGAGCTGTCTCACTTAATCCTGGCCCCAACGTGATGACATAGGTGCCACATCTCCTTGTTAGTTCACAGCTAAGCAATATAACACCAGGGAACCTGCCCCAGATCATGAAGCCAACAACTGGGAAAGATAGGCACTCGTTACTGTCTTCCCTTCTTATGCTGTTGGTGAAGAAACATCAATGTGGTGGCAAGACTTTGGAGCACGTGCTAGCTGGAACTTGATGGCTGTTCTTTGCTCTACAACAAGCCTCTTGCACTGTAGATGATCAATATTTGTCATGCAAATTAGTTAAGGAATGACATAATAATTATTGCAACAATTAGTAACTTCTTATAATTAATTCTTATACAAGGCTAATTCTTATATAAGGCTCTCCTGGGCAGGTGGAACCTGAGTGGGTGCTTGAACAGGAGCCGAGGGAAAGAGAATCCAAAGAAGAGAGTGTCTGTAGTCGAATGAGCAGACAGTAGGTCTGAGCCCTGTCAGAGAAGGGCTTTGAGGACAAATAAGAGGTCCTGAAATGGCTATACTCATCAAACTAGATAAAGACTGTGGGGAGCCCCGAGAGTAGGCTTAAGGAGTTTGAATTTATGTTATTATCTGTGGAAGGTCATTGAAGGATTCTGAGCATGGCTCAACAGAGCTCAAGAACTGTCTCAGATTTTCTCTTATGTCTCTTTGTTATTTGACATGTTAGAAGTAACAGAAGGAAATTAGTTGCACTGCCTCTCTCCAGATCCTGGGCTGCTGAGATGGAAACAAGGGCGAACCCTTTGTAAAAAGGTCATGGAGAAAGAGGGCTGTCTCATTGGTTAAGAGCACTTGCTGCTTTCCCAGCCATCAGGAGTTCAGTTCCCAGCACCTATATCAAGTGGCACACAACCTCCTATAACTCCAGTTCCAGGTATCTGGTGCCCTCTACTGGCCTCTGAGGGTATCTACACTTCTGGAGGCATGTACTTAGTCATACACATACTAAAGAATAAAAATAAACCATAAAACCACTTTTAAAAAAACAGGTTACATACCATTTTTGAGTCATTACCATGACGATAGGTAATCACTGCTTGTCATTACATACATTTGTGGTGTTTGATAAAATGAGAATGGGGTCCATTGTCAGAGCTTGGGGATACTCTAAGAGGAAAGAAGAATGCAAAATCCAGAAGGCCAACACAAAGAACAGAGACTTTTATATAACGCTTGTTAACCTATGGGTTCAAGTAAATGCCCAGCCTATTTATTTAAAGTAAATATTTATTTGTTATAGATACTTATTATCAGTCATCAACTGGTTTCTTTGAAAACCACCATCGTGCCAGGCGGTGGTGGCGCACGCCTTTAATCCCAGCACTTGGGAGGCAGAGGCAGGCGGATTTCTGAGTTCGAGGCCAGCCTGGTCTACCGAGTGAGTTCCAGGACAGCCAGGACTACACAGAGAAACCCTGTCTCGAAAAACCAAAAAAAAAAAAAAAGAAAAAAAAGAAAACCACCATCGTGAAGAAGATGGTATCTTTTTTTTTTTTTTTTTTTTGCTATGTTGCCAGAGCATTTAAAATATATTCTGCTTATCCATGAAAGGTCAAATAAATACGGGACTGTGATGTACATACTTCACAGAGTATGCATGCAATCCAGCCCTAATAATACTCAAGAACATGCTGTGGCTACTCTTATTGCTGTTTCCCACCGAGTGGTATTTTATGTACTCTAAATATGTGGAGACAACTCACAGTTCTGATCCAGTGGAATGCGTGAATATTCTTAAAGAGTCTGGAGTCATTATTAGTTCTGAGTGACATCAGACTTGATCCGATGAAATACAGTCATGTGATGTGACGAGCCATAAGGTTGTTTAAAAAGGGTCATTTGGGGTTTTCAAGATGCTCTGGATAGAATGGACAGTGCCCCACGGGCAAGCGTTGCATGCAGACTTTATTACATGTAAGCATCCTTATTTAAATCTCTCCTTGAGTCCTTTGCGAATGTAGAAATGTAAACACATAGGCTATGCAGTTTATTTTCTTGTTGCAGTGATAAAACACCTGACCAAACATTTAAGAAAGGAAAGATTTATTATGGCTTATGCTCTGAGGGGATAGGGTCCATCATGACTGGAAAAGCATTGTGAAAGAGAGAGGAAAGGCAGAGTGAGCTCAGCACTGCCCCCTGAGTCAGGAAGCAGAGAGGGGACTGCTGGTGCTAGCTCACATTCCTCTGATTCTTACTATCTTATTCTTTTTTATTCTTATTCTTATTCTTATTCTTATTCTTATTCTTATTCTTATTCTTATTCTATCTATTCTTATTCTATTCTTATTCTTATTCTTATTCTTACTCTTATTCTTATTCTTATTCTTCAGCTCAGGACTCTAGCCCATTTGCTATATCACTGGCATACTGGAGCTTGGTCCCCTAGGTGACTCTAAATGCAGTCAAGTAGACAGTGAAGATTAACCATCCCATAAGAAAAAAACCCATATCTCATTCCGATTTAATAGCCGTGTGTTATTCTATCATATGTCTCTGCTGAGTCATAGTCACTACTCTGCTACAAAGGGGCATAATATGTATACTATATTACATTTGAGGATCAAGTGATGATATAGGGAGAATGTCTATATAGGGTCAAATTAATCCTCTATATGGAGATGGATATATGGATGTTGGTTGGTAAAGAAAATCTTGCTCTTCATTATACAAGCAGACATCCTAGGACAGAGGATGCCTGTGACAAAATGAGTTAGCTGTTAGCTGCCGTACGTGGGTGTTCTTGTCTTTCTGCAGCATATAGGCTGTCTCTGCACTGGGGCTTGCACACGCAAACCCTGGCAAGCCATTGTACTGCAGAGTGATGGACAGTCTGAACTTTCAGTGTGACACCTTCCTAGAGCCTCCTTCAAAATCCAGTACATGTCAGATTTCCACAGTTTAATTCATCCATCAGGGTTCAGCATCCGACTGGTCCCACAGGTGAAGAAGCAGGCGAGCTCAGTGGGCTTGGGATGGAGCCTGTCCAGCATAAACACTCTCTGTGACTCTCAGCATGGCTGGCTGTGAGCAGCACGGCCTATGAACAGATAGGCCAAGTCCTGGAATTTCAATGAATAATTTAATCAGATCTCTAGTTGCAACTTCAGTGTTTGCTTTCAGCGGCTGGCACCATGGTCTTTTCCAAGCAGGCTCCTCCCCTGCGGGAGGTATGGAAATTTGGCTGAGATTCATTGACATTTTGAGAATCTACTAAGGCCAGATTATTATATGTAAGCGTGGAGATTTATTTTCCCCCAAGCAGGAGCAATATGAAAACAAGAGCTGTATGTAATGTGTTAAGATTTACTTTTTTAAATAAAAAGAGCTAAGCTTGGTATCACTGGCCCAGGACATTGTTATAATATTGTGTGAAGTCTTTATCACCAGAACTTCTGTTCTTCAGTCTTCATAAACACTCGTAGGCATCCATCACCTGGAGACCTTGGTAGAGATGCTCAGAGTCTGTAGACACACAGTGGGTCTGAGAATCTGCCTAGCTAAGAAGCTCCCAGGAGCTGATATTGCTAGTATGTGGAGATACTTTGAGTTAGCAAGGCCAGAGGCAGCAGTGAATTCCCTCAAAATAAGACTGGAAGCTCCAGGAAAGAAAGAGAAAGCTGTTAATGGGAGTCAACTGAGGGATTGGGTGGGGTGGGTGGGGTGGGAAGTGTATGTGTTCTTTTTTCTAAGGGAACTGCCAAGCTGTAGGACACTGTATTCTAGTTACAACTGCACTCCACTGACAGGGAGACTAATTATGGTGGCTGTAAGTTTGACAATTGTAGCTCATTCTTTCAGGACTGGCAATCACACTATCTTCTCAGAGAACTTGGGGTACCATGGACAGCTGTTCCCATTACTAATTACTAATTAATTACCCATTAGCGAGGGAACATTGAAGCTGACGTAAAACCATCTTTAAGAAGGAATGCTTTGCAGGTGAAAGGGCAGAGAGATGATCTAAGTACAAGCATGAGGGAGTAAACCCTGGGTGACAATACGTGCTCTTAACTCTGATCCTACCGCCTGGTTTCTTGTTAGCCTGTCAGTTTCTTGGATGCTGTGGTCTTTGTGTGCTGGCCTCTTTTTGAACAACTAGAAAAGGTATGCCTGGCCCTGAAGCATGTCACGGACAGAGAAGAGAAAGAACCTTACAGGATCTGTCTTAGGACAAAGCAGAAAGGAATCCCAGTGAAGGCATCGTTAGGGCTAATTAGAAAGCTGTAAGGAGAAACGGTGCCTTTTGTTGGAGTTTGCTCTCATTTTCCCTCCTCGTTGTCCAGCAGCCCCATCAGCGAGGACTCCACGGAAGGTCAATGCTATAAATAAAACTTGTAATCACTTTCTTTCCCACTGATCCCAGCTGGTGTCTCAGAACTCCCTAGATCATACTTCCGGAAGCCTCTTCAAACAGTCAGGAGATGAGGCCCAAGTTGGAAGTTCTTTGCTGTTGTTCTTTTATCAGAATATAATTGGAAAGGGCTGATCTTAAACATGGGATCTGGATGCTATGAAATCTGGAAAGCCATCTCAGTATCGTCCGTTCTAAACATAGCCCAACAATAGCAGGCTTCCTTCCTTAGCTAGTCCTTTCAAGTAAAAGGGATTTGGGTTTGTCCTGGCTTACAAAGAGCTCAGAGGTGCTTTAAGGGTGGGAGAAACAGATGACTGTAATACAATTTCTCACAAACAGGTATATATACTACACTTGGTCCTTTTAAACAAGATGAAAACATACATGGTCTGTTTGATGGTAATCATTTGAATGGTGTAAGTTTTGTTAGGGATGCAGACATATTTCACATCTTCTAACAGTCCAGATGGTTCATGGGGAGGGATTCATTCTGTGAATGTGGCTACCAGCAAACTGTCAACTTGACACCAACCTACACATACCTAGGAAAAGGGAGTCTCAACTGAGAAGTTACTTCTAACAGATGGACCTGTAGGCATGTCTGTGGGCCATGAGGCATTTTCTTCATTGTTGATTAATGTGGAAGGGCCCAGCCTACTGTGGGTGGTGTCATCCCTAGGCAGGCAGGCCTACATTATATAAGAAAGATAAAGGAAGGAAGCCGGTAAGTAGCATGCCAGGTGCCTGCACTGGCTTCCCTTGAGGATGGACTGTAACTGGAAGCCAAGTAAACATTCTCCTCCCCCGAGTCAGTTTTAGTCACCGTTTATCACAGCAGTAGGAAAGCAAACTAGAACAGATGCTCCACTTCGATAAGGTTTTATAGAACTTGTGAGATGGAATATGCTGAAGGTAACAAAACCCATTTTTTTTAGACTTATAGAAAGAACCTCGGAGAAGGAGGAACAAGTCCTGAACCTTCCTTATTTTGGAGTCAACCCATGGGTGCTATTTGTCTGTCTGTCTGTCTGCTGTCTGTCTGTCTGTCTGTCTGTCTGTCTGTCACTCTCGCTCTGGCTCTCTCGCTGTCTTGCTCTCGCTCTACCTGCCCCCACCTCTGTGCGCATGCACATGCACACGCGCATGCGCACATGCCTTACTGTGCATGAGGAAGTCAGAGGAGAGCTTCTGTTCTCTTTCTTCAAGCACCTTCTACCTTAGTTGTTGGGGTTTTTGTTTGCTTGCTTGTTTGCTTTTGTTTTTATTATTATTTTTAAACAGGCTGTCTCACTGGCCTAGACAGGCTAAGTAAGCTAGGTTAGCTATCCAGTGAGCTCCAGATCTGTGTGAGACTTCACGGCACTGGAATTCCAAGAGTGGGCCACTACACCCAGCCCTTTTAAACCTGAATTCTGAGACTTGAACTCAGGTCCTCTTATTCACTGGGCAAGCATTTTACCAACAGGGCTATTTCTGCAGCCCCTTTTGAATCTTTATGGTGGCTACTTCCAGCTTTTATTCTGAGACATCAGGTGCCTGTTCGTGAGACAGCTCCCTTCTAATCGCTTCACAGACAACTGCAGCAAATGAACCTGTGTAGAGGGCATCGGAGATTTTGACTAAGGCATTACTCATGCATCCCTTGTTTCAGATGCCAGGAAGTGCAAGGCCAGACTGAAGCAACAACTTGCTTAAGGGTTGGTTCATTTATCTTTCAGCACAAGCAGGGCCAGCATGTACCCGTCAGAAAGCAGGAGACTGTGTCTCATAACTTCCGGGAGCTTTTAAAAATACTGGTGGGCCTTGGAACACTTCCCTACTCTGACTCCCTTCCGTTTAGGGTGTGTCTTCCTGGGTGATTGTGTGTGCTGCATGATTCTTGGTGTAAGTTTATTTATTTATTTTTTAATGGGAATACAATGACTAGGACATTTCCTGCTTTAGTCTGCCACTTGGAAAAGGTTCTTCTTTCCTCTTTAGCCTGGACACCATTAAAAGGCAGACTCCTTGTCAATCACAGCTCAGCCCGAGACTGACCACATAATACAATCAGGTGCAGGTTTCCAGTGATTTTTTTTCTTTCTTTCAAGGTAAAAGAGAGAAATGAAACTGAGTCTCCTTGAGTTAATTCCTGGCTCTGGCTTAGCACCTGGAACTGAAAGATTGTTTTAAAAAAGCCCCTTTCTAAAGCAGAAGATACAATCACTTGAAACAAATCCTCTGGTTTCGGCTTTTTGTTGTGCTGAGGACTGAGCCTAGGGCCTTATGTGCTAGGGAAATGAGGTGCCCTTGAGCTGAGTTCCTCAGCCTTCCCCCATTTTCTTGGTATGTGTTTGCATAATGTCTGTGGGGCATGTGTGCGTGTCAGTGTGTGTGTGTGTGTGTGTGTATGTGATGTTGGGACAGATAGGTGTGTGTGAGCGTGCGAGTCACACACACACACACACACACACACACACACACACACACACACACACGGAGGCTGACATCAATGTTGGGTAGCTTCCATTCTTCTATTGAGGCAGGCTCTCTCACTGAACCTGGAGCTCATGCATTCTGCCTAATCTAGCTAGCCAGCTTGTCCCAGGGACCCCCGTCTCTGCTTCTTGAGTGTTGAAGTTACTTATAGTAGCTACCATATCTACGAGGCTTCTTTGTGGGCTCTGGGTGGCCTGAATGCTAGTCCTCATGTTAGTGTGTAAAGGAGTTTATCCACTGAGCCATCTCCTCAGACCCTACCTACCCCCCAACCCCCACCCAACCCCTTACCCCAGGGCTTTTAAAAAAGGTTTTCTTTTGAAAGCCTCACTATTCAGTTCAGGTTGGATTTACCTTCTGGGAGGCTGGGATTACAGGAGTGTGTGACCTCCTATACAGTTCTTTATAGTAAGGTCTTTGGGATCTCAGATGGGATCAGTTGGAGTGGCTCATGAGATGGGGACACTTGCTTGGCAGGAACATTGTATGGTGGCAGAGAATGACCTTCTGCAGACATGAGGCACTTCCCATGCTGGTTGGGGACTGAGAGGAGAAAAGGGGGATGTATTATCAAGGTAAGATATCTGGATATGTCTCAACTGTGATGGTGAAGAGGTCTGAGCAGGGCAGGATGGAGGCAGATAGGAGGTGACTTGGCTCTGAAGTTCCTCTTTCCTGTCCTCCTGAGGCTCAGAAGCTGCAATAGCATCAGGTTTTCTTGTGTTTGGTTCACCTGAAAAACATCACATTCTTCCAGTATCTTTAGCATTTTATTATTTCAGAAGAGTAAAATGACAGATAAGCAGAGATTCACGGGAAACCATTAAGTATGAATTACAAAAGATTTCCGAAAAAATTTTTTTTTGTTTTCATTTTCTAGTTCAGCCAGTTCTTTTTCTAATATAACAAAAATTGAGAGGCTAGATACTTTATGAACAAAGTGTTTATTGGCCTCCAGTTCTCTATGCTGGAAGGATTGGAGTTTCCAGGATGAGGCTGGAAGACTCAGTCCTGGTGAAGTCGGGAAGATGGCGTCACTGTGCTGGGAGTCCACTTTAGGGGAAATCACAGGGCAAGACAAGAGAGACACGGCTGTATAAAACAACCTTCTGGAGAGAACAACGCTCTCTCTGTGTAAGACCAGCATCAATCCCTTCCAAGGGCAATGACCCCAATGGTATCCAACTAAACTCTCTCATTTGTAAGTCCCACTCTCTCATGACATCTCCACACTGAGGACCAAGTTTCGAACATATGAACCTTTGGGAGACAGACCTCTTCCAATCATGGCACATACCATCTGTGACCCTTTCTTTACCAGGCATTGATTCTGACTGGGATCTCAACCATCTCAACTCAGCTGCAAAGCTCATCCCTACCATGAGTGCATGGCCTTAGAAGAGTCATGTAAACCCTTTGGTTCAGTTGGCTTAATCTGACCAGCAATTGAATGAGTGGCAGAGATGGCTCAGCAGCTAAGATCACTTGCTGCTTTTGCAGAGGACCTGAATCAGGTTCCAAGCACCCATGTTGTATGGCTCACATCCCATGCCTACACAGACTGGAGGACTACACTATTTTGAGCCATGCTGGGAGCAGAGAGCACATTTGGACAACAGCTAAAGAAACTCAATATCATATTCAATGCCAAGCACTTCATTTGCTGGTGGTAATTTTATGGTTAGACCTCTGTGGAAATATGGCTGCTTGGTAGTCATCCTGGAGACTAACAGAGAACTGTGATGAGACCCAAATTCCCAGCTACAAGGCACAGGTCTCTTATAGTCAGTTTATCCATAGGGCTGTATACTCAATGGCATTTGCTTTAGCAAGGACTTAAAATTTGGCTTCCTCTAATATGAAAGGTTTCCACAAGATTCTGTTGTTGGTGCTATTGACTATCCAGAATACAAAGAATCTTCAATCATATGCATCAAACTAGAACTTGGATCAGGGTGGCTCTGAATAGCCTGGTGTGTGTTAACATACAGGACCATTTTGATAACCCTGGGTGTACTGTGATGGACAAGACATCTCAGTTTCTTGAGGAACTGGATCATGGTACAGCCAAGGGGCAAGGTTGAGCACAGGAACTGATGATGGAGCAGGGCTTGAGAGGGAACACGGAAGAGCCCGTAAGGGAGGTTTATGGATAGCCCTGTACTTGATATGGACATTTAAGAACAAGTTACCCATAAATAGTGGCAGGTAAGGTTGACATCAGGAAGAAGCAACAATATGAACACAGGCCTTAAACTTCACCCCCACAGTGTGTACCTGCCAAGAACTATAAGCAGGTGATAATGCAAGAATAAGAAAATTCTCCAGTACTCTCTCTTTCTCTAGTCTGAGAGCCCTACTCCAGAAGCAAGCAACACCACAGAGAATTGACTGCTGCCTTCTATGCCCTATGTCTAATGGGGTTCCTCTTCATAGCATCATGGGCCTCTAACTCCCTTCAATACCCTTGGCCTTATCCTTCCTCTGTGCCCACTCTCAGTACCAACTCAAAAGCACCCTCAGTTAAGTATAAACTGTGGATGGTAGATAACATTTGTTCTTCATGGGTTACTGTAACTTACCATACGCAAAAGGAGCCCAAATAAACTCCTGCTTCTCTAAGTGGCCTTGGTTATGGTGTTTTATCAGAGCAACAGTAAAGTAACTAAACGGGAATCGAAGGAGAAGAGCACAAGTGTGGAATGGGTGGCAGGAGAAAGCAAGACTCAAAGGAGCAGCCACGTGAGAAAGCAGGAAACAAGAAGAGTGTGAGAAGCAATGTCTAAGTATATGGTCCAATTGGTCATCCACCTCCCAGACCCAAGGTCTCTGAACCCACCTCCAATGGTTACTTTTATTTATTTGTTCATTTGCTTGATTTTCAAGGATGTCCTTGCACAGTTTTGCTGAACATCTCCCAGTCAGCAGAAGTTGTTAGTCCCTGGCAAGCCCGGAAACTCTGCAAGCCAAAACTGGTGATGGCTAGGGCCAGGCAAATTAAATCCAATATCCACGAGAGGACTCCAGGCATTGCATTTTTAATGAGTATTAGAATGGAAATTTCAAGTGCTGTACACATACTTTGTTGACATGTTCTTAAATACTGATTTTGCCCAGATTTTCTCCAGAAAAATGCCAGACCTGGGGGAACTTTGATAAATCTCATGTCTCCGATTTGATCTCAATAACATGAGCTTTTAATATGTTATGTTTGGGAACTTGAGGCTGTGATGCACTTAGATAAACTCAACTTAGGGGAGGATGGCAGATTCTGTGGCTTCTCTAAAGTCTGTGAAGACTGTTAAGATTCAATATCCAAAGTCAACGTGAGGAGCAAGCAGAGCAAACAGGAAGACGACAATAACCAAAGGGTCTCAGCTATCCCAGGAGCTCAAAGGCCAAACTTAGCAGAAGAAACCATTGCATGTCAAGATGCCTTTATTTGGTATGCAAATTCTGGGAATTAGAGATTCAGTTCATGGGTTTAAGGGAAGTAGATGCACGACCAACTCCAGAACTAATTTCAGTAGCATTTTGCAATAACAGAACAAAATGCTTGTCAAGAGAGGACAGTGAAACCTCTGACCATGCTCTAATTCAGAGGAAAACAAGCTCTCTCTGTTAGGACCCCCATGCCACAGGAAGCTCAAGTGAGGAGACTTCTTCATATTAAGCCCATACAGAAAGGAGGACTAGCTGCGTGGACATGTAGATTTTTATTACTTTTTAGTTTCCTGTGCTCTGGTGTTTTTCTGAGGTAGAAGAAGTCCAGTTTGAGCTATCCTGATCCAAGCACTGAGACATATAATCAGGTCTAATGAATAGCATGGCGAACCCTTAAATATTTATGACAGAAGTTCCCGGATGTTGAGAAAACACAAAAGAGTTCTACTGAACTTCATTGATAAATAGCCAAGAATCTGTCCCTACTTGATACTTCAACCTCACCCATATGTCTTCCCAGATTGCAGACTCTTTCCGTGTTTGGCTTCTGGACTCCTTTTAAAAGTGTTCAGTTGCAGCCTGTTACTCTGGACAGCAGCATGATGGCTTCAGAGAGAACAGACATGTACCTACTTGTAACTGTATCATCAGCCAACCTGGCATGAGCCTCTTTCCCCTGCCTCCCTCTGTGGGAACTGTGATAATAGTGGGCTATCTGAGGGACATTTTTCCCCAGCCAGTGAACCCTGGCCAGGCAGTTTGACCAAGTGAGCTATCCTGCCATCCCCCTCCACCATGTTTTTAAGAAGGGCATTCTTGACTGGCAAAAACTTCATACAATAGCTGTCATGTCAATAACAGAAATGATGGTTGATAGCCTTAGTGATTATTACATCTATTCCCAACCAATTTATTTACCCCCCATTAGAAGAATGTGACATGGCATCTTACCATCCCTAACAGACTGGAAACAGAAGGATGGAGAAGCCATATAACTGTCCAAGGTTCCTATCTTGGTAAGGCCAGGATTGAGCCAGTGGTATGGCTTTAGTTTTGGTGTTCTTAATGCCTTTCTCAGAGTCCAAACTTGGGCTCAGCCAGGTTATGTCTTCCAAGGGCCACAAGACCTATGCAGTGAGATGGTGACCTTGAGTTGGGCAGAAGCGCCTCCTGCAGTCCTGTGTCTGTCATGCTAGAATGCAGAGAGTGCTGGGAGTACTGTTTTTCGTAGGTCCTTGTGATTTCAACATGTGTTATCAATGTCTTAAGTCAGGATCTAAGCCTAATAAACAAAAGCTGCTGTTGTGGCTTGGATCTGGAATGTTCCACATAAGTTTATGTGTTTGCACACTTGGTCCCCAACTGATGGCACTGTTTGGGAAGGTTGGGGAAGGTTGTGGAACCTTGGGGAGAGGAAGCTTCGTGGGAGAAAAGTGAGTCACTCACTGGAGGGCAGACTTCAGGTTTTATAGCCCAGCCCCACTGCCTGTCTCCTTCCTGTTTCCTATTTACCAAGATGTGGGAAGTTGGAGACTTCCAGTCTGGTCACTTGTCTCCCAACCATGATGGATTGTGTCCCTTCAAACTGTGAGCCCAATAAACCCTTCCTTCTTCAAGCTGCTTTTGTCAAGTGTTTTACCATAGCAACAAGAGAACTATCAGCTGCCAAGAGCCCATAAAAATGGCAAAGATTCTGTGGGTTTGCTCTCACAACCCAGGCAACCCTCTGTCCATTTTCTCTTTTCTCACCAGCACTGTGGTCCTGATAAGCCCTTAAAGAAATGGGTTCAATGTGGCAAGTTTATGGCGATGATTCAAAGCATTACTAAGGAAAAACTAGATGGGGTTCTGCACCTTTAAGTGTGAGGTCTTTGATCCAAAAAGTAGTCTTCTGGGAAAGGGCACATATGTGGTTTGCTAGGCTGAATACTGTTGCCTACAAATAATCTCTACCTGGAACTGAAGAATGGGACTTACTGGGAAATAGACTGCAGACTCAAGCAAGTTTAACATCAAATGCTCTTTTTCCTCCACCTCATCTTCTCCTCTTCTCTTCTTCCTCCTCCTCTTCTTCCTACTCCTCTTTATCCTCTTCCTCCTTTTCCTCTTCTTTATGTTCAAATTGGGAACAGAAATATCTAATTTCTGCTGGTTTGTTATGTGACTAAATAATGACACTTATGAAACACATGGGATTCACTTTTATAGAGTCGCTGTCATTATGCGTACTTAGAAGAGATCCTTAGATGTCTTTGTAAAATTCGAGACCCTACTCAAGAGTCAGCAAGCCTCTGTATCATGACACAAAAGACAAAAGCTAAATAAAGTATGTGCTGTGCTCAGAAGTTTTTGGGTGGAGCATGGCGGAAGGAGAGAATCAACTCCCTGTAAGTTGTCTTCTGACCTCCACACAGCCCCGTCACATGCACACCTACATAGAAACACCCATACAATTAATGAGTTCATTGACTAATTGGAAAATAAATAAACAAATAAAATTTACTGGGACAGGGTCTCAGCATGTATAGGCAGGCCATGAAGTTCCAAGGAAGCCCAGGCTAGCCTTGAACTCTCTATCCTCCTGTGGCCATGTTTCCTATGGCCTGCTCCTGCTATATCAGGTCAGGGTCAGCCCTCATGGCCGTGTGCTCATGATCCATGCTATCCCATAATGACCTCTTCCTTCTTCTTTCCGATTCTCGCCTCATGGTCCCTGCCTGAGACCCCAAACCCCAGCAACCTTTGCTCTGCCCTTCACGTTTACCCAGCCCAAACTATAGGCATGTTCATTAACCAATCAGGGATAACTTGAGGGCAAGGTTTACATAGCATCATTTGATGTACATGAGGATCTCCTTGTGAGGAAAACCAGATCTTGGGGAGGGGCAATGTTTAGCATTAAATGCATAGCAGCATGAGACCAAACCCCTATACCTGACAAAGATAAACTCAATTGCACTTGACTGTGATGAAGTGAGTAGCCATCTCTCTGAATGTGTTGTGGCGATCTTTAGTTCTGTGGCCAGGTGACCCCTCCTGGTGGTGGAGGCCCAGGCTGTCTTGGGTCTTGAGGATGAGTGTATTTCCAGCAAGGGGGAAAGTGGAACCTGAATAGTAACGCTGGCTCTCTGTGTAGTTAAGAAGAAGGCAAAAGTAGCGTAGTTTCCTAGCATCGACTCGCAGCCACAGCTGTCAAAGGCTGCAGTTCTCTGTGAGGAGCATGCATCTCTGCTGGGTTTGGTATCTTACCAAGGCTAGAAGTCAGCCAGGAATAGTTGATCATACTCTAATCATTAAAGGATGCACCCATGCCTAGCATCTGAACACAGCTAAGCAGACCTCCTAAAAATAAAAGGAGGGATGCTCTTTGGAAGTGTTCTTTTCCCTCTCTTAGAAGGAAAGTCTTGAGCTGGGGAGGTGGTTCACTGTTAAAGGCTTGCTGTGAAAGTGTGAGGTGTGTGTGTGTGTGTGTGTGTGTGTGTGTGTGTGTGCTACATGCTTTACATGTCTGGGGTACATACATGTACATGCATCCTGAAGTTGTGATCCACAGGACTTAGAAAACTGCCAGGTTGGTGGGTGGGAGTAGCAGCTTGCCCGTTATTCCAGTTCTGGAAGGCCAAGATAAGGTGTTGCTGCTGGAAAAAGATGTGGAGCCATATTGGTGAGTTCCCAACAGACATCAACCTTGGGTCTCCACATGCATGTACATGTATGTACCCCAGACATGCAAAGCATGCAACACACACACACACACACACACACACACACACACACACACAGACATGCTCATATGAGTGCTCACACATCCTGCATGACAAAAACCTGAGTACTCCCTGTTGTTGGATGCTATTTGCATGGTTTCCAGCTTTGGGAGAAAGCATAGTGGTCCCCACTGCCTGTGGAGTCCCGTGCCCCAGGTACTAGGTGACCTCAAGACCTCCAGAGAAGCCAGCATCAGAGACTAGAGAAAGTAGGATATTACTTCCTCAGAGTACCATGTTAGGGAAGGGGGAAGGAACTACTGGATGGAAATAAATCACAGAGACCAGTTTTGCAGTCTCTTGTGTTTGTTCTCTAGCTTGCTTGGAATAAATTCTCTATACAGTTCATTGCTCTGCAGCTCACTCGGGGTAGAGGTAATTTACCCCTCAGATGGTTGCTGTGTTGGGAAGGACCATGAGACAGGTGGATAAGAGAAATGCCAATACTCACTGCTGTTGTTATGGTAACAGACAGTCCTGAAGGCCTCCCCTTTTCTGAAGAGGAACATAATGGGGGAGGAATGGCAGGAGAGGAGGAAGGGGAAGCTAAGAGTTAGAGTGTCATTAATTAATTAATTTAAAATTTTCTTTAGGGCCTAGACAATTGATTCAGTGGTTAAAAGTACTTAAAGTTTTGCCAGAGGACCCAAGAGTTCAGATCCCGACGCCCAAAATCCAACAGCTCACAACCACCTATAATTCCAGCTCTAGTGAATATGATGCCTCTTCTGACTTTCACAGACACGGACATACATATATAGGTGCAAACATTCACACAGGCACATCTACCTGAGCATACACATAAATCAAATAAAAATAAGTGAGTAAATAAAACCCCTGCAAATGAAAAAAAAAAAAAAAACAAATTTCATTGGCATTAGAGAGAGCTTGCTCAGTGACTAAGATCGCTTGCTGCTCTCCAAAGGACTGAGTTTAGTTCCCAGCACCCACTGGGCAGCTTACAACTGACTGTAACTCATGCACTAAGGATCTCATGCCCTTTTCTGACCTCCACAAACACTTACAGACACACACACACACACACACACACATGCCTTTTACTAAAACTCTTTAGGGCCATTTTCCCCAGTGCCCTGACACACCACTAATCATCAATATGTGTTTCTTGAATAAAAAGGATGTTTTCACCAATAAGTAATACATTGATACCAACAGCTATCAATATACAAAGCGCTGTACTGATTAAAGTGCTACCTTTGATGATATCCTGGTCACTGGAGGTGAAATCACAGCCCAAGGCTCTGTCCTGAGACACCCTTATGGAGCAAGTGTGACCAGAGTCCCCGAGTCCTTGCTGCCTATCACTTATAGAGCTAGGAACTGAATCTTTAAGTCCTGCTTTATTTAGAGAGCCAGTAGTCCCAAAAGGCCTGGAGGGTCTGTGGTTTCAGAAAGTATGGTTTTAGAACATCTCATGTTGGAAATTCCAGTTCAGCATTTATGAAGATCACATGGGATACAAGGCATCCATCGTTCTGCCCAAATGTTAGGGAAATGGAGAAGAATGCAATGGGTCTCTGAAGTTAGCTGGGATGTGGCTATAAGCCCAGATTTGTTCTTTACCATACATTTTCTTTTCTGTGTATCTGTGCCCTGAGACTCAGGCTTTTCTGCCCTTCTTTCCTTTCCAGGCTGGGATCGATGGAGAAAGCATTGGCAACTGTCCTTTCTCTCAGCGTCTCTTCATGATCCTCTGGCTGAAAGGAGTCGTGTTCAATGTCACCACTGTGGATCTGAAAAGGTAAAGGACCTTGTGTCCATGAGGGGACACCTAGACAAGGAGAAGTTAGATGGAATGATGGAAATCCAGTGCCATCCGGGAGCTCTGGGAAACCTCTGATGGATTCCATCTATCTCATTGCCCAGAATTGTTCCCAGGGCCCAGCCCAGCTCACAAAGGCGGCTGAAAAAAATCAGAACCTCCCTCAGGGCTGTGCTTCACTACCCTGGTTGGCATGGCTTGATTAGCAAGAAGAGAAGAAAAGAGAAGGCAAGGTCACGCAACAAGTGTCTGCCTCAAAGATGGGCACAGGCATATAAAAACATGACATTTATCATAACAGCACAGACATTAGGTTTGCTGGACTCTGGTGGGGTTTCCAGATTGGCAACTGAATTTTCAGGGAATTAGAATTCCAACCTTTTCTGATAATTTGTCTTGGCTTTTAGAGCCCCTAGTATGAGAGTTCTGGATCAGAGGACTGCATGTACAGGTCCTAAGAGGGAAAAAAATATAGCTTGATTATGTCTATTCATTTGAGCTCTTGGGTACAATTTTATTCATATTTATCTATTGCACTAAGGATCTAACTTGGAGCCGCCTGCATGCTGTTCAAGTCCTCTGTCACTGAGTTGTAGTCTGGGTCCTCTGAGTAGAAGTAGAAGCATACCAGGTGTCTTACTCCGCCGGGGCTAACAGTACCCAGCAAAGCTTGACCGCATCCTCCAGCCCATGGTGAAAATGCTTCCAAAGCAGCCTACGCTCTGTTCAGTTCTAATGCTTCTCCCTGTGCCCTGTCTATCCTCAAGACTGCTCTTGTTCCCAGCAGCTCTTGATAAGAGGCTTCTTCCATGTAGGCAGGCTTCTCCTCATTCCTCAGAACTTCAGAATACCCTGCCTCCCTGCCTCAGCTTCAGCCCCAACCTCTTGTTAAGTCCTCTATCCCAACACTCTCGGGAGTGGCCTCCGTTTAAACTCACCGCCTAGCTATGATCTGGGCTTCCTTAGGCATAGTCGTCCTTTAGCGTTTTACCTAGTTGTAACATTTACAGCCCCAATGCTTTATAACTGCTGATGGCTTTTCCTTGCAAAATCCTGCAAAATGTACTCATAAGGGTAATTCCAACACTCTATATTCTACAAGGAAGCTGAGACAGACCCACTGAGGACCCTTACCAGCTGGAAATAGGAGGGGCTGCTGCTAAGATCCTAGTGTCTGGCATTGGTCTGGCGCAGTGAGGGAACATGCAACAACTAAAAAGAGCAGGATTTCAGAGCCTGGACAAGGAAGAAACTTCTTTCTACAGAAACCAGTCTTTAGATTCTCACCTGTAGGAGCTCACTAGAGTTTCCAGCTGGGGTGAGGGAGTCCCTCCGGTATCTGGCTTTGTGAGTAGCGTCACCCAGTTAGGGTTTAAGGAGGTGGGCCATGGATTTATGTTTAGGATGCTACTTGGCTTGCTGCATGAACTTGGAACCCAGCAGCCCTCATGGAGCTGTCAATCAGGGAGCTAAAGAAAGACTGAGGAGCATGAAATAATTCACAAATCAAATCTGGAAATATGGAATTCTGTAATTTCAGTTCCAAGGGTTGGGTTGGGGGTTGACGCAGAGAGGAAGGGGTGGCACTGGCTAGCATGCCTTTGACAATGTCCAGCTAAGCTTCAGGAGCCAGAAGTGACATGTCCCTAAGGTGTCAGAAGCCAGCAGCCAAGGAAACCCCACCACCGCCCTGACAACAGACCAACAGACCGCTGTATCTTTAATCCTCAGTAACTGCTCCAAAATAAAATCACTGAGGACTTCCTTCCTGGTCAGTGTCAGTTACAGAACAGGAGGAGCTGGCAAAGAATGTCCTCTCTTTATGTGAGGGGAGGATCACACACACAGAGTCAACAAAGGCACTAAGGAAATTAGATTTTAAAAATACTTGCAGTCTCAGTTGTCCGAGTTCCCAAGTGTCACAGAGTGAGGCTGGAGAGCAGCCTGCTGGGAGTGACTTGGGAGCAGCCCTGTCATTGAAATTCTTCTGGTCCCCTCCCTAACTGATTAGACCAGGAATTTGTCTCCTCACATTAAGCCTCTGCCCCTCTTGTCGACAGTTTACAGTTGCCTAATCTCATATTTCCTGCTCCAATGGCCACAAAGAATGTTGCAAACTCAGAGAACATCCAGGGTAATGGAAACACTCATGGCTGCCCTGAGACTTCTGCCACGGACCCACCCTCCTTCCTCAGTACAGCCCGAGTCTCCATTTCCTGTTGCCAAGCCTCCTCCTCCCCAACCCCCCGGTCAACCTTTGCTCTGGAATTCGACCACCTGGCAGGAGGAGCCTCAGAAGCACACCACATCATTGGCACTAACAGACCCATGTCTTTCTTGGTGCTGTCCCCAGACATTGGCAGTCAATATACCAAGTATCCAGCACCAACGGGGACCACACTGGGCACTGCTGAGGGATAACTCTAGGACATTTGATTACTTGCTTGTTCATTCACTGGATGCATGCTCCACATTGCTGCACTCTTCCCTAACATCGTCCCTTGCCTCTCTGGATCGTGGGGACCGCAGCATCTCCCTGTCCCCAATGTGTGCCATGTCCCCAGTGTGTGCAGCAAAGGTGGTAAGGTTCCCGACACTGGGTTATCTTAGATTTAAGAATGACTGCGAGCAATACACCAAGAAACTTTCTTTCTTCTTTATGTTTGGTTTAGAGTTGGGGGTGAGCCCAGGGTTTCACACGTACTAGGCAAGTGCTTGCTATATCCAGCTCTCTTTCTCTCTTCATACTTTCTGTTTTGATATAGATCTTGCTAATTTTCCCAGACTAAACCTAAGTTCACTCTAGAGTCCAGGCTGGCCTTGAACTTAAGATCGTCCTGCCTTAGCTCACCTATCTAGTTGGGACACATGGGCCTGTGTTCTCTCTTCAGAAGGACTGAGTTTGGCTAAGCACCTTTCATCGCTAAAGTTTTACTGGTCCCATGAAAACCTGAGACAAACGGAAACAGCTTTCCTAAACACATGCTGCATTTACTCAAATGCTCCTAGGTACGCGAAGTTGTAATTCCTTGGAATTGGATCGTTTATAATTTGAAATAACCCTTAAATGTCCTCAAAACTTTGTGGTAAAAGATTCCATTTCTGACCCGGGAGATCTTCAGTTTACACATATTGAATGTAATTTTAAAGATCCTTCACAAAACTACTAATTTTTACTAAAATTAAAATCATAATAGTTACATTTTTTAAAAATATTGTGCTCAAATTAAGATGAAAAAGAGTAAAAGGTGAAATATAGTAGATTATTAACTGGTTACCAGTAGGATAGCTGCCTACTGGTCTCCAACATTCAGTGGAAATCATAAACTTTCATAATTAGGTTGGAGTTTTTATCAACATCAGACCAACTTCTGATTTCTAATTTCACAGTTAAAGTTGATACTTTTTTAATTTAAAGTTTTATTATACATGTAGGGCTGCTTTGCCTGCATGTGTGTCTGTCCATCATGTGTGTGCAATACCTGAAGAGGTCAGAAGAGGGCATTGGTCCTCCTGGAACTAGGCAGTTCTGAGCTATTAGCTGCCATGTGTGTTTTGGAAACTTAAAGTGGGTGTTGTGCACTTTGTCTGTTTGACTGATTAATTTTTGAGACAGTCTTCCAGGATATAGCCCAAGCTGGCTTCACAATGGTAGCAATACCCCTGCTCCAGCCTTCCAAGTGCTGGGATAACAGGAGTGGATAGACCACCCAACCCTGCTCATAATTTTTGATATAGAGTCCTTGGTCACAGCCTCCCCAAGGTTTCCTAATGCAATACTGAATGTAGGCCTCTTGGACCTAACCCCATGAGTTTTCACCATAGCCCATGGTTAAATGGAACAATAATGCTCCTTGAATCACTGACTTCATTTAACAGCTTGGTTTTTTTCAACTACTATTTCCCTTTCTATTGGATCCTCCATGCAAGGGGCCATTTAGAGACAAATTATATATGTGTTGTACGTCTAGGAAGATATTGACCAATGTCAGATCTTAATTGCTACATATTAAAATTAAAATATGGGAGTATTGGAACTTGAACAAGTCTCCAACACATGTACATTTTTATATTCAAATATATTTCTTAGGGTAAAAGTAGGATCCATGTGTCAATTATTTTTTTGTCTGTGGAAGCCAGAAAGGGGTATGAGATTCCCTGGAGTTGGGATTACCAGTGCTTGTGTTTTTCCTGACATGAGTGTTAGGAACCGAACTCAGGTCGTCTGGCAAAGTAGGAAGTGTCCTTAGCCGCTGAGCCATTTCTTCAGACCACTGTGTTAATCGGTCAAGTCTGAAGTTGTGTGTTGTTGGTGAATAATTAGTGAATTTAGCAATTGGCAGCACAGCCTTGTGAAGTTAAACCCAGGAAGCTAATTTAGACACTCACCATGATCCTCTCCGGACTTCTCTGTTGTGTTCAGCTTCATCTTGTGAGGTCCTTTGCCATTTTCCTCCCCTGAATGAGTTTCCTGTGTCACATCACAAGCCGGCACAGCTTCTACTGTCTTACACCTAGTACCACAAATCTGGTTGCTACTGGCATGTTGACTAACCCCAGACCAGAATTAAAGTCATAGGCTTCTTGGAACAGGAGGGCCCTGGTTCACACCATCACCGGAATCTCACTCTCTCCACAGAAGCCAGCCGATCTACACAACCTGGCTCCTGGCACGCACCCGCCTTCCTGACCTTCAATGGGGATGTGAAGACAGATGTCAACAAGATTGAAGAGTTCCTGGAGGAGACCCTGACCCCTGAGAAGTAATCAGCTGATCCTTTGCAGAGCTACAGAAAGGGAGAGAGTTAGATGTGGGAGGCAGATTTCTAATGGGCTGCTTCAGTTTGAAGCAGAAGCCTCTATTTTTAGAAAAATGGAACCCCAATCTCAAAGTGGGTGCACTAAGGCCAGTTACCCATAGGTATTGCCAGTCAGTTCCTATATAGAGTGACTTTAGGGGCTCTGGGAAGATCTCTCTCTCTCTCTCTGTCTCTCTCTGTCTCTCTCTCTCTCTCTTCCTTTCTCTCTCCTCCCCTCCTTCTCTTCCTTCCTCCCACCCCCTTTTCCTCTCCCTTCTCCTTCCCTCCCTCTCTCTTTCCTCCTCTCCATCTATACCCCCTCCCTCTCTTTCTCTCTCTCCCCTTGACTCTTAATTCAGTGTACCCGGAAAAACTCGAGATGATGCAAACTCCATCTTCAGTGACAGGATAAAAGGCTGATATAATGACAATAAACCAGGAAAGGGACAGCTGGTGCCTGAGACCACACCAGGAGCCATAAATCTGAGCAAGTCACAGATAAACATACAAACACTGACTGGGCCTGGCAGGTGCAGGAGCTGAGAGTTCTCACGGGGGCAGATTAGCTACTACTGATACAGCAAGTGTAGGAAGAGACACAGTCTAAAGATGGCTGAGTCTGGGATCATTCATTGCAGAATATAGTAGTCAGAGATTAAAACAACCATTCCTCATTGTTAAACTAGAAACCTGGCATTGCTGACAGAGTCAGGTATGAGCTCAGTGCTGCAAGGTAGTCAGGGAAAGATCTTTATCAGACAACCTAGAGAGTCCGCTGTAAGACTTTCCCTGGCTGCTGGGAAAGGAAGCCTTGTAAAGGATTGGGGATGTAGCTTGCTTGGCATGGTGCTTATCTGTCACGTGAGAAGCCCTGAGTTCCATCCTCAGCAACACATAAACCAAGTGTTTTGGCCCATGCCTGCAATCTCAGAACTCAGAAGGTAGAGTCAAGGAGATTTGAAGTTCCTCTTTGGAGTGTAGGAAGTCAAGACTAGCCTGGGATACATTTTTTTTTTTTTTTGTCTAGCCTGGGATACATGAGATGTTTGCCTAGCCTGGGGTGCAAGAGATCTTATCTAAAAGAAAACAACCATAGCAAACAGACTATTGGTTCAGAATCGCTTAAGAGCAGCTAACAGGGGGAAGCTTAGACAGACGGAAGAAGGAAGGGCTCAGCCAAGGGGGAGGAGTGAGGAGAGTTGGAGTTCCAATCATCTTTCTGTGTTTACCTCAACGTTCTGTTTACCTGTCAGCAAATGTAGCTCTGAGGTTGGGTCAGGCACCGAGTTCTGTGAGGCACATCACCCTCTCATCAGCCCTGGCACCTGGGAGAAGGGGCTATTCCTTAGCCTTGTTTTATAGCCTGGCACAGTGGGACAGCCCATGGTAACCCATGATGCCCTACTGTTGGAAGATTATTCGTCCCAACTGCCCTGATGAAGCCCTAAGCAAGGACACACACTCCGTTAAGAACATCCTTTGCCACCGTGTTAGGGCGGGTCATTTTCACACTGAGAGGGAAGTGGCCTGCAGCCCACTGGAAGCTGTGGGTATAGACTTTCAATGAGGGAATTCGTTCAATCAACAGCACAGCCACACACATGGTCCGACAGCCCACAGCCAGAAGCCATGTGTGTCTTAGAACAGAACACCAAGCCAGCTTCTTAGATGGATATGTCCCAAAGGGGCTGACTCCTCACTCCTTCTTGCTCTCCTGGGACTCAACCTCATTTGTTGCTTGTACTAGTTGGAAATCCCACATGAAAACCTGTTTTCACTAACTCAGGCAGAGTCCTGACGTTGCCTGGTTAGGTTAACATTGTCCCCTTGGAACAAATCCTTCGGTTTAGGAATGCCTACTTCCACCCAGTCTGGCCAAGAGGACAGGAAAGGAACACAAATGAGGGGTAGGGCTGTTCACTTGGTCTTCTGCCAAGCTAATAGATGGAATACACTGCTTGCTCTGCCAGGGGACATATGTGTCATCTTGACTCTTCCCATCTCTGCTCTTGGCTTCAGGCCTCCTCTGTGAAAGAACACCCCCTACCCCAGACTATTTCCTGTCCTAGTCCTTGACACTCAGGGTAGCCAAGCCCCCAGCTCTCATCATCTCTGTCTGTGTCCCCAATGAGACGAAAGGGACATAAAGACCCTGGGATTATAGATTTCACACTTTGTGGACATTCTTCTTGAACAAGGTCATTATCAGATCCATTGTCTTTTTAATCAGGTTGTAAAGTTCCCATGGTTCGAGCAGGGTCTTGCAGTGTTGGACAGGGCCTTTCTAGATTTTCCACCCTGTTCCATCATGCTATCTTGGTGCTGAGCATGCTGCTTCCAGCCTGGGTCTCTTCTGGATATCAGTTAAATGTAGGAGGTGTGATGGAGGCCACTCCTGCCAGGCTAGTGACCTGACCATTTAGGTAGCAGGTTTTCAAGCTCATTAAATGAACGACTTTAGAGGTCTCCTAAAGTAAGGAGATGATCCACTACTCAGGACGCTGTTCACAGAAAGTGTCCTCAGATGCCTCTGTGCCCATCAGGTGGGGGCAGGTGCTCTACTTACTGGCCAGTAAATAGCACCAAGCCAGTGTCTCAGCTCCAAGCTCAGAATCCTTACGGGTCTGCTCCCAAGTCACCAGCTTAGTCAATCCCCCCATTAACTCTGGTTGTAAACTGGGGTGCCTCGCATCCAGAGGCCCATGGTGTAGTGTCACCGGCCTTATGCTTCTCCAGGGGGCAGCAGAACTCCCTGTTTCTTGATGTTGCAAGGAAGCCATGTGTTTCTTATCACGACACTGTTCATAAAAACTTCCAGAGTCAAGATATTTCTCTTTCGACTTTGTTTTTTAAAGGAGAAGAAATCACATGCAAATACTCCAACACTGAAAAAAAAAATTATATTTGGTTCTAGAGAGCATTTAGTGTCAAGATGAAGAGTGCAGGAAATCTCAAGTAATTTCTAAATGAGACTCTTCTTTTCTGTGGACTGGCCCCGTTAGTTCTGGGAAGAAAGTCTAGAAGCGCACACAGAGTTATTTATTGAGATATTCCTATCCCTTGCCTGTGGTCTCCATCCCATAACCAGAGTTGCTAGGATTCAGAACAGAGAAGCATGCCCAATCAACTCTATATCCTGTGTGACTTTAGACAAGGCTCACTCCCTCCTTGTTTGATCTTAAAAATGAAGGATACCAACCAGGGTTCTCCAAGATCCCTTCCAGACCCAAATCTGGGACTGCATGAGTTTCTCAGAGGACTTTACATAAGGCTGACTGTTATAAAGTAATCTGAGTGCACAGAAGTTAGGATAAGAACTCAGAGGGTGGGAGACCAGTGAGATGGCGCAGCACTTAATTTTTGCCATGCAAGCATTAAGACAGGGCTTATAGAAACTCATGTAACTGCCTAGCAGGCATGGCGACCTGCCTGTAATTTCGTCATTGGAAGGCAGAAGTAAGGGATCCCCCAGAGCAAACTGGACAGCTAGACTACCTTACTGGGGAGCTCTGGATTTGACTGGGAGACCCCGGCTCAGCAAATGAGAGAGAGGTGCAGTCTGATGGAGGACGATTCCAAACATCAACCTCGGAACTCCTCCTGTATGCACGTACACATATGCAAACACCCTTCCACACACGCCACATGCAAAAACACACATGCATGTAAGCCTGCCACATGCACACACAAATAATAGCAGGAAGAAAAATTAGATTTCTGGAGGCTAATCAAAAACAGGCTGGTTACATGGTGTGCTGTGGCATCAGTCAGGTGGCAGGCATACACTGAGGCTAGGAATCAAAGCACTAAGAATACACCATTTTATATTTAAATGCTGTAAACAGATCTCTTACAGCAGTAGAGCAGAATTGTGTTCTCCTGCCCCTCTGACATGTGGAGACAGTTTCAGAAGCTCCCACGTGACGCTGCACTGGTTGAACTCGGGTTCTAGAGTTCATGCCTTGGCTTCAGGTCTCTACTGCCAGGTGGTACGCTCCTGTAGTAACATGTGGCACTGTGGCCTGACACGGCAAGGGCATGTGCCACTTAAGCCACCCCGTTCCATTGGCTAGAATCTAGTCACATGACTGCAGAGTGGCTGACTAGGAAATGTACAGAAGTTCATGGATGTTCAGTCAGTGTGCACTGTTGCTGCCACAGGCAAATTTAAAACAAAACAATCAGAAAAGTACTTCTCTGATCTTGGTTCACAAGGGCTGTGTGATCTTTTGTGAGGCAATGTGAACAAATGTCTATTCAGCCCAGGTAGGCACCAAGGCAGGCCAGGGAAATGATTCCACCCAAGTGGAGCTTGGTAAACCAATGAGGTTATTGGGATTATTTATAGGGGAATGGGTAACTCAAAGGTCAATCCCAATATGAAATCACTCCTGGGTGACCACTGTATCCTGGAACTTCTGCACAACTTGAAGCCAGTTCCATTGAGGAGCTAACTCTTCCCCAGGTAACCTTAGGGAGGAGTTTTATGGATCGCGTAACCTCCCAAGCTTCTGGAATCTTACGAGATTTTCTCCCCACTCCAGGAAGCAATGTTTTTTGGTTTGGAGCAAGTGGCTACATATACCCAGATCTCTAAATGGAGGACCGTAATGTTGATCTTACAGGGCCAGTGTAGAAGACACTACTGCATAGCCCAATGCTTTACAAAGGGAAGACTCATTAAATGATAAAGAGTGGGAAACAATTCCCACCAGTTCTGTGGCTGTCTGGTGTACAGTCCTAAGTCCAACAAGTGACCTTATATCTTAAACCACAAACTGTGAGAGATGGAACTTTCATGAATAAGCCAGACTTCAAGGCTCTTATTCTTAAAAAGCATAGTCACGACAGCTAGGTGCACAGTTAAGGGTCAGAATAGTGAGAACCATGAGTTAACCTGCCTCTTGCCAAGTGGCTGGTGAAGTGAAGATGCAGGAATTACGGAGGAGTAGAACCAAGTGTGAGTTCTAAAGCTCAGAGCATCAGAGCCCACTGAAAAGCCAGGCAGGCATGGCAACCGTCTGTAATGCCAGACTTACGAAGCTGAGACAGGAGCTTCCGGATCAAGCCCATTCTTCCTCACACATTAGACACAGTGACTTAGGAGGCTCAGGACCATGTCTCAGGACCACACAGTGGCTGAGAACACTCGGTACAAGGTAGTTTTCCCATCATGAGAGCACCAAGTAGGAAGGACATTCACTGCTTCACGGTCTCAAAGCCAGTTTCTTAGGTCCATAAATGATTATCTTGGTCTCCAACAGCCTTTGCTATAAAACAGGAGCAGTAGATCCTTCCAGGTACCTGCCTAGTGGCTGTGATGGAGAGCTGGGACCAATACACTCCTGAGAACTTCTCCAAGGACAGCATCTCTGATATTAAACCTGTCATGGCAAAATCAATCAATTATCAGTCAATCAATCAAACACAAAAATAAAACAGATAGTCTGCCATGGTTTCATGAGTGGGACACTCCTAGCTAATGAGATCATTGAAGAAGAAAGAAATAAAAGAATAATAACAAATGATTTGTGGGCATGTGTGCATGCATGCAGGTATGTGCACATGTGTGCATATGTGTATGGAGACCAAGGTCAACCTGAGTGGCATTCCTCGGGTGTTACCTCTTCTCTTGTCTTTCAAGCCTGGATGTCTCTCCAGTATAAAATTCATGAATTAGTCTACTCATGCTGGCCATTGGACCCCAGAGATCTCCCTGGCTCACTGCCTCAGCCCTGGGATTACAAAAATGCTACTATCCTCACCTTCTGACACAGATTCTGGGAGTCAAATTCAGGCCTTTTCTCGCCATCTTTACTGGCTGGACTATCTCACAAACCCCACAGCACATGATTCTTAAAGACTCCATTGTGGTTAAAAACGTAAAATCTGAAGAAAAGAATTTTGATTAACAGACAAAACAACTCAGACGCATACGGTAAAACTCTCCCCTCCAGATCACAACGCCCCACACTTGTTAATAATGATAAATTGTCCATCTGCCTCATCTATACACACGTTTGCCTGGCCATGTACATAATGGTCTTGCAAAAAGAATTCTTTGATTAAATTAATAGTAAGAGTTCCTTTATTAAATGAATAATTAGCATTACTCATGTGATGATGGTGTCAAGTAAATCCAAGGAGTCCCACACATGTGAGCCTATTCCTCATTCAGTTTCAACAGCAAGGATCCTAAGCCTGGTCTACCTCTTGCGTGTTTTTTTCCACTTCAAAATGAGAAACAGTGCAAGGAATGGAGTGGGATCATTGTAAATCTCCATCCACACTTGGAAATCCAAGTGATTAAAAAACACATGCCCTGTGTTTGGCGCCTGGTTAAGTTACTCTTACTCCACACATGTAATAAACATCAGAGAGACAGTTTAGAAGCACACAGGGAGCACTCTTCCTTTGGAGAAATGATTTAGGACCTTGGAACTGAGGACTCAGGCATCCACTAGCTCTGGGCAGCTAGGATTGTGGTGGTGAGTAGACAGGCATTTTCATAAGTTCAAGGGACATATCAGGAACCCCACCTGACACAGAAGCCATCCCTGTGTTGCTGTCTCTCCTCTGCCATTCCAGGAAGAGGTCAATAGGTCGCACCTTGGTTCCTTGCCCAACAGACTGAATCACTCTAGTTAAGTCTCTCAGCACCTCACTGGCCTCTGATTTCCTTGATTATGATTGAGGGTGGCGTGGCCACCCTCACCATGGGATGACTGTTAAATTCCAAACGATGGTAGATGGTAGCTTCGGCCAGAAAAGGGAATGCCGCTCCCTGTGATGCAGACAGGATCGCCACTGAAGAGTCTTGTTCCTCTAGCTTCATAGGTAACTGTGACTTCCCTTTCAGGTACCCCAAACTGGCTGCAAGACACCGAGAATCTAACACTGCGGGTATTGACATCTTCTCCAAGTTCTCAGCCTACATCAAAAACACCAAACAGCAGAACAATGCTGGTGAGTGATCCTTCTAGGGATGCTGGGGCGAGGTCTGCCTCATGCCAAGCGGTGCACTTCTGATTTGCCCATGGCATCAGGCCAGAGAAGCTTCTTGTTATTTTCTCACCCCCTCTCATCCTCCTGACGCAGAAGGAATCGTGCAGGACCTGCTGCCTGTAGAGTCGGAGAGAAGAGAGTGTGTTGTTGGTGACTCAGAGGCAGGAACTAGCTGCCTTATTGCACAGCAGAAGGCATGGCCTGGGGAGAGTCTTGGTGCTGGGCATTTTCTTGAGACACGTAACCCCATCTGTGTCATACGTTCCCACTTCTTCCTAGTCCCCAAAAAGCTTTGCAAGGGCTGACAAGAAGCATGAGGAAGGCAAAGATGGTCAAAATCTGGTGAACACCACGGACCTAATGAATTCTTTGTACTCTTTTTGCCATGAGTGTGGGGAGGTAGGAGAGAACTTCTGAAAGCCTGGCTCCCTCCTCTTCATGGCCCTTCCTTCCTGGCATCAGCTGCAAGCCTAGGGCCTGCTTCTCCTATGGTGGGGTCTCAGCACCCCACATTTAAGCTCATAGATATTTCAGTTCCTCACACAGCATCTTCCATTAAAGATTTGCTGAGGTATCTGAAGGGGAGCCTGTGGGACCTGAAATGTTGCTGTGAGATCCTCAAAGGGAAGGGGTAAGGGAGAGCATGTTGGTGGGGGGATGGGGAAAGCATTGTTCCCTTGATCGGGGGATGGGCTAGATCCCTGGGCTCTGAGACCAAACAAAACAGAGGAAATGCCCCATGAATCTTCACTAAAGGACCAGTTGATAATCCACAGTTGACCATAGGAAGATACCAGGTACTTTTGAAGTTCAGAACAGAGGTGGTTTTGGGTGAGAGAGAGAGAGAGAGAGAGAGAGAGAGAGAGAGAGAGAGAAAGTGTAGAACAAAAGTCTGGAGGTTCAAAGGGATCCCTGACAGAGTTCAGGGTGGAAGGAAGGATTTATTGACTTACAGTTTGAGAACACAGACTACCACGGCAGAAAGACAAAAGTGTGAGGCACCAGGTCACTGTGCCCACAGTCTCCTGTGCCAAATAGTGCAGGAGGGAGGATCCAAGTGGCAGTCAGGCAAATCAGATGACAGGAGGCACAGTCTGGTTTAACAGAAGGAAAAGGAAAGAGCTGGTTAATGGGGCAACAAACGGAGAAACTCATCCTATGAAGCTCGCCTATGAAGGTGCCCGAAGTAGGAGCTTATCCTCTGAGAATGTTTCTAGAAGAATTTCAACTAGAGCTAAGGTCACAGAATGTAGGAAGCTGGGAAGCTGAGGAAAGGCTAAGGCCAGAGGTCAAGAGAAGAAGCCAGAACCTGCAATGTCAGTCTGTGTGTCTAGTTGTATTCCTTGGACAATGAGAGTGACTACGGGGACTTTAGAAGCCCTATAAAGAGAGAGATCTTTGGGGGACAAGAAACAGTAAGTGGAAAATATTTTGAGCATACTAGTGACCTCTCTTCATTAAGGTTTGGATGCTGTAGTTGGTTGAATGATGCCCCTTCCCTCAAAAGGCATGTCCACATCCACCTGCCCATCTGGACCTCAGAACATGATCATGTTTGGAAATGAGGTCTCTGTAGATGAGATTAGCTAAGGATCTCAAGATGAGACCATCATGCACTTAGTGTGGTCCCTAAATTCAATGAGTGCTGTATTCATAAAAAGGTGAGAGGGCAGAAAGACGTGGGATGGATGGCCATGTGAAAATAGAAGTGGAGTGTGGCAACCTTAGCCACAGCCACAAGCCACAGCCACAGCCACAGCCTCAGCCACAGCCACAGCCACAGCTTCAACTACAGCCACAACCACAGCCACAGCCACAGCCACAGCCACAGCCACAGTCACAGCCACAACCACAGCCACAGCCTCAGCCACAGCCACAGCCACAGCCTCAACCACAGCCACATCCACAGCCTCAGCCACATCCACACCCACAGCCACACCCACAGCATCAGCCACAGCCACAGCCACAGCATCAGCCATAGCCACAACCTCAGCCATAGTCACAGCCACAGCCACAGCCTCAGCCACAGCCTCAGCCCAGCCACAGCCACAGCCACAGCTTCAACTACAGCCACAACCACAGCCACAGCCACAGCCACAGTCACAGCCACAACACAGCCACAGCTCAGCCACAGCCACAGCCACAGCCACAGCCACTCACAGCCTCAACCACAGCCACATCCACAGCCCCAGCCACAGCCACAGCCACAACCACAGCATCAGCCATAGCCACAACCTCAGCCATAGTCACAGCCACAGCCACAGCCACAGCCTCAGCCACAGCCACAGCCTCAGCCACAGCCACAGCTTCAGCCATAGCCACAGCCACACCCACAGCATCAGCCACAGCCACAGCATCAGCCATAGCCACAGCCTCAGCCACAGTCACATTCACAGTCACAGCCACAGCCACAGCCACAGCCTCAGCCACAGTCACAGCCACAACCACAGCCACAGCCACAGCCACAACCACAGCCTCAGCCACAGTCACACCCACAGCCACAGCCACAGCCTCAGTCACACGCACAGCCACACCCACAGCATCAGCCACAGCCAAGGCTTTCCAGAAACAGGACAATGAAAGAAAAGGTTTAATTTTTGAATGACCTGTCTTCTAGAACTATGAGAGATGTTTCATAATTTTAAGTCACCCGACTGGTGGCCTTTTACTGCTATCAGTTCAAGGAGACTTACACAGCCTGTGATAGGTAGTTTTGGACTGCAGTCACAAGTGATTCAATAGCAACTCTTATAAAGGAAATATTGATTTTGACTCACAATTTGAGGGTACCATCCATCTCGACAGATGGCATGGAGCAGGGGCTCAAGGCCCCTGCTTATTGTGTATCTGCAGTCGGAAGCAAGGTGAGGTCAAACTTCCTTTTTCCTTTATCCATTTTATTAAACCCAGGCCACAGTCCATGAGGCGCTACCACTCACGTCAGGGTGGGACTTCCTTTCTCTGTGGAAACGCCATCTTAGACATGCCCATAGGTCTGTCTTCTAGGTAATTCTAAATCCAGTCAAGTTGTCAATCAATATTAAGTATCAGAGCCCTCAGAAATTCCTAGAAAAAGAACAGTTATTGTCACTTTGCTGGCCCAGGACCCAGAGGCCAAGGAAAGGACTGGGGATTTCTCTCTTCCCCTGTGCCCACCAGCTCTGGAGCTCCGTTTCCCCAGACTCTACATCAGTGTCTTTTTATCTCAACCACAAACATCTTCCTCCATACTTGTCAGAGTGCCCTCAGAAAGATTATCTCATTTGAAGCTTCCAGACTTTTTGAATTATGAACGGTATTTACACCATATCCACATTTACAGTTCTGCTGCGCCCAAATCCAAAGCATCAGTTTCCACAGAATGCCAAGTGTCCATTTCCTGTAAACTCAACCCTCTCCAATTTGCACTGTTTCTCTTCTTCTGTTTCAGCCTGGTTTTCCCCATCATGGGCTTTGCCCTTGTGACTCCTTCCCCTCACTCACTTGCACATTTGAAAGCTCAGGCATGTCTGCTTTCTCAATAGCTGCCCCTCCACCCCGACCCCGCATGCTCTGTTCTTCTTAGTCACACACGGAGATAGCCCACTATCCATCTTTGTAACTAGAAATTAACCACTGCTTTATACCCCCTTCATTCTCCTTTCTTTCTCTCTTATATCCAGTTTTGGAAAGCAGAATTCAAAAGTTCTTAGGTTCACAAGGCAGGGCCCTATGCTCTTGCAGGCTGGTCTTCCTTGGAAAGACAGCCTTACTACTACAAGATAATCCAGAGCCATGTTCCCAAGTCAGGTCTATGCTCACAGTTTATGTGGTCCAAGAGAAAGGCCATGCAATGGCTTATATATGCTTTGCCCAGGGAGTGGCACTATTAGGAGTTGTGGCCTTGTTGGAGTAGGTGTATCACTGTGGGAGTGGGCTCTAAGACCTTCACCCTAGCTGCCTGGAAGTCAGTCTTCTAGCAGCCTTTAGATAAAGATGTACAACTCTCAACTCCTCCTGCACCATGCCTGCCTGGATGCTGCCATGATCCCACCTTGATGATAATGGACTAAACCTCTGAACCTGTAAACTAGCCCCAATTAATGTTGGCTTTATAAGAGTTGTCTTGGTCATGGTGTCTGCTCACAGCAGTAAACCCCTAACTAAGACAGGCCACGACCCTCTTTATGTTCTTAGAGTTCCAGGCTCGCAGTGCCAGGCTTTCTGACAGCCATCACTCCACCCATTTTCTGACATATCAAGGTAAACATGTGTAGGCAGCAGGCTGTGTATGTGCACATTTGTCTACATGTATGCAGAGGCCAGAAATCAATCTCAGGTGTCATTCTTCAGATCATATCTCCCTTGGTTTTGTTATGGTCATTGTTGAGACAATATCTCTTGCTATCCTGAAATGTACTCATTTGACTGGGTTTGCTGGCCAGTGAGCTCCAGGAATCTGTGTGGATTCTAAGTAATGTCATGGTACCCTAAGTCACTGTGCCCAGTATTGGGAGGTCAGACTCGGGTCCTCATTATTATGCAGAAAACACTTTACTAGATGAACTACCATGAGCCCCCTGCCCCCGTCTTGAGCAGAGCTGGACCCCTTCCTCCTTTAGACACAGTCAATAGTCATTAATCTAGCCCTACCTTGTCCTGTTTGAGGAAAGCCAGTGCTGCAAATACATAGGTACCACCCTCAGTCTCCCAACTGCCGAAACTCAGACCTCATCCTCCAGAAATGATCCCGGCTTGTACTCAAGAGAATTGGCCATTACTTTGAAAGTCTAATTTCATTTAGACATTCAACAAAATTCTGTGGAGACTGGGGAAATGGTTCAGTGGGGGAGAGTGCTTGCAGACGAAACTGAGTTCAAATCCTCAGCACCCCCCCCATGTAAAAAGCTGATCATATCTGCATCATGTGCCTGGAACCCCAGCTTTGGGGGCAGGGACAGGCAGATCCTTAGAGCTTGCTGGCCAGCCAGCCTCATGAAAAAGGTGAAGTTCCAGTTCAGCAAGAGACTCAATAAAATCTGTAAAGCAAGTCAATAAATAGAAGGCAATAGAAGTAAATATCCAATATCCTGTTCTGGCCTCCACATGCTCACGTTTACACATGGCCTGCAACAGCACCCACTCTGAGTTCATTTGGAAAGAACATGTCTCATGTGGCAGGCACTGCACTAGGTTCTGAAGCTAACAAGGGCAGGTAAACGCTATTACCCTTAGCAAGCTAGCTGTCCACTCGAGCTAGAAATTATGCAGATGTGGGGTTACCAGCATGAGTTTGAATTGCAGAACTAGCTGCACAAATGTGTCCGGGAGAGATGCTCTCCCTAAGCCTGTTTCTGAAACCATGGGGTGAACTTATTCATACTTCTGCCGGGCATAGTGACTGTTTGTGTGGTGGGTCCATGCATTTCCTGAGTCAAAGCATATACATGCCTTGGCACAGTGCCTGGCATGCAAGAAGAGCTCATTACATGCTAATCATAACTGTTGTGGGAAGCCTAAGCCAACCCGCCTGGGTATGGGGATTGAACTCAAGTCACCGGGCTGGGAGGGCAAGTGATCTTACCTGCCCACGGAGCCACCATGCTCGTCTTGTTTCCCTCTTTAAAATTCTTTATTTTTAAAAATATTTCCAGTGCAGGTATCTTTATGTACAAGTGAGTACAGGTGTCCCCAGAAACTGGAGGGGTCGGATCCCTAGAGCTTGGGTGACAGGTCACTCATTTCACCCAGGAGCTGGGAATAGAACCTGGGTCTTCTGTAATAAACAGGAAGTACTCTTAACCTACTCCTAACATCTGAGCCATCTCTCCAGCTCTCTTGTTTCCCCTCATTTTGAGAAGGTTGCTGCTGTTCCCCCAGAGTGTCTGCACCCAGGCTGCCACTGGTGTGGTCCAGATCTCGCCCCTGTAGCCACCTGATACTTTTATGCTTTTTATGGGAACCTGCCTCAGCACTGCCTCCTGTCCCTGTCATCACTACCTCCAGATTTCCCTTGGTCCGCGGTGATCAGATTCTGCCTCTGGCCTCTCCTAACTCTTTCTTAGGGTTATTTTCAAGTCCCTCACAAGTGGCCTGGTTTTTGTCATGAAGGAATCATGAGATTCTACATTCATCTAGGTGTGCATAAACATATTACTTCATTAACTGACGCTGAGGACATATCCTCACCCCTCAGTCTCCACCAACACCCCCTCATTATCTGGTTTCAGAAAGAGACAGGAGCCATGTGACATCACATTACCTCACTGTGCCACCACATGGAAATACAGTATCTAAATACTCTATCATATCAGGACACTGCCACGTCGTGACACCATAAGGCCCATTGGTGTCATCCCAGTTCTCCATTACGATGTCACATTGCCTGCACACCTGCACACACACTGTTTCACACAACCCAGAGCCCAGGAGTTGTGTGAGATTCAACTCCTCACTACAACCTGGGTTCACAACATATGGGATAGCCTTGGTTTCTCCATCCTAAAATCTCAAGAGTGGGTGTGTATCTCACACTCATTCCTATGAAATAAGAGTTCTCTCCTAGAGGAGCTGATTTTCTAAGGCTGACAACTGTACCTTGGGAGGGGGGGCGGGTTGAGGTATTATATATTTGGGGGATTAAGTCCTGGAGTAAAAGGAACACTAAAGTCAACACCTAAGGAACCTGTTTGAGGAAGGTCAGTGTGGGTGTGTGTGTGTGTGTGTGGTGTGTGTGTGCTGTGTGTGTTTCAGAAAGACCAGCCTACAAGGAAGGAGAGGGAGGAGAGATCATGGGCAAGGCAGAAAGCTTGAGAAAGAGAAAATCCCAGGGTTATCTGTGAGAGACCACATATTGCCCAAGACTGTGGGTCTTCTTGATGAGCAATTCTGGAATTCTGTGTCTCTCTTAACTGTGTTTCTGGTGGGTGTCATTGCTTTCTCAGGGAGACCCCAGCTGAGTGAAGAATCAGGATTTTCCTTTCTTGTTGGGGAGATGCTGAGATGTAATTGAATAGAATCAGAAATCTAGAGAGAGGGTTTGTGATCTCAGGAAAGGAAAAAAGCGGTCCACTGTATGTGGCTGTGGAGGCTGCAGGGATGTCCTGCACTTCCTCTCACACATGCCCTCTTCTATCGCAGGGAAAGCTATGCCACTTGGTTGGCATTGGGATCTCCAGAATCTTGAGAAGCACACAAACTCCTGTTTTCTCTTTGGCACATCCTGTGCGATTTCTGAAGTCCCCAATAGGGAGCAAATGTCTGCTGTCACCCTGAATACTGCTTCTATGCATTGCGTCTGGCCACACAGCAGAGTTCAGCTTCCCTGTCATCTCTGTCTTGTATGCTGCTGTGAACAACTCTTTCCTCCCATATCTGCTCCCTCCTAGGAGATGTCACCAGGGCATAGGGAACCCCAGATGAGCCAAGAAGGGCAGAGGCTTAGTAGTCCCTGCAGGCCTGCCTGTCCCCACTGCAAATGTATGCATGTGTTCTGCTGGGGACCTCAGTTTGTCTCCCTGGGTTCCCCTCTTCCCTGGAGGGGTTTCTCTTACACTCTACTTCTGCAAATTAATACGCTGCTTCTGGCCATCTCTCAAGACAATACAGGCTTCTCCCTCTGAGCACTCAGCTTTCTGTTCGCCATCAGAACAGAGCCGATACTCTCTGCCAAATCACTTGGCTTCCACAGATTCCTTATAGCTACTCACTGTAATTTAGGCTCGGCTGCCGCATTTTCTTGTTCCTCACAACCTATCTTTTCCTTGCCCCTCATCCTATCGGTTCCCGGGACACATTTCATGTCTCGTACCATATGGTGGATTCCAGGCAATTAGCAAGGGGATGGAATGCACATGGTTAATTCTCTATTCATATTAACTCATTTGAGAGTCCCTTTTATTCCTTCCAACCCTATCGTGTTTCCCTCAGCTACAGTTAACATTCCTGCTCAGAATTACCATCCTTGTTTTGGGGAAGAGGGTCAGATTCTCATGTATTTTCTTTCTAGCTGGCGAGGAACGGGCATGCGTCTGCATCAGACTAAGAGCAAGATCTGGTGTTCTGTTCCCCCTAGTTTACATTCACCGTCTTTGGTCCCCAGTTTCTGTGGACATACCACAAAGTTCTTGGGGGTTTGGGGAGGGCTCTTTTGATCCTGAAAAGGGACTAAAAAGTCCCAGTTGTAGTCTCTGAATGTGGACTCTATAAATCATCTACAGTTTGGGGCCTTTATCCCACTGGCTTTCTCTGACCGGCTATCTCTGAGCTGAAATGTGCTTTTCCCAATTTGAATTCCCCCTTCTCATCTCTTGTTCCAGTCTCCACTTCTCTCTTATTTCTTCTCCTGTGTTTTTCTGTCTTTGGGACCTTCTTTTCTATTTAAAATGGATTCTCCATTTGTTCTAGAAGGTCTGTTTGCTCCTCATAGCAAAGCACCATCCGCTGGAAAAAAGGGAGAAAAGAATAAACAGAAGAGGTGTATTAAATGGATCATGTGTGTTGTTGTATCTCTCTCTCTCTCTCTCTCAAGTGTGTGTCTGTGTGTGTGTGTGTGTGTGTGTGTGTGTGTGTGTGTAAACCAGGACCAACACCCAGGACTGCCTGCCGGATGGGCATGGTGGGCCACCAGCATGGTTCAAAACTTCCAAGTAGACGAAGCAAAAATAAGGCTCCCGGTCAGTGTAACCTGGTTCTCCTTGCAGATAAAAACAAACCAAGCTCCCATAAGAATAACAAACATTCTTGACTTGAGCCACAGACACCTAGCAAGGGGCTGCTGTTTCTGTTTTCTTTGGCTCTTCCTCCTATGTTTTGCCTTCGGCCCAGTAACTCCAAGCCAGGCTAGCTGACATTTTCTATATTCACTCCATGCAGGCCCTGGCTCTGGCCCTGACTTTGGGCTGTACCCTCCTTGTCTCTCTTGTGTTTACTTGTGTTCTCTCTGCACCCCAAACCTGCTTCTTTCTCTTCTTGTTTCTCTGGAAGGCCCATGAAGCTTTGCTGCAGCCCCATCATGTTTTCAGGCCTTTGTGTCTGTGTAGGTTGCATGCACTCTATCTAGTATTTCGTCAAGGCTGATTCGATCTTTCTGTGATGGGGCAGATAGGAAATATTGTGGATTGGACAAACTGTACAAACTGTCACTTAGCTCTGCTCAGCAAGGTCCTTGGGATCTCTGAGTACCCCAGACAATCCACGAACAAATATATGTGGCTGTGTTTAATGCGTTATCTGTGGATCCTGACATATTAACTTCAGGCCCTTTTGCTGTGTTACAAAATATTTTCCTTTTCACTCCCCCTCCCTAACCTGCAATTATCTATCCAAAAAAAAAAAGTAAAGATGGATCTCAGCCTAGGACAGTATAAATATGGGCAATGAGCAGTGGGCTCGCTCTAGAATGTGTCCATTTCTGTCTCTGGTTACAGTAGCCTGTTCTCTTGATTTCCCTGCATCCATTCCCGTCTGTGATGAGGAGATTGAAACAACGCCTTCCCCTGTAGCATTCTTGCCTCAATTAAACACCTGCTTGCACACAGAACTCTTAGTTCCCAGCACCTAACTATGGCTGTGGCGGTGGTTTCTGTGACGGCTCTGTGCTGCCGACCTTTCCCACTAATAGAGAGGGTGTGCTGCCCTCTGCTGGTAGGAAGAGAAATCAGTCCCGGGGAAGCTGAAGGATCTGCAGACTTCCAAAGACCTTCAGTCTTGACTTGGAAGTCCCACAACAAGCCATGTCTCCAAGCTACCTTTCATCTTTAGGGAAGGATATACCAGGCCTGACAGGCTCTCAGAGGAAGCTAGCAAACTGAACCCCACAGTCTGTTTCTCGCTTTCTCTCCCACTTCCAGTATCACTGCTCTGAACCTTTATAAACAAACTTCTTTGGCGTAAAACAGAGAAGTATTGGAAAGGTTTTGAGCAGCATTAGTTTAGAGCTAATGAGTCCCTAATTATCAAATAGCCCATGCCTGACCCAGAGTGTCATGAATGCACACTGCTGTTGAGGACAGAAGCCAGCTTGCCTACCCCCTACTCTCCCAACCCCTGGAACTCCCCTTCTTCCCAGGATGTGGCAAGCCACAGTAAAAGTAGTATGTGTGTGTTCAGTACACCAAAAGCAAGGCACTTACTATCTTCCCTTCCTCCTCTCCCTCAGCATCCTCTGATACCCTGGGCCCAGTGTGATAGCCTGGTTTCTAGGGCCTGTGCCCAGCCCCTACTCACTCAGGCCCTTAACCTCCAGGGTCTAGAGAAAAGATAAAGGAGAGGACTTCAAGATAGCTGGAATATCAGCACAGTGGCTCTGCGGGGATCAGCAGGGTTGTATCTGGAGGTTCCATGTTCATTCTGTTGGGAATAGTGCTGCTACCTCTAGAGATCATGTGGTACCAAGACTTGGTACCAACTTGGAACCACAGACTCCAGGCTGAAAGAAGCCCCTGAGTGAAGGTGAGGGTGGGCTGCCATCATGTGGTTATCTTTGGGTTCCTGGGTGGTCAAACCTTCCATAGAAAGCAATTAAGGTTCTCCTTCCAAATAAATAAAATGTGTCGGCTACAAAAGGAACTCTCCAGGATGCCTGCCCCTGGATTCCCCGCCTGCCTGCCACTTGCCAGCTCCTGATATTTTGTTGGTTGGTTAGGTTAAAGTTGTGCTTTGATTAGCATTCTTGCAAGGAAAAACAAACAACACAAGTGAAGCAGGACCCACCTCCAAGATTTGGCAGGCCCCACACCCCTAGTCTTTTCTTCCACGAGGGTCTTTGAGGCTGAGAGCTAGAGGGGCCCCGACTTCCTGTGGCACCTCCCAGGAGCTGCCCAGGGGTTTCCTCCGGAGGTCTTTTTTTTTTTTTTTTTTTTTTGGTTTGGTTGGTTCCTTATTGAGGAGGCTTCTGTGATTTTAATTTTAACAAAGTTTGTACCGGAAACAAAACAAATCCTTGGGTAGTAGTGAGGAAGGTGGTCAGCGGTGTGAGGGTGTTGACTGGGGTGGGAGGAGGGGCGGGGTGGTGGGTCCTGCGTGGGTGGGCTCATTCATTAGTGAGGTTTTGCTGTGTGGGCTCCTGGACTATGGTAGAGTGCAGACCACCAACACCATTCGTGTAGAGGAATTTCCTGCTGTCTGACCAGAAAGAGTTCTGCCGGCCTAGTCTGGCCTCACATCAACACCTAGGGAATAAAGGAACGTTAGATGAGAGATTTGCACAACACTTGTACGTTCCTTTACCTGTGGCTAGTGTTACCTCACCGTGTGTGACAGAGCTCTTAAATTTGTGTGGTCTACAAATAAGTTTCTTAGCCTCTCTCTCTCTCTCCCTCTCTCTCTCTCTCTCCCCCCCCACCACACACACACACACACACACCACACACAAAGGCCTCACATACCTCCTTAAATAATTGTATTAAGTAGAACTCACTTAAACAGAAAAAAAATATATCCTTCCATTCACTTATATCCAGGATGACACAACACATTCGGTGTGATCTTCTCCAGGGAAGACTTATTTCTCTTGCTCTTTTTTTGTAGCATTCCTTGCTTACCTGTAGTTCTTGCTGCTGCAGGGTTGAGGCCCCTTTGGCTCCCTGTTGTCCACTTTATCATGTCTATTACTGCTGTCCTTGCATTTATGTTCAGCCAGTCATGTTGAAAGTGGTTTTGAGTGACCTTGTAGGACAGCGTCATTGGGGACAGTGCATTTTTAGAGAGAGACACAGAGTGGTTTTGAATCTCTAAACAATAATGGCACATGAGCCCTGCTTAGGTAAACTCCTTTGTCCTTGTGTGTTTATGTCTCTAGGCTGCTCAGTTGTCTTCTGGGGCCAAGCTCATTCTCTGCTTCCTGGTTTTGGTAAACCTATGGTCATCTTTTCTTTTAAGACTTATTTATTTACTTTATGTATATGAGTACACATTGGTCTCTTCAGACACACCAGAAGAGGGCATCAGATCCCATTACAGATGGTTGTGAGCCACCATGGGGTTGCTGGGAATTGAACTCAGGACCTCCGGAAGAGCAGTCAGTGCTCTTAACCACTGAGCCATCAGAGAGGGGATGACAGGAATAGTTCCAGCATCTCCTGCTACTTTAGCATCTTTAGCACAAGTGTCCCCACAAGGGGAGCTACGAAGGAGATAATGAAGCAATGGGCCGGAAGGAAGGCTTAGGGTTCTCAAGCAATCAGAGTGCTGCTGCTCTTCCCAATGGTGCTCTGCAGAGCGCGGTGTATCTCGTTCATGATCAGCCCCAGAGGCCACCTCAGCCCCTGACTTGGGGCACATGCTCAATCAGGTTCCACTAAGAAGGAGGCAGGGAGCTGGCTCCATAGGTTAGAGCATTTGTCAGAGCCGGGTTTGTAACCTCAGCCACCCACGTGAGAGACAGCAAGGCATGGCTGTAGGAGCCTATACCTGTACCACTGGGGAGTAGAGACAGGAGGATTCTGAGAGCTCCCTGGTCAGCTGGCCTGCCTGTAGTAAAGCAGAAAGTGATAGAGTAGAATCCCCCAGCATCCCTGTCTGGCCTCTGCATGTGTATACGTGGATGTTCCTAAGTGCACACATATATGGACATACCCTACGTACCCCTTCCCCCTCCATTCCATCCCGGGAGCTGTACAGAGTGCTAGAATTAAAAATAGAACAACTAGATATTCCAATGCCTCCATGTACTGATAAAGAGTATGTTTTGCTTTGTGTAACAAAAACCTGACTACAGGAGCTAAAACAAACGTTTCTTCTCTTTGACTCAGCAAGACCTGTGAAGCGCTTTACTATGCACTGTGCCCTGTCCTGGGCGTTCTCCATAATGTTTATTAGCACATCTTAGCAGGAGTTTGCTTTTCTCATATAACAAGAAGTTGAAAGAACAGCATGTTCCAGACTAACATGACAGCTTAAAGAAACAGTGGACTCGGGTCCTCAGAGCTCCTGGTTCTCCATCTCTAGGCCGTTGCCCTGTATATGCATGTATATGCATGCATGCATGCACATGTATGTTTGCCTTTGGTATGCATGCTTTATGGTACCAGTACGTGAACGTGTGGGTATGGCACCGGTGCGTACACACGAGGCTGGAGTAGCCTGTCTGATGTCTTCCTTCCCTCTTCACTACACCTTGTTACCTTGAGAGTCTCTCAGAGAACCAGAAGTTCACCCTTTCAGACAGAGTGGCTAGCTAGCCCTGGACTTCCAGAATATAACCATCTTTGCCCGACTCCTACTCCTGCCCTGTGCTGAGATGGGCTTTTTTTTTTTTTTTTTTTTACATAGATGCTGGGGATTTGAACTCAGGTTCTAGTGCTTATATCTGCTGAGCCGTCTCTCCAGGCCCCAGTGTATATCCTTTATCCTCATCTCTCAAAGATATACTGCATCTGAGTTTCTGCCATTGTCAGTGGCCCTGTCTTCTCCAGAAGCCCGGGACTCAGTCTCTACTTGTGTCTTATTAACCAGAGCTGCCTGGAAGGGTAGATGTCTAGGAAGATGGGTCATTTTGATAGGGCACTCTGCTATCCTAGGGGGCAAAATATGGGATGTTTTCTATCAGTAACAAAGAAGGGAAGAGTGGGTCCCCGATGATGAACTATCTGATTCAGCCATGCATAAAGACTATCATTTCCATCCATGCTCTTTCAGGTTAGCAGAGTCTGCTAGACTTTAGGAGACAGAAATAGAATATCGTGCTCAGAATATGCTGCGTTTTCAGTTTAAACTTCAGAAGGCACATTCTCCTGTTGTAAAAGCCACGCAACTAAAACACCCATGGAGAGATGCGGTCCTCAAACTCCAGGGGCAGGTGAGGCCTAAGGAAACTACTCCAAGCAAGGCAGGACGGGGAGGCTGGGTGTAGTTTGAGTGCATTTCAGAAATTCTGTGGCGGTATCTGCCAAAGCCCCAAGGCTGCCCCAAGGCTTATTGTGGCTGGACTGTGCGAGATAAGAACAGATCAGGCCAGGTGGTGGTGGTGCATGCCTTTAGTCCCAGCACTCAGGAGGCAGAGGCAGGTGCATCTCTGAGTTCGAGGCTAGCCTGGTCCACAGAGTGAGTTCCAGGACAGTCTGGCTAAGCAGGGAAACCCTATCTTGAAAAAGGAGTTGGGGAGTGGGGAGAGATGAATAAATGAGACCGTGGGAGAAGCTTGCTGGGTAGACATGAAGACCTGAGCCTGGATTCCCAATACCCACATTTTTAAAAGGTGTGTGATTTCACTACTGAGGAGGAAGAGCCCTGGAGCTTACTGGCTAGGTAGTCTAGCCAGATTGCTAGCTAAGCTCTGGGTTCAGTGAGAGACCCTGCCTTTAAAAAGTAAGGTGAGAAATGACTGATGAGGAAGACTCCCAACACTAACATCTGGCCTGAATAAGCATCTGTATCCAATACACCACACACAACGGCCAGATGAGAATCCATGGGACCATTTACTAAGCGTAAGAAGGACTAAATTTGTCCAGGGTGACTTCCCAGGAAGATGAGTCCAAGTCCAACAGATCCAGAGGGAGGGCTGCTATTGATCTTATTAATTTATTTTTGTCTTGCATCTTTGATTGGCTTTTATGTTTTCCTTGATTCTTAGACACCCGAGCCCTTCCGTGTCCCACACAGTGCCACACGCTGCTGTGTGTGTGTGGGCCAAATACAGTTCCCTACAGTCAGTGACTCAATTCTGATGCCAGCTAACCCAATGAGGTGCACCGGGTTGTCATCTCAGCTTTGGAGATGAGGAAGCTGAGGCACAGACGTTTAAAGCAGCCCACCCTATCTGTACAAGGCAGAGCCAGGGTCACCAACCCAGCAGCTGGCCCCAGGGTCTGTGCTCTTGACTTGAGTGTGTTCCACATTTAATATCATCCATCGTTTCAGAATTTGTATGGATACTGAGTTTTCAAACAAGAGTAGAGCACTTAGAAAACTATCATCAAATCAGTCCGTGAGCCAGCAAGTCCTCATTGAGTGACTACCACGTGTGCTTGTCTAATATATTCAGTAGGCCCAGCTTCACCACGAACCCAGACTTCATCACCCATGAGGGAACGGGAAGTACCAAACCCAAAACACACTAGACACTGAACATAGGCAACTGGAAAAGAATATTTAGAGTATTCATAGAGTTGCCCAAACCAGACAAAGGCCGTGACAAGGTGGTGGCTTTTTCCATATCTGCCAAGGTCTCTCATGCAAAAGATGTGGCCATTTGAGGATGAAGCAAGCCATGGGGAATGGAATTCCTTAGTATAAGTGCTCGTGGCGAGAGAGACAGGTGAGCAAGACCCAGGTCAATGCAGGAACAGATAACCAATATAATCAGAGTCTCTCTGACCAGCTCACCTATTAAGTTTAAATGTCTATGTTAACTTGATTTATGGCCTCACACTTAAAAAAAAATCACCTTTTGTAAAGTAACTGTAAATATCGCCTAGATTTCTCCCCGACGAAGTCAACCTTGTGAACGACACTGGTGGCATCAGCTGCTTCAGTCAGCATTTATGCTGTTTCCTTCGATTAGCACGATGGATTTTTACAGCCATTTATGAGTTTCTTGGCAGCCTAATAGGAAACACACACAAGTTCCTACTGAAGAGAAAGAGAGTGTTTCTGCTTACGGCCAGAAGGGGTCGCCACTGCCCCATGGCTAAAGTCAGCCCTGGCCACTAATCAGGAACATACCCAGTCTCTCTCTCTCTCTCCCCCCCTTCCTCCCTCTCTCCCTCTCTCTCCTCCCTCCCTCTCTTTCTCCCCCTCCCTCTTCTCTCACCACTAATAAATAAACACATGGGAAGCTTGCATGATACAGATTGTATGGAGCCTTAAATTTGAAGAAGTTAAAAAAATGACATTTTTTTTTCCTTTTCAAACGAACTGTGGCTTTGAGAAGATTTACAAAAGTATCTGCACCTGGAACTTGTCTATATCGTCAATATCATCGTTCAAAAATGTATTCTATGAACAGCATGCTGAAATTGCCCCGAATTCCTCACCACAACGATGATTTAAAAACAGCTAAACAATCACCAATGGCTCTGTGTTTTAAATAGAAAGTGTACATGTGCTATTTGGTACTGTCCTCATAAATGTCTGCTAATAGGAAGTTGGCCTGTGGAGCTATATTGAAAAGATCTTCTCTTGAAGGAACTGATTCCTCTATAAAGCTCAGAGAATTGTCTTCATACAGAATGTGTTTTCCTTAAAGGAAAGTCCCCCGCTTCCTTGGGGGACATATCTGAGAGGGTTCTGTTCACTCAGTAAATCTTTGGGGGAACCCATAGTGTCTGGCATCCTAAATACAAAAGTCACAAGGTTTGAATCCTGTCTGTGGAATAAGGGGTCAGTTTATCCTCCATCCAAGGAAGAATTTCTTTCCAGAGCAAACAGTTCACACCCCTGGCAGTCAGTAGGAACTTCAGACTCTCCTTTAGCCAGCTGACACCTCCAGGGCATGGCAGGGGACCTGGTGTAAGAGCCATGGCATCTTGCTTCAGTCTGTTTTCCTGTCATTTGTATCTACAACCACTGTCTGGAAAAGGAGGCCTGGGCTTTGCTTTCCACAGGTGAGTTCTTGGCTCTCCAGAGCTGGGTTTGACTTGTTGACACACACCTTACTGGCCAATTGGGCATGCCCAGTGGTATTTTCTGATGGCAGTTGTGGGTACAAATTCTCCAGGGATCAGACCAAGAACATTGAACACTGACAGGATAGAGAAAATAAGGCAGGAGCTTAGGGGGTGATTCAGGACAAAGGTAGGTTCTACTCTGAAAGCAAGTGTCACGCTCCAAGGTCCCCCCAGGATTCCCCTTGTGCCCGGGAAGTTCTAGTGAACACTTTCCTTCCCACACCCGACTGTCTGCCTTGAACTGACCTCCAGTTCACTCGGTATCCCAGTCTTTGCATAAGCCTCAATTCCGTTAGGTCTTCTGTTAGGTCCTTTCCTGCACCAGTCCCTGCAGGAGTCGCTTTGACAGCGGCCAGTAAACAGGCATTGCTAACAGCAGAATTCAAGAGCAAGTTATTCGTGAGTGACATGTCATGGAGGGTTGTCATCTGTTGTATTGGTCCTCCGAAGGCAGCCTGGTACCTGCTTCTGGCACCTCCGACCCAGGCTCTGGTTCTCCATCCTCTGTGGACACAAGTGATGAGTGAACACAGCCAGAGACCCAGATTCAATACAAAAAGCTACCACACGTCCAAGCAAGCCCTTTCCTGTTTTCTAGAATCCTGTACCAGCTCTGACCCAGTGGCTCTGAGGACCTCGTGCTTTGTGAGTCAGAGAAGTCGTCAGAGATCCCTCACTTTACCCGCTGGGTCGTCTCCTGTGGGCAGCTGAACCCCACAGTCTACCTCTTTCACATTTGACCCCCTTACTCAGATAACCTTACCTGTACAGTGACTACAAACCTCACGTGAGGTTTCATATACTGGAGGCCGGGAGGGACTCACAAATATAAACATCTAAAAAGATACCCTTACAGCATCTCTGACCTCCTCGATGTGACAGTACCAGTATGTCACCTGCCAGCCTTCCCTCCATTTCCTGACCCCACTGCTCTTCATGGACCTGTACTGTTCCAGCCCCAGCCATGAATTCTCTGAGTATCTGGTTCAGCTTTCCTATTTCTCCTATGCAATAGCAGGACACAAGAAAAAATAACTTCTTCCAAAAGGTGACATAGAAGGGATGTCAAATGCTTCTTATTGGATTTTTTAAAATCTCCATCACCTGATCTTGTTTATGTTTGCAAGTCTCAGACGTCAACAAGGTGTGGAATTGTTTCTGCTCTGCTTCCAACAATGTGATGGCTAGAGAGACTCCCACTTGAGTCTCCCTCAAACCACATCCAACTTTGGTGCCTCTTTCTTTTGTATCCACATGAGCTCTTATGAGAAGTAGACATTTTAGCCAGTTCTCCACGTACTTCACAGTGTTTACATGTTTCCTCCTTCACAGAGAAAATCCAAGTAGAGTTTTTCCTTACATAGCACTGGCCCCCAGCACAGGCAAGGACTCTGTTGTTTTGGATGGATGAGGAGGCCTCTGCCAGGCTCTGTACTAACGGACAACTTCTTCTAGGTGACTCTAAGCATTGAGATTCTAATTAAACCCAACCATTACAAGCAGAATGCAGATGTGTCCTCAACTTTGTTGGAAGGTAGGGTATAAAGAAATAACGATTCCTTTGCAATGAGACAGAGATTGTGTATGCAGTCTCTACCTGTAGAGAACACATGGGTACCCAATGGGGCAGCCCTTGGCACTCATGGTGACCTGCAGAGCGGTAAAGTTCTGAGTCCTGAGATCAAATGTTGCAGATTTTAAAACCAGGTTTTTGCTCCTGACATGTATGTATGTTGGGGCTAATATTATGAAAATATTTTTCTTCACTTTTCTGAGTATATGACTTTAATTCAAGCAATACATATTTCATCTCTAGAGATTAGAATATTTTAAGAAGTATCTCTGTGTCTTTCTGTCTCTTGTCTCTCTGTCTATCTCTCTGTCTTTCTGTGTGTGTGTGTGTGTGTGTGTGTGTGTGTGTGTATGTGTGTGTAACATCCATCAACTTGATTGTTGTTGGATTCTATTGATTGCTTTTGGATACAGAGTCTTTTCTGTGAACCTGGGCCTGCTGCCTCTTCTCAACTAGTTGGTCAATGGTCTCAGGAGCCACTTTCTTGAAGCATTCCCCATCTCCACCCTGCTGTGCTGGGGTTACACATGCCTGCTGTCATACCTGGGTTTTACATGGGTATTGATGAGCCAAACTCAAAGCTCTTGAGCCATCTCTCCAGTCCCGTTTTAAATAAGTCTTCAAATGGGCGGAGTGGAGAGCAATTTGGTGTTTAACTTCTGGGATATAGCATAGCTACCTACTTGCTTGAGATTTTCTAAATTCCAGGCTCTCTTTTAATTATTCACCCACCAAGAACCCTATCTGGCAAGTTCACAGAAGACAGACATGAGCCCTTTTGCTCATACTCCTAGCAAGTGGACTTGCTACCATGAAGTCGATAGACTAGTTGGCATAGAATAGCTGAAATCGAGGCTTAGAGCGGTGTTTCTCAATCTGTGGGTTGCGACCCCTTGCGGGGCGGGGTGGTAGCGGTGGTGGTGGTGAGATGATGTCTCCGCAACAGTCGCCTATGACCGTCTGCACGTCAAATATTTACAATTAAAATTCATAAAAGCAGCAATATTCCAGTTATGAAGCAGCAACAAAAGTCATTTTATGGTTGGGGGTCACCACAACATGAGGAACCGACTGTATTAAAGGGTTGAAGCATTGGGAAAGGTTGAGAACCACACTGCCTTAGAGGATTCATGGATGAAGGAAAATTGAGAGAGGTGGGAAAGCCAGCAGCCTAGATATGTGTCTAAGAGACCCATGTAATGCTTTGCTTGGAATGCCTTCCAGCCTGTAGGGGAGGCAAGGAGCCCATATACAACTCATCTTTAGGGCCAGCATCTCCCCTACCTCAGCCCCACTGACGCACGGAGAAGAGCAAGGGAGAGACAGTCTGTCTGAGAAACTGAGCACTTCTATGCAAAAGAGACTGAGATTCTCTAGAGGAACTGTTACATCAGACTAGGTTATAATCCAGAATAGATTAATACATTGTTATTTTCCCATTGCTCAGGGCATAGGATCCCATGAGGAAGCATTTAAAAAAAAAACACTAAATAGAGCACATGTTCATGTATACCTCAGGAGTGGTTTTAATGCTTCAAGAAATTGGCTATGTATATACATGTATATACAATGTATATAATATATATATACACAATTTTATATATATATATATGATATATATATATATATATATATATATGCACAGATGTCCCGTGGGTATGTCTGTGATTCAGTTTCCTTAGGTGTTAAGTGAGAATAAATACTAACTTTTGTTCTTTCATGTATTTAAGCAACAGAGACACCACACTCTGGAGTCCTTTTAGAAAACAGGGAGTGTGTTGCCTTCCTGCTATGGGAACTGTCTTACAGGAGCGAAGAGAGAGGGGGAGGGGAGCACAGCCTGGGGCCAGCATCTTGCAGCCATGATCTCCTTTCCATGTAAGAGTTCTGCACACATCTATATGAGCTGCAGACCTCTGTTAGATGTGGGCCTTGTTTCCTTTTTTTTTCTTAAATATTTTATGTGTATGAATATTTTGCCCACTTGTTTGTCTGCACTGGATTCACACAGTGCCTGCAGAGGGCAGAGAAGGGCCTTGAATCCCCTGAACTGGAGTACTAGACATTTGTTAGCCAAAGTGTAGGTGCCAAGACTTGAATCCAAATCCTCTGCAAGAGCAGCCAGTGCCGTTAACCACTGAGACATCTCTTTCCCCAATTTATTTTTTAAGGTTTCTTTTTATTTATGTGTATATGGATGTGTCCATGTGAGTGTATGTAACACATGCATTCCTGGAGAAATACACATGACAGAGAAAACTACACAGGAGACTCTACAAAGCTCCTGATCCCAGACCGTCTTTCCGTCTTCCCACAGTCCACTGTTGACAATCTGTCCTCTCTGTGGATATTGAGATCCAGCGTACTTCTGGCCTGATACTCATCAGTTCCTATGCTGTTCCCAGATGCTAGCAAACCAGGGCTGGACCATGCAGGAGGAACGTGCTGGAGGCTGGGTTGGGATCGTGGCTCCTATCCCGCATTCAGCCCCCATGCCTTGCTAAGACTATATTATTTTCTTAGCTCAAATTGCCATTCCCAACTCATTATTTCTCTATGACAAGAAAACAATATTGGCTCTTATGTAATACCAACCTCAATGAATCTGGAAGCCATCATGGAATGGGTGGATTTTTTTTCCCTTCTTTAAAAAAAAGAGAGAGAGAAAAATAAATTGAGATTGTTTTCATATGGCTGAGGATATTTATGAACTCTTTCCCCCTTTTCCTCATTGCATATTTACCCAGTGCGTTTGTGTGTCATACAAAATAAATCTTTATGGGGAGCAGAGGCAGAGAGGGGACCAGAGCAATTAAAAGTCTGGGTACCCATCAAGTTCATGGGACATTGGCCATCATGGGTCAATAGATGCTGTAGTCTGTCTGAGGTTAGTTACCCAAGCCAGCATCTCTAAGGAAGGCTTTCAGAGGCAAGATTTCAAACTCGCACACTGAAGGAATTCATATTGCCTGTCATCCTGGTCTCTTTCCTATTCCTCTTACCAGAGTAGAAAGCTCACTATGAGTAGTTTCATGACCCAAATGCCATCAACCAAAAGAGACTATTTTATCCTGTGGCTTCAGGACTGAGCAGCAGGGAGGAGGGGAAAATCTGGAAGAGAATATCCAGGTACTGCCTCTGCTGCCTTGTCTGTCTGGATGTGTTTTAACTTATGGGTGTGGCATATCTGTTTCCCTTAGACCATCCCTTTCTACATGGCTTGTCACCAAGGAGGGAGAATAAGGGACTTAGTTATGACTGTGCATTAAACATACAAGGGAGATGCATGGTGGCACATGCCTGCAATATTAGTACTAGGGAGGTGGAAACAAAAGGATCCAAAGTTCAAGGTCAACTTTAACCAGTTATTAAGGTCAGTTATATGAATTATATAAGGCCAGTCTAAGCTTCATAAAAGTCCCCAAAACAATTTAAAATATAAATGAGGGAGGGAGGCAAGAAGCCTGCCTTTATTGCTGAGGCTACTTGGAATCTCCCATTGCCTGTTGCATCTTGGAATGCTTAAGAATATACTGATTGGAGAGTATGGGAGGATTCACATGGACAGAAGGACACCTGCTGAGCTGGGTCACAAAAGTAACACTGATAACCACTGACCAATCTGTTCCAGCCCTGGCCCTTGTATTGGGAACTCCCCTTCCACTGCCTGAGGTTTAGTGACCTACAAGGGGCCCTGATCCTATTGTCATTCTTGACTTGAGGAAACTGTCATCCAATAAAGTTGAGGAGCTAACCTCTAGCCATAGAGAGCTACCAGGGCCAGAGGCACAGAGGGGATTGACAGTGCCTAAAACTAATGCAATACACATAAACAAGGCAGTGAAATAAATCATGCCCAAGCCCTTGGAGAGAGCTCTTCAATTAAAGGACCTTGAAGCTATAACCATAACAGTGGATCTATTCTAGGGAAAATCCTAATCTAGGGTAGCTGCAGTTCATGTGACTCTTCCTGCTCCTTCTCATCTGCATTCATCTCATCTCATCTCATCTCATCTCATCTCATGCCTCTACCATGGTTAACATCAACTCCAACCTCAATGCTCCTGACCAGGAATATAGAGCTGCAGGTTAAGTAACTGACAAACAGTGAGCATGCGTAGAATGTACATGCCGTGTGTTGGGTTACAGTAATGATGCAAGGACATAGTTAGACTTGTTACGAAAATTTAGCCCTTCCATTTTTAGAGCTCATTTGACAGTTGAAAACTATCCAGACCTACTTTTCCAAGGTCTCCATATTGCTTCAAGCCTCTTTGCCCAATTCCTTTGTTCTTCAAGGTCTCCAAAGAGGTATTTGAAATCAGGACTTGAAATATCTTCTTTTCCTTTGCATACTCTTTCATATCCCTTGGACGATATAAACTGATCAAATTTTAACAAGTATACCCTGTATAATGGTCATATTTAAATGCCAACTTGCCACAACCTAGATTTGCCTGGGAAGAGAGTTTCAATTGAGGATTTACCTAGATCAGGTTGACCTGGAATCATATCGATTGTTTATTGATATGAAAAGACCTAGTCTATTGTGGGTGGCACCATTCCCTAGGCAGAGGGTATATTTGTTTGTCTGATCTTGACTGTGAATATGGTATGACGGTTGTCTCAGGCTCTTGCCTCTGTGACTCCCAACAAAGATAATCAGTAATCCCTCCCTTCTATTGCCTTCTATCAGAATGTCTTAGTAGAACAACAGAAATGAATCTAAAATGCTGCGTTATTTTTTATTCCTGTTCCCACTGTGATTGAGTTTTTGCCCCACTCTATCTCTGAAAGGGCTAAAGGGATTTGAGTAAGCAAACAAACCCAGCATGAAATGCAATCACTTTGGCGAGAAAAGCATAATAAGTATTGTCTAGTACCCACCCTGTGCTTTAGCCCTTGAATAGTCTGGTAATCTCATCACAGTCTAGACAATCACTGAAGGGAATTCAAGTATTTTTCCCAACCCTTCTCACTCTGTTCTCCCAAACTGGAAACACAAAGCAGATGATGAAGAGGAGTTCAAATGCCACACCAGGGAGAAGGAAGTATTGAGAAAACCTCTAGCCGGTTTCCACACATTCCAGGAAGCGTTCAGTGGCATTGTCTCACTCTGGGGTCCCTCCATTGTCTCAAACAAAAGGTCTCCTATGCAAAGACAAAAGTAGGTTATGTGGGAGTGGCTAATTAATGGAAGACACATCTGGGAAACCATGAGATGGATGACAGCCTTACAGCTTCTCGGGATGCCAGTGTCCCTCTTGAATCTGCTGTCATGTGGAGCATTGGACTCCCATGATCTCAGGAGCATATTGTAAACTAGAGTCTTGTGGGGTTTGAGCAGCAGGGCTGATGTCACAGGTACAGTGGTTAATGACCAAGCAGCCATCTATTTTGCAAATACCCTGTATATTCAAGTGTAAAGTTTCCATGTCAATGCTCTTTGATTAAGAGGTCCTATGCTCCTGTGGGTCTAAATGAATTATTTGCTAATTAATCAGGACAAGACTATAAAGTTCTTCTGCTACCTCATCTTCCTTTAGGTGTTATTTCTTTGAGCTGCATCTGTGGCAGGTCTCTATGCAAGTGGACACGATGGCACATAGTTAGTGGCTGTTCCTGTCTAGTGCATTGTCCTGACCATTTGGGACAGCTTTGAGCTGTTTGCTCTAGATGAATCTCCAGCCTCTCAGATACTTAGTGTATCTCTGTACATCCCCCTAAACATTCTTATGTCCTGTCTCCTGAAGGCCTGGTCCCCTCCCCTTCTCCAGCTGGATTAGTCTAAGTTAATGATACCACAAAATCTGGTCTCTATCTTAGGACTACTTCTGTGCCACTTTAATTATGTTACTAGCCATTTCTATAAAATTAGTGTGTGTATGTGTGTGTGTGTGTGTTTGTGTGTGTGTGTCTATTGCCAATCACTAACAACATAAAGATAGGTAAAATAAGAAAACTGAAGTTGCCTCATGCCCTACAAGCTGGAGATAATCACTGTGAACATTTTGGCATGTGGTCTACCTGCTGAAGTTCTTTATTTAATAAAATGCACATCATGATAAACATAAAAGAAGTTTAAATGTAATCAAATTAATGGAATAACCAGTATTTACTACTTGGCTAGTTTTTCACATTTATTTGTGTGTGTGTGTTGTGTGTGTGTGTGTGTGTGTGTGTGTGTGTGCAAGGGGCTATAGAGGCTAAAAGAGGATGTTAGGTTCCCTAGAGCTGGAGTTATAGGTGGCCATGAGTTGCCTGACATGGGTTTTGGTAAAAAGATTCTAGTCATTGGTATAGCATCAACTTCCCTGGGCCATCTCTCCAGGTCCAGGGTTTGTACCCTTGTATCAAATCATGCTATTAGCCAGCAGGAGTTCAATTGTATGTGTTGAAATGGCAGAGCAGTGGCGAGGCATGATGCAGCGGACTTAGTCTACTCTGAAGTCTCTGTAATTGTATTTGGTAAGAAGGAAAGAGCTGACCCTTCTTTTTGCTCTTCCATGCCAGCCCTTGAGAGAGGCTTGACAAAGGCTCTGAGGAAGCTGGATGACTACCTGAACACCCCTCTGCCAGAGGAGATTGATACCAACATCCGCGGGGATGAGAAAGGATCCCAGCGCAAGTTCCTGGATGGGGATGAGCTGACCCTGGCCGACTGCAATCTGCTGCCCAAGCTGCATGTGGTCAAGGTAAGAGAGCTCTGGCCATGGGTGCTGGCTTCATCTCAGGCCCAGCCAATGGGGTGGATGAATCAATGGAAGTAAGCAAAATCCAGGAGCCAAGACTTTGGGCTCTAAATTCAGATCTATCAGGGACCCAAAGTCATCCTTCACTTCCTGCTTGGTGAAAGCCTCTCTTGAGATTCAATTTTCTCAATTTTTAATAAAATTATATATCTGGGTATTTTGTCATATATATATGTATATATATTTGTATATATATATGTGTGTGTATATATGTATATATATGTTTACTTGTATACATACACACATATATATGTACACACAGACATGTGTGTGTATATATATACATGTATATATATGTTTACTTGTATATACACACACATATATGTGTACACACATAGACATGTACATACATACATATATACATACTATGTGTGTCCCTGGTGCCCATGGAAGCAAGAAGAAGGTATCAGATGTTCTGGAACTGAAATTACAGATGATCATGAGCTGCCATATGGGTGCTGGGAATTGAACCTCTGGAAGACCACCAATTCCCTCAGCCACTGAGCCTTCCCTCCAGTCCCTGCCTGAGCTTTCATTTTCGTCTATAAAATAGTCACATGTTGTTTGTCTCTAGGGTTGTTGTAGGACTAAGCATAATATGAATTGCTCATTATACTATAGGGATTGGAGGTATAGTAAGTATAATGCCACTGTATGTATAGTTGCATCATAGCCTTTCGGAGTTATCCTGCCTTGCTTTCCTACCTGCATTAGGTGGGTCTTCATACATCCTCATGCACAGACCTGGTGGAGGCTCCGTAGGGTACCTACCCATCAAGTTTCCTCTCTATTGGCTGGAGCCATGGAGGCTGCAAAGTTGTGGAGCAGAAAGCACCCTCTCGCTCTCAATGAACCTACTGACCATCGGCACTACGTACTATAGTCCTTCCCCGTACAAAACATAACAGTATGAATGCTCTTAAGAAGATATTTTAGGGGTTATTTCAAACATCCCCAAACCCACACTGCCCTGCCTCCTGCTGTGTCTGTGACCGCCTTTTGTGCAGTGGGATGGCACATTTCTGAGTGATGAGGAGCCCTCTGTCTTACTATCTCACATAGCTCTGATTATTACAGCATCTTTCCTTACATGGAGCACAAGGATACTTCCTAGAGCAACACAGAACATCTCTGTTCCCCTTTATCTATTGGAACTCAGCGATTGAATCTACTTGGGTTCTCTAAACAGATATCTCACCCCATCACATGTGTGTGTACACTGCATACATGTGTGCACATGCGCACACACACACACATCACACACACACACACACACACACACACACACACACACACGTGTGAAGGCTAGACATTAACAGTGAGTATCTTCCTTAGTCTCTCTCCAACTTATTCTTCTAATAAATGTGTCTCACTGAACTCAGAGCTCACCAATTTTTTAGACTAGCTGGCCAGTGAGCTCCAGGGACCCTCCCATCTCTGTATCCCAGCACTTGGATTCCAAATGTGCATCACCACACCTGTTTTCATGTATGGATTACACTGGAGATCTACACTCAGGTTCTCATGCTTGCAAAGGAATTACTTCACTGACTCAATCATCTCCTCAGTTCGAAGTGACCTCCATCCTTTTTGATACCCACTGTCTAGGGTCTTACAACCAAACAGTTCCCTGCTTTTACCATGTCTATGTCTTACCATCTCATTTTGACAATGTCTCTGTGAGAACAATAGTCTTTTCAAAGGAACGTAGCCCTTTAATAAACATTCATTTATGGGCAATTTGATCAGCTACTATGTGTCTTTTCGAATACTCATGTTTTTTCTACCTTTCACTGAGGAGAAGGCTAGCCTATTGCTCAAAAGCAGGGTAGATCTATTACTTTCAGCTTTAGTATTGAGCTAGACACACAGACTGGGGGAGCTAAAACTGGGGGAGGAAATCACATGATTCTAGGGCAAGCCAATGCAGTACTTTACTATGAAGACATTTTGGGCTCAGGGCCAAGCTAAAGATCTCTTGTAGGTCCAGCCAAGTATGTCACTTTGAAGTTATTAATTATTGCAGGCCCCACCCACCAAATTGTGCTTTCTTCTCCTTTCCCTGAGGAATAGGCAGAACCATTAGGGGTGTGTGATGCTTGCTCAGTCACACAGTGCCATAGTGATATAACAGAATGATCAGAAGACACATGTTCTAATTCATCATTTGCCACCAACTAGCTGGGTGGACTAGGACGAGTCATTTGATCTTCTAGGATTTCATTTTTCTTCTGCCTAAAAGAAGAGATGTGGATCAGCCTCCCTCTCCCCTGCTTTCTTTCCCTTCTTTCTCTCTTTTCTACTCCAACATGTATGGGCAGCTCACTTAAGCATCCTTTGTCAAAGTAGGCAAACACATGGCACACACAAGCTCTGCCTCATTGTCTGAATGTCTCAGCATTTTCTAGCCTTAAATGACTAAGTTATCCCCATGTCCTTGGAGACAGTTCAGCAAGTTTCTAGCTCTGGGATACTGGGGATCAGGCAGAGGATAGCCTAAGAAGGAAAAAAGGCTGAGCCTGGGCTCCTGTCTCCTTGGATTTCTGCTGATCCAGCTTATCAGATCTGGCGACCTGGCAAACCTCTGCAGAGCAGAGAGCATGAAGGGAAGCCAAGGCACTTTGGCCTCAGATGCCAAAATGTAATCGGGGATATGGGAGCTAACTGCTTCATATAAAACAGAAAATTCAGAGCAGGAACATGAAGTGCCTCTGAATGTCAGAGCTCTGTGCACCCTTGATCCTGCCTGCCTTCCTTCATATCTATCCCCATTCCAGGATGCTGAGTGGCTGAGGTTCACACTCACGGAGAGACTGGTCCATGGGTGGGCTTTTCCCGGCTCAGCATGGTGACCATTTTCTCTGTGAGGGACTTGGAAGAGAGATGCACATATAAATGCAAATATAGATTCTTTAATCCCGTGTCTGCTGTTTTCAAGCTAATACAGGTAACCCAGAACACGTACTCTAGCTTGCCTTTCTGTTGCTCTGATAAAAACAGTGGCCAAGAGCAGCCTGGAGCTTTCTTTGCCTTACACTTTCACATCACAGCCCATCATGGAGGGAGCTCAAGGCAGGAACCTAGAGGCAGGAATTAAATCAGAGACCAAAGAGAAACACGTCTTACTGGCTTGCTTCCCTTGGCTTGTTCATTACCTTTATTATACAGTCCGGATCCATTTGCCTAGGAATGATGCCACCCACAGTGGCACAATTAACAATCAAGAGAATGATTCAATAAACATATCCACAGGGCAACCTGACACATTTCTTTCTCCCAGATGACTCTAGTTAGTAAAGTTGACAAAAACTAACTAGTATAGTTCTTCCTTGGCACTGAGCTGGAAACTCAGCACCACAAAAAAAAAAAACAAAACAAAACAAAAAAAAAAACAAAAAAAAAAAACAAATAAGCAAATGAATAAACAAGAAAATGAAACCCCAAATTAAAATGCTAGCATTAACAAACTATGAATTTATCAATCAGTGTAAAATATCAGTCCTGCCCCTGTTTCTTTGAGATCAGTTGGCACAAGGTCTAAAGACTGTTGTTCTCAAATCTGAGATTCTCCCGACTCCATCTCTTGAGTATTTAGATTACAAGTTCATGCCGTCAGGTTGAGCTTTGCACACCATCTCTTAGTAGATTCATTCCCATTACTGTGCATCATTTTTCTTCCAGTTGGCTAATTCCAGCTGGTTCCTTGGGTCAGATCATCATAGCTGCCTAGATTTGTCCTGAGCCAAGACAACCCCTTCTCAAAGGCCCCTGGTCAAACTGGGAAGCCCTCCTATGGCAGTGACCAGAGGAAGCTCTTCGGACAGCTAGTGGTTTGTGTTGACCCAAGTCAGTCACACTCATGCAGGACAGAACATTGTGGGTGGCTTCTTTGGCGTTCATCATCAGAAGAGAATAATCTCATATCAAGAAGTTCTGAATCTTGAACACTGGGAAGAACAGAGGTTCCCATGTTCTAAAGCAGCTACTTTCCCAAGGAAACATCCTGGAATTTACAGAGATTTGTTAACACAGAGCCCTGCAGGTATGGGTCCAATAGAGATAAAACCTGGGTTTCTGAGGTGAGATGGATATTTGGCTGTGTTGGGAGCCAATCTTTACAGCTGAGTCCCTGTTATGTCCTGTTCTCTCTGGTTCAGCACAAATGCAGTTGTAGATGTGTGGGGAAAATAACAGACATGGTTTGGTGGCTGCTATAGAGATAAATTGTAGACTAACTAGAAGGGGTGTATGCCTCCTGCCCTGTCGTCCAGCCTTGCTGCAGGGTAATAGTAAATTTGCTTCAGAGCCAGACAGGCTTTCCTGGTAAGGCATGAATAGGGTGTTCACAGCTCCAACATTATAAAACAAACAAACAGCAAATTAGAGACAGATGTGGAGATGAGCATAGGTTTTGAGTCATTAACCATTAATGGAGAATTCTATGGAGAAGGGGGGGGGGGTCACAAATTGCTTCCTACAGAGGAACATGGGGCCATCCATAAAACCCGAGACCAGAGACTAGAGTAGTTGAGGCTCATCTGCCCTTTCTTCACTTTTCTGTGCCTCCCTCCACACACACAAATAAGGATGCTTACTTAAAGCAAAGCAGAAGAGGGACCAAAGAAAGAAGAAAATCTGAACCAAGCAAGGTATCATGTACCTTATACTTGGGAGATGGAATCAGGAGGATTGGAAATTCAAGGTTACCCTGAGCTACATAGGAAGTTTGAGGTTAGCTATGGGAACATGGATACTGTATGGATAATATGTTTGTAGTTATTATAAATATTTCTTGAACTATGTTATACTGTACACCAATCGTGTCTATCTCAATAGCTTCCCTTATCAATGGTGGTTTTCTTTACAGCCCACCTTTTGCATTTTCATGTATTCTGTACATGAAATATATGTGTGTGCAGTGTCTTCATATACATGTTTGCACACCTGTGATCATGTGTGGGAATGGGTGCATATACACACGAATGGTGAATGCATGTGGAGGCCTGAGGTTGATAAGGAATCATCTGCAAATTCTCTTCTAGTTTATTCATTAAGTCGCGCTCTCTCAATCAAATCCAGAGCTTCCTGATATGTCTAGTCTTTCTAGCCAGCTTCTCTCAGCTAGGCTGTATGCAGAGATACCTGATATGCACAGCCACCCATGAAATCATGGCCCTAACACCTCCTAATGACTTGTTCCCTGCCTTCATACCACTCTCTCTTGTCATCTTTGCTTAGATTGTGGCTAAGAAGTACCGAAACTATGACATCCCAGCTGAGATGACAGGCTTGTGGCGGTACCTCAAGAATGCCTATGCACGGGATGAGTTCACCAACACCTGTGCAGCTGACAGCGAGATCGAGTTGGCCTATGCAGATGTTGCCAGGCGCCTCAGCCGATCCTGAGCTTGGCTGTCTGGCCCAGTTTCTGCTGCAGAAGAATTCTACTTCTCCTAAAGGCTTTCAGCTCTAGAGACTTTCTACCCCATTGCCTTGGGGGAAACATCAAAAAAGTTAGGCCACATCTTACTGGCACCCCTGAACTCAACTCCAGCCTTCTACCCTCTAAGATCGGTGCCACCCTTCCGCCTTGCTCTTCGGGAGCCTGGCAAGCAGAGAGGACACGGAAGCAGATTTTTCCACCTGCTGGTCTGATCTAGGGTCAGTGTATCTGGGGTCAGCTTGCGGAGCTCCCATGGGATTGTCACTGTTCCCTTCTGCCAATATCATAATGCTTTCTCAGATGCTCTAACAACTTGAAATGCCAGCTTCTCCCTGCCTCCTCCTTTAGCAACTGCAAGGTGACAGACAAATGTCATTACATGATTGTTAGGGAGAGATCTATGTCTTGATTGGGGAGATAGTGGTTGGGGGGGGGGACTCAGCTGGGTGTGGCTCTGGATATCTAGTAAAACAGTTCCAGCTGCTCACTATTTCTGACAGTGGGCCAGGTGGAGACACCCACCACACACAATACACCCCCAATTTCCTGCAGTTCAGGAACTGGTGCAATATGATTATGTCCTGGCCAGCACTGATCCAAGTTTTCCTCCAGTCTCCATTTTGCCATAAAGGCAGTTGACTTATAACTCTAAACTGAGGTGACCCAGATAGTGAGGGACTTCTGGGAAGCAAAATTGATGCCAAAAGGACCACTAGGGTCTACAGCCACAGGGGTCACTGGCTGAAGAGTAGTCGTCCACTGGAGATCACGTGTGTGTGTGTGTGTGTGTGTGTGTGTGTCTGTGTTCTTCAATGGGTGGCTTTGGGTTGGAGCAATAGATGGAAGAGGATGGAGAGAGATGGGAGGAGATAAAAGTTCTATATGTGTTTGATGTAGCCTAGAAAATTTTTAGAGCAGTCTTCTCTCTTGCTATCTAAATCTTGGACTGGTGTTATAGCACACCTACCAACTGTAGAGCCGACTCCAACATCAGCCAAAAATGTTTTCCAGGCCCTTCCTAGTCACTTGCAGATGTGGGTTGTCACCTAGCTATGCTCAGGGTCTCAGTTTCTTCAGCCCTAGCCTCTGAGGGAAGAGAATGCCTATTAAGGAATGGTGTGATCGTGGGCTACCTTAGGAAGAAAGTCCATGGGTCTTTCTGACTGGGAAGCCACAACTTGAGTTTGGAAAATATGTACTGCCCTGGGTTCATTTTCCCACCAGCAGACCCATCTAACAGATTTTCAAGAAAACGAAATCTTTTTAAAAAATCTTTTTATAAGCTAATATCTCTCTCCTTGGTCATTCTCCTTGAGTTTTTACCTACAAAGCTCACAGGGCCTGACCATGGCAACCTAGGCTGATTAGGATCTATAACAAATTAGTCAATCATTAGCGCTTCCTCTACCAGTGAGCTAGAGAGTGCCTAAAAAAAAAAAAAAATCCATACCCAGGACCTCAACTCCAACAATTCTGCTTCTGTGTCACTGACCGTGGAGACGAGGCTTCCCGGGTCTGGAAAAGCCCTGGACTTGGCTCATTGCTCTGGAGGGTGGAGCAGCACGGGTCCTCTCCTTAGAAATATCAACATGGTCTAACCCAAGCAGTCATTGAGCCCACCTGCCTCTAGGGATCTCCAAAGCAAAGTGTGACCATTGATCCAAGGAGGGAGGAAGCAGGAGGTCTCCCTAGCCCCATTGGGGGTGAGGACTCTGCCTGCTAGGACATTTTATAAAGCTGAAAGCGATTTGAAGAGGCAAAATGAGTCGATTCATTTCCATCGCAACAGGAACCTTTCCACAGGCTCTCCGTAAGCTGCCCCTGGGGATGTTTAAAAGTGTAGCACTGCTGAGGGAACAGCCCCTTTTTCTTCAGGGAGGAGCCCTCAATGGGGCTCCTGGGGAAGGAGAACTTCCGGAACCTGCCGGAAGACTGTTTAATTAAAAGAAAACCCCCGCTGTTCTCAGGCATCCTCCCTAGAATTTACAAGCAGGCAGGGTGAACCCAGGCGGCTCACATCCCTGTTTTACACAGGTGGGCTGATGGTAAAGATATGAAGACTAGCTTACATACAGAGGGGCTTCAGAGTAAGGGGAAGAATTCTCCTCAGGTGATGTTCTGAGCTCAGCAATTGGCAAGTCTTTAAAAACAAACTTCCCAAGCCAAGTCAATGTTGTTTTTAGATGGTCCCCCTATGGTTGAGTTAGTTTCACATAAATCAAAATATTTAGGCAATGTTGGATGCCATAGGATCAATAAGAACTCCTTTAAAGAGAGGCAAGATTGTAGAAGGGAGGCCTACTTTAACACAGAAGTAACTAATGTTATCAGATACTCATGAAACTGACCAATGTCTTAGGACATAATTATAATAGTATATAAAAAATTAGCAATAAAATCAATGATGATTACCCATCCTAACTCCTCCAAGGATATTTTTCTCTGGAGGCTCTGGACCTTGGTCTTAACCTTGTCATGTGTATGGTTTACCATCTGCAACCACCCTGTGGTCAGGTTCCAAATCCCAACTCAGACCATGTGAAAGGGTTTGCAGTGTGGACTCTACCTGCAGAAATTCTGGATAAGAGCTATTCTGGTAAATGCTAGTCCCCCAGGAAGCATTTGGATGGCAGAGAAAAGGAAGCCATCTTGAAGAAGCTATTTTGTATTCCTCTCTCACCTTGGACTGTCACATGACGATCTTGTGTGTGTGAAACATAAGTGCATGGCAAGACAGACAGATAGGGTCCAACTCAGAATTTCTGAGCTGGTGTACCTATTTAAAACTGCCCTCTTCTTAGGTTGATCCAGAGAGAAGACATTCATTAAGATGTTAGTAACTATCCACAATAAGGTAGAAAGTGAACTTTTTGCTTGTTTCAGGATATAATTTCATAGTCTCCTGAAAAAAAGAGAAATTCCTGGTAAGTTCAGGATCACAGTCATGTGTCTAACTCATCTTTTAAATGAGGGGTCTAGGTAGATTCCGGGAGCCAAACAAATCAGTTGCAAAGTAGGAAATGGTCAGTCAGTTTATTTAGTCAGTAGATCCCAAACTAGTTCCAGCTTCCTGGTAGGTGGCAGTGTCCCCACTGGTCCCTTCTGGTGCTAGTGGGAACAGGCAAAATCTTTTTTTTTTTTTTTCTTCAAAAACAAGATGCTCCAAAAGTGAGATCTGGGGCAGAACCTTCTGGTACCCTCTGGATCCTGTGAGGTGTGGCAACAATAATGACGACATTGCCTGTGTCTAGAGGAGTGGACATTTTGCAGACAGACAGTCCCAAGCAGTTTAGGACCATCATGGAATGAAGCATGCCTGGCACAGAAAGATGTTGACTGTTTCAGAGTCCTGGGGACCTGCCAGGCCCAGGTAAATTGTATTATGAGGGAAGCCAAGGCAGAAGCTATGTGTCCCTCTAATGAAAGTTCACCATCACTAAAAGAGTTTATATCTGCCATCAAATCCTTTTAGAAGCAGTAGCTGTCTGGTTAGTAGGTACTTCTGGGGTTTCCCTCCATTCCTCCATGATCCAGGAGTCATCTCAGCTGCAAGATGAGGCAGGATACTAATGTGGCCTTGCTTGGAAACATTAAACACTAACTCGTGGTTGAAACTAAGTTCAGTGATTCTTAAGGATTATCTTTTGAGATCTACATGTTTATATCATCCATATTCATATACATTATATCTGTATATGATATTACAAAGAACCTGTAGAAATGGTGAAGGAGAGAAGTGTGCCTATGAAGCCCCAGACTCTGGTGTTGGGAGAACATTTGTGATCTTGTCATTGGCCCTTCTACAGACAGGCCAGTGACTTTCTATCCACTGTTCTTTATCATCCAAACTAACAGCTTGTGCCTGAGTTACAAGTGTATTTGATTTTCCCTTTACCAATATTTCTTTCCCAGCCTAGTTTCAAGCTACGTTCATCTCATTACTATGAATGAGATACTCATTCTTATGAATGAGTCTAAATCAAACTGCACAATCTTATTTAATGTTGTTTCAGGAAATCTCTCCACTATCACCACAGGCACCAGCAAAAATAAGCAAAACATTTTCTCAATATAAGGTTTGACTTAAAGGGTACTTCCTATAAAATCGATCTGGTGTTTGGCAAAAACAGTTTTGAAGACATGGGGTTTTTGTAGATAGCTAGAGATGTCCCAACATCGACTGTGAATATATTTATAGAAGATATAAGGCTAGGATCTAGCTTGATTGTAGAGTGTTTGCTTAACATAAAGCCCTGGGTCAGATCTCCAGCACTGCATAAACCAAGCATGGTAGCAAATACTGGTAATCCCAGCATAAGAGATCTGAAGGCAGGAATATCAAGGCCAGCTGCATAGCAAACTGGAGGTCAGTCTGAACTACAAGAGACCCTGCCTCAAAACAAGTAAAATAGTCAGCTGATATTTGAATTTCTCCCCACCCCTACAGTCACCTAATTTTTCCATTTTATAAGCTTAGGAGTTAACTGTTAGCAATGCTAATTCATTGTATGTAGAGACACTCCGAATGACAGTAACTCACATTTCTTGAGACCTATAACTGTGGTGAGAACAGACCTTGCTTTGAAGCCTTACTAAATGCACCATGCCTTTGAATACATACCAAGTCGAGTGTTTTCTTCCTATCCTTGAGCCAGCTGTAAATGCATCTCCTGGTCTTGATTGCTCTTGACTGATTCAAATAAAGTTGGTTTATTTTCAATTATTACAAAAGAGATCACTGGGGTTCTTTGGGGGAAGGGTTGTGCTGTTTCAGATGACAATATTAAAAAAATCTCTTTTTCCAATAAAGGCTATTTAGTTTCACACAAAAAAGGACCATTTTTAAAAATCAAAACAAAAAAACAAATATAAAGGTAGGACTGGCGTGTGGTTCTGTGGTAGAGCCATGTAAGATGTCATAGGTTTGATCCTCAGAATAGAAATACAAGGCGTGGGAAAGCATGAGATTTGTAGAGATAGTTTTTAGTAGGAAAAATTGTACCAGAAGCTCTTAGACCTTGTTGATCTCTTGGTGTATAGAGTTAAGTCAAGTCCATCCTCAGGGCTGATGAGCGTGGAGGAGCTAGGGATAGCTGGCAAGTTGGCTGGCTCTGTTCCAGGGCATATAGAAGTGTAAACGTGAACTTTAAGCATCTGTATCTTGGATAAGGGCCTCCAAGGTATTGTAGCCCCTCAAATAAGAGCCAAGATACTGTAAAGATTTGATTAAATCCTTAATTAATGCTGGAAAGAGACTTAGCTGGAATGGATGGAGTTCTGGAAAATGGCTTCTAGTCTTTCCCAGTGCCCCAGCAGGTTATCATGAGTCCCAGAATTCCATGAAGAATATCTTGTGTCAACAGCTTGTGATCTTTACAGATACTCAAACAAGCCAAGATGCTGCTACGATTTGGTTCTAAATTTAACAAGATGCCACAAAACCCACAAACAAAGACTAGGAACCAAGTAACGACCGTGAGGGATCACAAGAGTTTCACTGAACCACTACATAATAATGGCAACAGCCAGGCCAAGTTCAACATCCAAAAGAGACACAGATCCCCAAAGCGACCATGTGGTTATTTAATTCTAGAAATGGGAACTATACGAGAGTGTTGAGGAGGATAATGAAAAGAGCAGTTAAATTCTAAACTGCCCACCGGAGACTATTTTAAAATGCTTATTTTAGTACCTTACAAGGAACTCTGAAGTCAATAATAAAAGACCTGTAAATGCATCAAGGCAGAAAGCCAATCAGACAGTGAGACCACTTGACCAGGAGTTATACTGGAGGAGGGGATGGGATGGAAGAACATGAAGGATGGTCACCATAGATCTTAACTCTATGAAGGCAAGAAAAGACAACACAGCTATGACTTCACTTCCTTTTATAAAGAACATGTGTGTTCACAGACAAAGAGACTTGATGGACTGAGACCAAAGTTTGCTGACGGTGACACAGAACAAAAGCACATGGTTTCAAAGAAAACTTAATTAATAAGGGCAGTGAAATCCCCCATGCAAACAAGGATGCACACCGATTTGTATCTAAGAATAGTGAATTCAGAACTCTCACTATTAGTTGGCTCTTTGACTCTCTTACCTTTGACTACTGTGGCCAAGAAACCCAGGGAAATTTTAGGTTTCCATTGGGAAAACCTCTGGCTTGGCTGTGATACACAAGACAAGACTCACCTGGAGGGAAAATCAAAGTGAGATGCCTCCTATTTGCAATCCTGCCTGCTGATCACAAGAACTGTTAACAAAACTGTCATCCACCATGTTGAATGCATGCCCTTGGGTTCTCGCATGCTAAAGTGTACATATTTATATTCCCCTAGATTCTTAAAATATTTCTGTAATGTTTTCTCTGTTTTGTTTACAGATGGGATCTGAGACTTAACAGCAATTGTACAAGTTAACAGTGTGTATAAGCTAGCAAAAAGCCAGGATTCCAAGCCAAAGACTGGCATAGCAATCTTAATTGTGAAACTGAAATGATGAATAACCCTCCTTAGGCAGAAAGGAAGAGATGTAATGTATTTAAATCCACCAGCTAGAATAGAAATTGGGTAGCATTATAAAACAGCAAAGCAGATGAAATTTTTTGTTTTGAATGGGAAATGTACCCCACAGGCTTGAACCCTTGGTCCCCAGCTGGCAGTGCTGTTTCGGAAGGTTGTAGAACCTTTAGAAGGTAGAACCTTGCAGGTGGAAGGGCAATGTGACCAGCCAGTTTGCTGGTCCTTGCTCATGCTAATATGTCTTCCCTGTCAATGATGACCTATATCCCTCTGGAACTGTAATTATTTCTGGAACATAAATACCTTCTCCCTTGAGTTGCTTTCTCGGTATTTTAGCACAGCAGCAAGAAAGTAACTAAGTTTCAAGCACAGATTACTTTAAAAATGTACTTTAAAGTCCATTCAAAGTACAAAGGAGCTCCATCAGCTCCGTCTGTTGCCACGTGCATTTTTATCAAGGAGGTATTTATTTATTTTTAATTCAAAAAGGAAAACATGCACAAAACAAAAGAAAATCCATTCAACTCAAAAATGTTACAATGAACAATAGGCGGCTTTCCTACCTGAAACACTGACTGCATTCCAAAGGTCATGAATATTCATGATGTGCATGGTTATTTACTTTCAGAATTTTAACCCTTAGCATACTGCTGTCTGGCACTATTCTTAGGAAGACATGAACACAGGTGAGGAACCAACAACAGACCAAGGAAACAAAACTACTGAACTCCAACTTGGTAAACTAATGATTTTATTAGGGTTATTTACAGGAATATAGATGAGGGGTTACATACAGGAACATGTATGATCCCCAAAAGCTATATTACCAAAAGCTAGCCCCAGCATGGGTGATGACTCATGAAACCTGGAACCCTAGAGGTCTCTGCACAACTTGCAGGCAGCTCAATGGTTAGAGTCTCTTCTCCTTAGCAATTCTTACTGCTTACATAGGCTTAGTAAGGCAGGAACACTGAATCTGGTCAGTTTCAGGAACTCTCCCAGACTTCTGAGTTTACTTTATGCATCTTAATGAGTCTCCTTCCTGAATGAAACATTTTAAATAACAGGAAATAGATGTAAAACACATACATATGCTACAGGATACATGCATGCTCGTTTAAGAACAGTAAGGTATGCAGATGAGTATATACACATAAATTATAGTTTTTATCAAAAATGAAAGTATATTGTTTTTGGTCTTGCACATATGCAAAAGTTACTTTTATTCTCCTGATGTAACTGTTGTCTCTGGGGCTTACTGCCTCAGTGTCTGCTAACTCATACCTAACCCTGCAAGCTTCTAGCCTCCATACAATCTCATCGAGGATAGAATGTTTTCAGCCTCTGAAACTTACTGCTAAATAAGCTCACCCCTTTCTAGTTCTTTCTGAGTTATTACCAGGTGGATCAACTTAGCTGTTTTGGCTCAAACTCCTTTCCATGCTAACTGATTCAAACTGGCTTCTCTGGGTTCTCCTGAATTGATCCTGATTTTAAACTATCACTATCATTTGTTCTAATCTTCTGACTTTTTCTCATTCTCTGGCTTATTTTGTCTTCACCTATGTCTAGCTTTTCTCTCCCTTCAACCTGTCTTTGGACAACTGTTCCAGTAAAATTGCCTCCTTCCTTCTGTCTCTTATTGCCTCTTAAATAGTTTATCTTTCCTCTCTCTTCCTGTGAGAGTTGGGCATATCCTATTCTGTCAAATCTTTCTCTGATTCATCACTTTGTCTGCCACTCAATTAGAAGTCACATTCAAACGTGCACGTTTCCTTCTACAAACTAACTTTACCTTCATTGTTTGGGATTAAGGGCAAGTCTGTATTCCAGCCAGAGGGGTTAAAGGTGTGTTTTAAGGCTGAGCCACCCCACAACCAGAAACAGCTCTATCAGTAAATAACACAATCTCAGAGTTCACAGTGTGATCAAATATCCTGCAACACAGGTAGCACACACGTTCACTTGCACACCACACATACCACACACAAACACACACACACACACACACAACACGAGAACTTTACATATTAATGCATATTTTATATTCTATGTAATATCTTCTCATGTTTCACTTTGTGGATACAACTTCACTGAACCTGTCTACCCTTAAAACACATTTAAGTGGCTTCTAGTGATTGACTATTAAAGTACTTCATCTGTGTGTATATCTGTAACCACACTCATGCTAGGCATTCACAGAGGCCAGAAGAGGGCATTAGATTCCCTGGAACTGGATGACATCCATTGGGATGTACATGTAACAACATGAAGGGACTATGGCAAATGTCCCTCTAAGTATCTCTGAATAGATGTGAGAAAATATGCGTAAGTTCCTAAAGGTGTAATTATCAGGTCCCCAGAGATGTGCATTTAATTAACTACTGTTGTTTTAATTTCAATTAAGAAATATACTTACATGGTTCAAATATTAAAATACTGTGATAAAGTAAATATTGGAAAGGTTCAAATTCCCAATTTGTTTAATGACTTCTTTGTGCTTTTGAATCCTTCCAGATTCTTCTTTATGAAGATGCAAGAACCTTATACATATTCTGAACCTTCTTTCATGCCCAAAAGTGCATGCTATTTACATTGTTGTATGTCTTTTTTTTTTTTTAAAAGAAATATATCCTAGAGAGCTTGTTTATGGAGTGAATGTGTTGTCCTCAAATTTATATGTTAATCATTGTTGTCCAGTCTAATATGATGAAGACAGAAATATGACCACTGGGAGAAGAATATGATTCATAAAGGATCAGAACCATAAATAGAGTAGCTATGAGGTGCTGGAAGGATGGATCAATGCTCTTCCCAAGGAACTGAGTTTGAGTCCTAGCACCCACATATCTCACCACCGTGGACATCACTCCAAATCCAGGAAGTCTAATTGCCTCTTTTAGCTTCTGTGAACACCTGTCATGAATGTAGTTATAGATATGCGAGCAGAAGAAATATTCATACATGTAAACTTAAAAGAGAAGAATAGTCATAAGAAAAAGAAATCCTCGAGTCTCCCTCATGGAAAGTATAATGATAAAAAGGCTAACAGAAAACAGTTATCACCTTAGTATTGGACTCCCCAGCCTCTAGAAATTGGAGAAATGATTTTATATCATTCATAAGCCATCCAATGTATGTCAATTTATTATAATAGTGCATGTATTCTGAGACATGTCCTGCCACACAAGTACATAAGGACTGCCCCACTTTTTACAGCTGCATACTTCTTCCTAGTGAGTCTGTAGGTCATAATTTGATTAATTCACCTTAATGGACAAAAACCATACTAAAATTTTGTAATTGCTAATCTGTTTTTTCTTGTTGCTTTGATAAGATACGAGAGCAACTTAAGGGAAAAAAAGCTTATTTTGTCTCATAGTTTAATGGTATAATCCATCATGGTGGGGAAGACAAGGCAGCAGGCATTTGAGGCAGCTGGTCATACTGCATTGTGCAATCTGGAAGAAAAGAGCAAAGGTTGCTAGCTAATGTTCAACAAGCTTCCTCCCTTCCATGCACTTCAGGACCCAAGACCCTCAAAACAGTACCACCTTCTTTTAAGGCATGCCTTCTGACCCCAATTGTCTAAGCAAGATCACCCCTCGCAGGTACTCCCAGAGACTAAAGGAATCTAAGTAATCTACCATGAATGTTCCTGAAGGTTTATCTCCTAGGTGATTCCAGAGCTTGTGAAACTGTCAATCAACAGTAACAATTACAGGTTATACCAGAGGTTATACAGGACATACCAGAGTCTTAATTAAAAGAAAAGATAAAAAGAAAGCCACCATCCTTCAGAGGGTGAACCCTAAGCTTGATTGAGAATACACTCAAACTTCAACGGCATCCCAGCAAGTCATTTACTAAATCAGGAAATTATCTTTGCTTAATACCTGTGTATCTGGCTTTATTTTAAATGGATTTATAGCCAGTATGATGCTACACACTTTCACTCATTGCTCTGGTGAGACAGAGGTAGGAGGATAGAAAGTACAAAGCAGTCTAGGCTTTGTGTAGGGGAGAGAGAGAGAGAGAAGAGAGAGAGAGAGAGAGAGAGAGAGAGAGAGAGAGAGAGAGAGAAGAAGAAGAAGAACTGAGGGAGAGAGAAAGAGGACAAAGAGATAGAAGAAGGAGGGCTTTGTGAATATAATCATATTGAAATGGAAGTTGATATCACTGGCTCTTTAAATGAACAGAAAGTTGGAGGTTGACAAGGCGGCCACGTCAAGACAAACAGATTGAAGATATGCTACTAGAAAGGAGTGTTTGGATCTACAGAAACTGTAAGAGACGAGATTCTCCCTTTAGAAGCGTTGGAAGAACACATCACAACTGATATCTTGATACTTAACTGGTAGCATCTAAAACTGTGAATGACAAACTTTGTGTTTGTGTTGGGTACCCAGGCAGTGGAACTGTGCTACGGCAGCCATGGGAAGCCAATACACCTTGTCTGGTCATGTGCCTACTCATTTCTAAGTCTTCCTTGCATATACACCATTCCTGACTTCTTTCTACATAGTCTCAGCCCAAACATATCATGCTCAAGCATCTTCAGAAGGTAAGTTTGCTGTATCAAGGGCACAATTTTAGCATTTAGTGCCCTAAAACCTGAGACTAAAGGGCTGTCCTATGCATGTATGCATTCTACTGAAGGAGGCACAAGACTAATCTGGGAATGTTCCCAAGATAGGAAATGCAGCTCCATTTATTTGTAAATAATTTCTGTCCTGCAGAAGGCTTCCCACATGTTGCCCTGCCTACACACCTTTGAGTGCCTACACACTTTTGTTTCCCTAACCTCATCACACAGGGACTCAACCCTCCAGCTTTGTCCACCATAATTCCTCAAGCTTTGCAGCAACTAGAGAGAGAAAAGGCCTATATTAAAAGCTTTTTTTTCCTGAATCACCTGTAGGACTTACCCATTAGGTTCTCTGCTATATTGTCTTTTGGGGAATCATAGATTGGTCATGGGGTTCTTGGCTAATCCTCAAAGAACATAAAGCAATATTCCATTCGCCTGCCCTATAATTACAGTATCCAGTTACTTCTCATGAGCTGTTGATAAAAGGAAATCTGTAGAGTGATTGCTCAGTGGGTGGCTTTGGAAGATTTAAATCGTTCCTTGAAGCAGGGGTCATGAAAGTGGTCTATGCAGAAGTGATGTAAGTGACTATGGGAAGGATACATCCATTCCTAGTGGGACTCTTCAGAGCACACACATGCCTCCTGATGGAAGCTACATAAATGATGTCCTGTAGTTCACCTTGGGATGGTACTCTGGATGTTGAGTCAGACCTGGAGTTAATGTCAGGACTAGAGGTAGTGGTCATGGTGGTGGTAGAGATGGTGGTAGTGGTAGCGATGGTGGTCGTAGCGATGGTGGTGATGGTGCTGTTGGTGGTAGTAGTGGTTATTGGGTATTCCTGCTTCTCTTTTTCACTTGCCAGAGCCCCAAATGGACTACTCTCAGTGGAGATGTAACAGATCCCCCCCACCAGACCTTAACACATTGACACTATAATGGAAGTTCCATTCAGGCCTTACAATCCTACATGTAGGCAGAAATACTTGCCAAAACAAGAATAAAAACTTCTGGGAAAGTCTTTAAATGTACTATTTGCTTTTTGGTTTCTGTAGTTCTACTTCTGACTGACTGTTCTTCCTAACTGAAATATGTCAACCCAGGATGTGGTTTGGGGGCTTAAAAGCTCATTCTGAGAGGACTCAAGACTGTACTTGGGTCCCTAACACCCAGTGTACTTGCTGGCCAGTTGATAAGAACTTTCTATTGGCCTCAGCCCATGTCCAAGTAGTCTTCTCTGGTGGATACCTTGCAACAGTAGCTTTTGCGTGTTTAAAAGCTTCTTCTAGCCAATTGTTTGTACTCTTTAACATTGTTTCCCCACTCTCATCCTGTGGTAGTTATTTAAGAAGCTCTAATGTCATACATGTTTATATTCTAGTTATTTTTTATCTTCAACTTAACACATCCTAGAGTCATCCTTGAAAAGGAGACCTCAGTTGAGGAATTGCCATGATCAGATTGGCCTGTGGGCATATCTGTAGGACATATTTATAGTTGCTAATTGATTGAGGAGGGTCCTGCCCACTTTAAGCAGTGTCATCTCCTGGCAAGTGGACCTGGGCTATATAAGGAAGCTAGCTTTGATGGTTTGCATATGCTCAGCCTAGGGAATGGCACTACTAGAAGGTGTGGCCCTGTTCATGTAGGTTTGTCACTGTGGGTGTGGACTGTAAGTCCCTCATCCTAGCTGCCTGGAAGTCAGTATTCTTCTAGCAGATGAAGATAAAGAACTCTCAGCTCCTCCTGCACCATGCCTACCTGGATGCTGCCATGCTCCCACCTTGATGATAATGTACTGAACCTCTGAACCTGTAAGCCAGCCCCATTTAAAAATGTTGTTCTTCATAAGACTTGCCTTGGTCATGGTGTCTATTCACAGCAGTAAAACCCTAACAAGACACTAGCTGAGCAAGCCAAAGGTAGAAAGTCAGCAAGTTCTGTTTCTCTATGGTCCTTGCATCAGTTTCTGTGGCCAGGTTCCAGCCTTGGGTTCCTGCCTTGACTTTTCTTCATGACGGTCTTTAACCTGTTGAAATAAACCCTTTCTTCCCCAAGTCACTTTTGGTATGGTGCTTAGCACAGCAACAGAAACGAAATCAGAACAGTTCCCGAGGGGAGACGTTTCTTTTCAGAGTTCATGTCTTCACAGTGTTTTCATAGTTGGGAGCTTCCACTACCCCATTTGGACCATCTTTACAGTCAAAGATTGCTACAGTGGGACTGTAATGGCCCTTCCTCTGAAGAGCTTGAATAAATATCTCCCTAAACCTACTGGAGATGCTGTAAAAGGCAAGCACTTCCACAGCCTTCAGGTTCTCTACAATAAGGAAAGCTGCTTTCTCCCTGCGTTGCCATGGCACCAGCTTCTTCAACCAGACCTTCTTGTTGACTGCAACTTCATTTCTGTCAAATTTGCACCCACAGTGAGGAAGTATCCACAGTGGAAAGGCCAGTACCTGCTTCATTCTTTTGGTCAGACCTAGTTCTTCAGAAAACTAAACCAAAACAATGTTTACCTTCTGTCATCAGAGGCGTGACAAGATTGAACTATTTCAGGGAGATGTCTCAATGTAAGTTGCTATAAGGAATTACTACAAATGTGGTGACCTATAAACCAGAGGGGTGGATTTCTCAAAGTCAGGAGGCTGAGAGTCAAAGACCTGATGCCAGCATGGTTAGTTCTGGACAGAGTCCTTTTCTGGACTAAGCACTTGACCTTTTCTTATAGCCCCATTCAGGAGCTCTGTAACCACTCTCACAAGAGCAGCAATGCAAGTTCTCAGGGTACCATCCTCAGGACCTAATTACCACTGAAAGCCCTACTTCCTAGTACCCTGATATTAGAATTTCAACATGTGAATTTTAGGGAGCTGGGGGGAATATAAACTCAGTTCCTGCAATGGTTAACTAACATCCATTGCAACTTGGATGAATCAAGATTCACCTCAGAAACACATTTCCAGGTATTTCTCCCACAGTGTTTCCAGAAAGGTCTAATGGAGGGGGAAAGACTCATTCTGAATGTCGGGTGAGCCATCCTACAAGGGAGGGTGCCGGACTGAGTGAAATGGAGAAAATGAGCTAGCTACCAACATCCATCTCTGTCTCCTGCCTCATGCTCTTGTCATTATGGCTCTCTTTCATAATGGACTCCACCCTCAGATGGGGAGCCAAAATAAACCCTTCCTTGCTCCTGTGTTTGCAGGTTGTGATAGCTGCTTTTAGTGTCAATGTGCCACAGATTAGAGTTACTCATTGTAGGGAGGTCAACTGAAGAGTTGTCCTGATGGTCTTCATTGATGTGGGAAGATCCACTCCAAGTATGAGCGGCACCTTCTACAAGCAACCCAGACTCAAGGTGGGTGAGGAGGATGCTGTTCAGTCTTCTCTCTTGCTGGTGAGTTTGTTACCACATTGCTGTTGCTGCTGTCGTTGTTGCTGATTGCTTTGCTAACATCAGAACCAGCATTTCCAGGTTTCCATTGTAGACTAAGGACTATTGCTCTTCAGGAAACTTCTGGACTTACAACATCAGATTGAGACTGTAGGGGCACGAAGCCTCCTGGGCTAAGCAACTCCTACATTGTTGGCCTTCCCAGAGTGAGACAGCCACCACAAGTCTACTCAGACTTCTGGGAAATTGAGTCTTAAGGGCCAAGCAACTACTGGATTAGCCTCTTGGGTGTGTTACCTTTTAAACACATAAGCCAATTTCAATAGATAGATAGATAGATAGATAGATAGATAGATAGATAGATAGATGAGCAATCAATATAGGATACTAGGAGCAGCTTCTCATAGCTATAGGATAGTTCTAAGTGGCTGTGATTAAACAATAGACCAAATTATCTTTAAGAAATATGCTCAGGGATGGAGAGATGGCTTGACAGTTAAGAGCACTGACTGCTCTTCCAGAGGTCTTGAGTTCAATTCCCTGCAACCACATGGTGGCTCACACCCATCTGTAATGGGATCCAATGACTCTTCTGGTGTGTGTCTGAAGATACCTACAGTATACTCATTCGCATAAAACAAATAAATAAATAAACAATAAATACAGTTTAAAAAGATTTTTAAAAAGAAAGAAATATGCTCAGTCCCATGGCAGCCACCTCTCAGCATGAAGCAAAAAGCAGGAGCATAGAAGGTCAGTGTGTTAAGGAGCAGCCAAGCAGAGAGACGCGGGAGCCTAGACCCCTGGAGACATCACTCAGATTCGAAAGCAGTCTCAGTGACCTCCATGAGACACCTCCAAACTATCCTGACTGTAGATAATTGAGGCTCTTCTTGCTGTTGTTATTTGCTGACATAGATCGCTCATGGTCCGCTCCCAGCCAGCCTGCCTCAGTTTCCCCCTCATTGGAGGGTCGGTCGTTCCCAAGTCTCCACATGCTGCTTATAATTCTCAGGCCTATTAGTCTTAAGTTTCTCTCATTGCCCAGAGTGCTCTCATCTGCTTCTGTCTCAGGCAGGTGTACATTCACACATGTCCTCCACGATGCAGTTTTGACGGCACATATGCATGAAGACATCATACCTTCCTATCAGGCAGGCTTTGTCTTCTCTGAGCATTTGCTCACATCTCTTTCATAGGCCAAGTATACATCTTATTGAGTGGATGTTTTCATGTTCTCTACTATTAGGCGTCACTGGAGGCCAGTGTCAGCATTTTCACATAAGTCCAGGACACACAGTGAACACTTAGCACTTCTTTGCTGAGCAATCAATATAGTCTTTCTCTCAGTGATGTCACTTCCACCATGCTGGAAGCCCATCCCTCGTGAGCATGGCATATACAACTTTAACTAGACTTCTTTATCCTGTGAGCTCTAGTTTTATATTTCCACTAAATCCTCCATGTTACTATTGGGAAAGAAGTAGAATTGTCCTCAGGTTCATCATCGTGATAAGCTCTTGGTGAAATGAGGGATTCTGGAAATAAGTATATTTGGGAATCACTGAGTTAAATCAAAATTTAAAATGTCATTGGGTAAATGTCCTCCCAAAGTCTATGGGTTAATGGCATGATCTCAGCTTGGGGTGCTTATTGGGAGATGGTGACATCTGTAGGAGGTAAGACTTATCAGGAGAAAACTGGGGCATTGAGGAGATGTTTAGGAAGAAGATATTAGAATAATATTTATAAATGACCTTTTGGTCATAGTGTTTTATCACAATAGTAACTGTAACAAAGACTCTCTCCTAACATCAATTAATATCAAGACAGTCAAGACAGTTACCACAGACATGCCCACAGGCCTGTCTGATCATATATATATGTATATGATGTATATGTATAAACCATACATGGTATAATAACCATATATCTGAGACATACATATTTAACCAAATATAAATAACCATAATTTATTGTGCCAAGATAGGCTCAAAGAAATAGAACCAAATGACCATGAACTGAACCATTCTTTTTTTAAAAAGGGAGCCAAAAGAGGCTTTATTCTAGTTTTATTCTGTTGCTGTGACAAACATCATGACCAAAAGGCATTTGGAGAGGAATGGATTTACTTTACTTTATGGATTATAGTCCATCATTGAGGAAAGTTGGGAAAAGAACTTAAGTAGGAGATTGAAGCAGAAAGTACAGGGACTGCTGCTTGCTGCTTCATTTACAGACCAATGCTTAAATATTTTCTTATATAATCCGGACCAGTTGAGTAGAGAATGGTGCCACCCACAGTGGGCTGAGCCCTCTGTGCTGGCTAGTTTTCTGTTAACTTGTTACAAGCTAGGCTCATTTGAGAGATGGAAAACTCAGTTGATAAAGTGTCTTCATAAGAGCAAGCTGAAGGCAAGCCTATAGGGCATTTTTAAAATTAATGATTGATTTTGGAGGGCCAGCTCATTGTGGATGGGATCATTGCTTTTGGTGATCCTGGATGCTGAAGGAAAGCCAGCTGAGCCCCATGAGGACTAAACCAGTAAGCAATATTTCTTCATGGTCTCTAAATCAGCTCCTAGCTTGATTTCTTTCAATGATGAATACTGATATAGAAGTGTAAGTCAAATCAACCCTTTCCTTCCCAAGTTCCTTTTGGTAAGAGTGTTATATTACAACAGTAATAACCGTAACTAAGACTCTCTCTTACATCCATTAATAATCAAGTCAGTTACCACAGACATGCCCAAGGCCAGTCTGATCTAGACAATTCCTCAGTTGATGCTCATATCTCAGATGACTGTTGGATCTGTCAAGTTGACAACTAAACTTATCTAAGACAGTTATTTCTTTTTCCTAATTAAATTGCTTACATGAAGGATCTTGTTGCAGTAACATAAGCTAACACAACCTTCTCTAGAGAACCTCATAGGGTTCATCTTATGCTAATGTATGTAGGGTATGTCCTTTCCCATCCATATCATGAAATTCTTTCTATCAAAGTGTTTCCTTGGACTTGGTTCTTTGGGACATAGTCTGCTCTGATATGAGCTTCTCATTCAACAGAACAGAATCTATGTCCTTAGATCACAGACACAAGCCTGCAGACAGGCTGCCTACCACTGGCTCAGAGTTTCTCCATCCACCCTCTGGCTCCATCTTCATCTTCTCCACCACTTTCTGCCCACACCACTAATTTAGCACTTTGCATGGTGGGTCATGTACGCACTTATGTCTAGAACTAAATTATAACTTTCTAAAAGGAAGGAGCTATTTTAACACTGTTCTAGTCTTTCCCTCACTGTGTGTTGAGCCAGTCATGTGGTTAAATGAAGAAGAAGAAATAGAAAATTGATGAATGCGGAAAATAAAGCTGATCACGGTGCTCTGAGAAGTAATCATATCTTTCCGGGGACTGGAATGGACACCCATTATTTTTTTGTACCACTAAAAATGTGCAAGGCTTTCCATGACATCATTACAATACTTTCTTCTCATTAATTATAGAAACATTGTAATGTCAAGGGCAAATGTGTATCTTAATTAATTAAAGACAACAAAGACCTGGACTCAAAGCAAAACTCAGTGGTCCAGAAAATCTCCTTCCACCGGGAACTCACTTCAAAATTACGAAAAGTCTCAGAGTGGAGAGGGAGGGGGAGGAGAAAGACATGGAGCCATAGGGTTAAGAAAGAATAGCTGAGAAAGTTCTGCCAAGGGCCAAACTTGTAAGTGCCTTGAGGTTTTCCAGGGTGGCAGCCATTGCTGTTGGGAAGCCTCCATCTTAAACCCAACAAACAGGGCACACAAATGGTACCAATTAATCTGAGATTGCTCAGATTGGTAATGGCATGTTTATTTTGGATTGAAGGAATACCATTGTGGCTTCCCTGCTGTGGTTGGTTGCTGTGGATGGAGGACGGGGAGATCTATGTCCTGGACATAGCCATGTTGCCATGTCATGGCCTTTGGGAGCCATCCAAGATGGTTTTGGGTAATTTGGAGTCTCTGGATAAAAAGTGTTTTCTCCAGGAGAAAAGAGAGAGAGAAGGCAAGAGCATACCATGATCCTGTAATCAGAGGTTAAAACCCTTCACCTGTGGGTGGCTAGGAAATACTTCCTGTGAGCTCACACTCCTTCAGTGTTCAGAAAATACTTTACGCTACCATTGACCTGCCAGACCCACAAATTTTTATTGTATTTATTTATTTAATTAATTGTGTATGTGTGTGTCCATGCATACCCACACTTAGAGATCAGAGAACAAGCTGGGGTGAAGGTCTTGTTTGACACAATGTTTCTTCGACAATGCTACAAAGCTGGCTGGCCTGCAAACTTCTCATCTGTCTAAGGAGTATCAGGATTACAGGGGCATGCTTACCACATCAGTCCTTTATATGGGTTCTGGGGGATCCGAACTGAGGTCTTCATGCTTGCACAACTGTTCTACCCACTAAAACACCCCAGCCCACATTATTTACTTTTTATGGAGTTTTCTTTTTCTTATATGTCCCTGAGCCTAGAATACAGGTCAAGTCTACAGGTCCAGACTTTCTAATGTGTCCTGCCCCTGCTGTGGCTTACCTTACTTTGTTGACCAAGCCAATTTTCTGCACCAGGCATGGTGGTTTGGGATAGCAGAGCCTCACTGAGCTTGTTAAAAAGGACACCAACATTCTCTGGGTCAGAAAATTGCTTTTCCAGAGAATTTTTACAATTAAGTGCAAATGAATCCAAAACAATGGATCAAATTTCCCTGAAATTATATACAGTTATACAAATTAAGTAGGAAAAGGAAATAGTTTATTTTTTTCTGGTAATATCATACATCTAAACAAAACACACACACATAAACATGTGCATACTCATATGGATGTACATGTGTATTTGTATGTGTGCATGAATATTAAAGTGTTATATGTGTACATATGCACACATGTGGACATGTGAATGTAAATATGTGTGCATATGTATGTATAAGTGCACACGTGTATATTCACATGTGCACATGTATTTTGTACATGAGAATATATGTGCATGTATATGTGAGTGCACATATGCACATGTGTAAGTATGTGCGCACATATATGCATGTGTATTTATATGTGTTTGTACATTTGTATGCATATGTATATATGCATACTATATATGCATGTGCTCATATGTACACATGTGTATTGATATGTGCATGTACAAGTATATGTGTATGCTCATATGTGTGGATGTACATGTGTATATGCACATGCAAATGTGTTTGTACATAATTATGAATGTGCATGTGTACATTAGTGCACATTTGTACATGTGTAACTAGGTTTGCACATATATGCATGAGTATGTATATATATATGTAAATTTGTCCATGTATATGTGTATGTGTGCTGTATATGTATGTTTGTGTACATATATGTACATGTTCATATGTATTCGTGTGATTTTATATATGTACATTATGTGTACACATGTGCATGTACATGTGAATATATGTGCACACAAGTTCATATGTGTATTTATGTGTGCACACATGTACATATTTAAGTGAATATGTGTACCTATGCATATATGTGTACCCACATCTGTTTTTTATGTACACAAGTGCTTATGTGTGTGTGTTTGTATGTCTGCACATATACACATATATGTATGTGCATGTGTACATATATCTGTGTGCATGAGTATATGTATGTGCACATGTGCATACATGTATGTGTGAGTATGCACCTCTGCATATGTTTGAACACAAATACATGCACACACACATATATATATATATATATATATATATATATAATACACACATATATTCTCATATGTGCATACACTTACAAATACACATATACATGTGCATGTACATACATCTAAACATATGCACATGTACACACATGTACACATTCTCTTGTGCAAATGTATACACACATATACACGCTATGCACATATATACACACATATACACATGTGCCCAAGAACTGCCACACATACTTATACTCATGCACACATGTTTATACACATACAGATATGTGTATTTGTACATACACATAGATACCTATTTGTATATCTATACATACATGTATGCAGATTTGCTCAGGAAAGAAACATATATGCATAATATGTAACCACATGTGTACATGCAAATGTTTGCACACACAGATACATATACACTCGTGCACATACAGATACATAGTATGTATATGTCTGCACATACATAGACATGGACATAAATCTGTGCACACACATACATACACATGTACATGAGTGCACAAACATAAATATGAACATTTGAACATATATATTCACATGCACGTGTACAGATGCACATATATGTACATGTGTTTTCATATGTGCATATATACTTAAGCATACACATCTACATACCTACACATACAGTTGTAGACACATCTACATATATACATGGCTATATTCATACACACATATTCATATACATATTCATACACACATATGCATATACACACATGCACCTATGCACACACACATGCATATGTGCATTTGTGTGCCTATAAATGCACATGTGCATTTGTGTACATCCATCTATACACACTTGTGTGCACAAACACATACGCATGCCACACGTGCAGACAGACATGAATCAAACAGAGCTGCGGATCTTCTATGTGTGGGATCCAGCTGAGCTCATCTCTGCCTGGTGAACAGGTCTGTGCCTTCCCTTCCAGTCACCTGAGTGTGAGGGCACACTCTGGTGGGAAAGCGCTCTTCAGTCAAAATGCCCTGATTTTGCAAAGAGAGCAGGGCAGCCAGAGGAAAAGCCCATTTCTGTCCGTTAAGCTTCTCCATTAGTTGCCTTTACCTTTATGAATGCTGTTAAGATTTGGGCTTTAACATACATAACTTTAAATCAGTAATATCCTTCATGGTTCTTTGATTTGTTGGCTCCATATGTAACCTCTTGGCCCACTAAATTGGTTCCAACTCAAATCCTGTTGCTTTTTTTTTTTTTTTTTTTTTTTTTGTACTTTCAGCTTTTATTTTACTTGAAAAAGAGGGTGCATGGCACTGAGAAAGAAGCAAGGGGAAGCAGAGGAAAGGCAGAGCAGGGAAGCGCTGAAAACAGAAGACTCTTCCGCTGAGCTTCTTAAATGTGGAATTCATTGTCTGTACTGGCTTTGGGGTAGGAAAAAAAGAAAAGAAAAGAAACCAAGAGTTTAAATATTTGTTGAAGTCTGGATTTGTCTTTGCACCCATCCCTGCCCCCCCAACCCCATAACCATTTTCCTCTTGTAAAATGAAAGCTGAAGCTAGCAGCTCAAGGCTTGCTCTTGAATGTCACCCGCTCCACTGCTATTATTCTGATTTTTCTGGGCAACGCCCATTGGTTCTCTGCTGCAGCTCAATTAAGCGAGCCTGCTCCTCTCGGATCTGGCCTGACAGCTGCATTGAATTTGGGCTCGCAGGGAGATTTATTGGGTCTGCCGATGTTCAGCCACATGATTTAGTAGGGAAAAAAAAAAAAAAAAAGAAGAGAGAGAGAGAGAAACGTGGAATGCACCAAAAAAGCAATATATGCATTATTATTATTAATAATAATAAAGATAAATGTCAGCCCCAAGTGACTCTGGTGGCCCCTGCCACTCCATTTAACATTTTAGCGGTGGCATGTGGCCCATGCATGGCACTTGATTTTGTCTGGTGCCTTCAAAAAGGCTAAGAAAAGGTTATTTGTCAAATGCTGGGTTGGAGTTGGGGGAGGTATTTTCCAAGCTCTAGGTCAGACCAGACCAGCTGCATTCCTGTCCCTGTCATTGAAGGGGCTGAACTTTGTCACATTATTAAGCTGTCAGCAAGGCCAGGGCGTTGTTTAGATTTCTGGTGGGAACTCCTCACACATGCTCTGGGGCTCCATAGGGATTTTATCAACACCATTGTAAAACACGCACAAATGAGCTGTGCCGCAGTTGCCCTGGGAAGACCAGGCTCCCTCCGCCTCATCAGGAAAGAATGGAAATACCATAGCTGGACTCTTGTACCACCCACGGGCGGGCATCCTCCCTGCTGTCCCTGCAGACATCACCACACAGCAGGTCCCCTGCTCTGCCTGGCACTTATCCTAGGGTGTTAATGGTGACATAGACACCTTTGGCCTGGTTAGGTTGCCCTTACAGTAGCTCTTCCCAAACCCCTCAGGATCAAATGGTCTCATCTTGTTAGACATCTGGAAAATCTGAAGTTGTCAAGAACGGTGGCAAGCCCTATCTCCAAAGCGAAGGCCTCTGTTCAAAGAGAATCAAAAGGAACAGCTGCGCCACATAGCTTTCAGCAGTGTCTCAGAGGGAAGGGCTGCAGCCTAGAAGGCTTTCCATCAGCCTTCAAACCACCCGACTCATACTCAGGCCAAACTGCATCCACATGGGACAAATATTGGAAGTGAGGTGTGGGGAGAGGAGCAAGGCTAAAGACGAGTGGTGATGGCGACACCTGCAATGCACTATATATTGCATTTCTCGTTGCTGTGACAAAATATTTGACAAAAGCCACCCGCAGAAAGGAACATCTCTTTTGGCTCACATTTTGAAGGTGCAATGCACCATAGGAGGAAGGCACAGTTGGTCCAGATTGGCTTAAGGACAATTCTGCTAGGCTCCGCCCAACAGCTACTTAGCAACAGATTTCGTCATCACCGCCCACCTGCCCTGGAAGCCAGGTGCAGCAGCAAGGGTGTACAAGAAGACAGCTTGCTCCTCCCTCTCCTCCCCTCCCCTCCCCCTCCCCTCCCCTCCCCTCCCCTCCCCTCCCCTCCCCTCCCCTCCCCTCCCCTCCCCTCCCCCTCCCCTCCCCTCCCCTCCCCTCCCCTCTTCTCTTCTCCTCCCTTTTTGTTCCTCTCTCTCTGTTTCCATGTGTTTCTCTCTTTTTTCTTCCTCTCTTTCTTTCTGTCCTCCCCCTTCTTTGCCTCTACCCTTTTCCCAGGTATCCACTCCCTCCCTTTCCCAATAAATTTTCTTTATACTAGACCTGTTGCTTGGTGTGATTCCTCAGGGGAGCACCTTGGCAGAGCCCACCAGGTACTCCCACTGAAGCAGTATTACACTGCATTATACCATGTTACATAACAGTCAGAAAGCAGGGAGAGTTGAATGCTGATAATCCACTCGATTTCCCTGTCTGTGGAATGGTACCACCCACAATCAGGGTGGGTTTTCCTCTCTTCAGTTAAACCCTTCCAGAAACATTCTCATTGATCAACCCAAAGATGTGTCTCCTTGGTGATTCTAGATTCTACTACATTGGCAATGGAGATGAATCCTCATAGATGATCTAGGATCCTTTGGATCTTTGAAAAGCAACCTAGCAAAACAGTCACCTTCGATTCTCCTCACCTCCAGCCCCCATCTCCAAAGGCCAGAGCAAAGGGGTGGGCTCATGAAAAGCACAGGCATTCTTGGGATTCATGAAAACTTCAGGATAACCTTGAACAGTTTGAAACACACTGACTAATTTTGTTCTCTGTTGGCTCTGTAAATATGACCACATGTCATATATGCTATGCACATATTTTGTATGTATACACATACAAAATACACACATACATACAATTACATTGACATATACACACATGCATGGGGGCATTTATAGAAGTGTAATAACAGTGGTACATGTTTGTGTAGTGGAGAGAGGACTGGGGGACAATACAAACACAACATGCTTTTAAGCACACTGGGAACTAAATCAATTCTGGTACTTAGTATGTCCCTCGACAAAAGAGCAAATCCTGTTTTCTGTTATATCACATATATGAACATAGAAGTTTCAGAAAGAACCACTTTGTGCCAGACTACCTATTCAAATCTATTAAGATAGATTCCTAGAGGGATAGTAACCTTTCACTCATCCTTGTAAACTACCTTTAGGGTTCTTCTACCCAATAGAAATTGTTATGATTAAATAAATGGATGGATGCAACATGTATACAAATAAATAGGGAACTAATACATGTAAACATGAATATTTTGAATACCATATATAATATACTTTAACACATGGAATTGTCCACAGGAATAGATAATGAATGGATAACATAATATATGTTATGAATGTAATACAAATTCATATATGCTTATACATATGGACCTATTTTTGTAGATAGATGATAGATGATTGGATGAATAAGTAGATACATGAGTGGCTACATTGATGATTGATGGATAGATGATTGATAGATAGATTAAATAGATGATATATAATAGATTAGGTTATGGTAGATACATAGATAGATGATAGATAATAGATATAAAGTTGAGAGTTGGTAGGGAGCTGATAGATGATAGATAGATAGATAGATAGATAGATAATAGATTAAATAGATGATAACAGATTAGGTTATGAAAGATACATTGATACATTGATAGATCATAAATAATAGATATATAGTTGGTAGAGAGTTGATAGATAGATGGTAAATATGACAGATATAGGATGGATGGATAGATAGATAGATAGATAGATAGATAGATAGATAGATAGAGGATAGATGATTGACAGATCAACCAGTTCCAGGTGATTTTCTGTCAGCTCCACCACCCTTTTGATATTTTCTAGAGAAAGCATAACAAGGCCCTGGTACTTCTTGGCCCCACTCTGCTATGCAGCTCTGCTGGGTTCTGGGCCCAGCTCTGCCACTAGCTAGCTGTGAGAACTTGAGAAATACACTAGCTCTCTGATTGGCAAGGAGGATTCACTAATGATTCAGGGCTAGCTGATCTTTTTTTCAACTTGCCTGATCAAATTCAGGACAAAGGAGTCAGAGACAATGTGCTTAGAATTCCAGAGGCACAATGGAGCAAGTCACACCTAAACAGAAACACATGGCTATTTCCTCTCCCCATTCCAGGGCACAGCAACATGTGGGTGGTCCTCACTGGGAAGTGGGAAAGAACACACACCTGTTCACAGGAGATTTTCCACATAAGCAAAACCCCAGCTCTTTCCTCAGACCCTCCACGCCTTATAATCCATTGCTCTACAATGGAGAAACTTCTAGCAAAGCCATGTGGTACCACTGGTTGACAACCTTATTCAGTTGTAGTCACCATGGCTTTGGATGGATGCCCTGAGAACTCCGGGTGGAAGTCACAGATCTGTCAAAGGATGTACCAGTCACTGCTTGCTCACCTTTTCCATTACGTAGCAGCGCAAATTATGAACTACCCCAAAAACGTTACCATAGCGACGAACAAGCAACAATGGTGCAAGACAAGTGCTCAGCCTTGAGTAAAACACAGCAACAAATAAAGAGAATGGGTTAAGACTCAAGTAATCTGAGCTGCACCTTGATTGGCCAGCATGTGATTGTCAAGGAGTCATTCCCACATTGGAAGCCTGTTCTCAGTTGCAGAATGGAGTAAGGATTGATGAGAGCAGCCTGTGCTCTCCCTTGACTGAGTCTCCGCTGTTAAGAATAAGTAGAAGGTGGGCTTTTAATAGTACATGATATCCCAGAAAGATTAAATAAAACCATACATAAAGTTCTTGGTACTGGGTAGAAATACAGTAGGAACTCAACAGTTGCTTGTTATTCTTGCTGTATCCATAGATCCATCCTCTAGATATAGTCAGAAGTGGGTGTGAGCCAGATGCCTTAAGATTACTATTGCACTGGTCCAGAGAGATGGCTCACTGGGTAAAGGTAAAGCTTGATGACCTGAGTTTGATCTCCGGGACTCATATGCTGGAAGGAGAAGACTCAGCAGATTGACATCCTCAAGTTGACCTTGGACTCCAACACATACTTTAGGGCACATACACATGCGTTCATGCACACACACACTCACATACACACATACACACACAGAGAGAGAGACAGAGAGAGAGAGAGAGAGCTACACTCACATACAAATCAACGTTAAAAAAAAAAAACAAACTCAAAATCAAATAAAAAAAAGAGTATTATTGCATGGGATTTCTATACCACACCATTTGTTCAAGACTCAGGAACCATGGCAGAGGAGTGCATGAAGAGTTGTAAGAGCAAGAACTGGATGATGATGCGTCTGTCCCCAGATCCTCGCTGGCAAAGGGAAGAGTAGACTGTAGTCGAATTATAACAGTCAGAATAACACTCCTGGGGCAAAGGGAATGTCGAAGAATTCTGCAGCAGAGATGGAACTGGAAGGCCTGCTGAGTAGCCAGAGATTCCTTGGAAGGGCATTCAGGCCCCGCCCCCATGGTCCCACCCCCATGGCCACTCAGAAACTCCCCTTTCTGCATTGTGCTGCTCTCCCACTGGGTCTGCTCTGCCTTCTCTGATTAGACATGGCCAAGCTCCCCACCACCACACACACACACACACACTTTCTGAGTTGTTGATCTCTCCATTCATAATACCATTTTCTTGGTACTCTTTGCTAAATCACAGTCTTCAATGACAAAGCTCAATGGCAGCTCAAATTCTTCCCCAACAAGTATGGTTCACTCCACTGTAGTCTGGGTCCCAGACTCAACAACAACAACACAACAACAAAGAAAGACAGAAAAAGAGAAAGAAAGAAAGAAAGAAAGAAAGAAAGAAAGAAAGAGAGAGAGAGAGAGAGAGGAAGAAAGAGAGGAAGGAAAGAAAGAAAGAAAAAAGGAAAGACTTGGTGAGGTGGCTCAGCAGTTAAGAGCACTGACTACTCTTCCAAAGGTCAAGAGTTCAAATTCCAGCAACCACATGTGGCTCACAACCATCCCTCTTATGGTGTCTGAAGACAGCTACAGTGTATTTATATATAATAAATAATAATAATAACGAAAGCCTTGCACTAGAATAAATTTCTCTGTTCCTTGACTGTGGCTACAATGAGAGCCACCTCATATTCCTGCAACTAAGTCATCCCCATAAGAATGGACTGGACCCTTAACCCATAAGCTAAAATAAACCCTCCCTTCCTTCTGTAGGTTATTTTGGCAAGTATTATGTCACAGCAATAAGACAAAAAAATACATGTAAGGCCTTCTTGAGTTGTATGAACTCATGAATACTAAAGACACAGTATGAAGGAGAGAGATCAAGCCCAATGTGCAGTCAGACTTTAAAGTCACTCAGCCAACACATCTTTACAAAATGTGGGCCTAGAGAGTGTAAAACTAACTTTTTCAAGACGGAATGGGCAACCACCAACTGCTGGTGGATCATTAACACAGGCACCATTTGTAACAGTGACAGAGTAACTCTCAAAGAAATTCTGTGAGAGGTTTCAAAGCTTCTAGAACTATCCAAGCTCTCTAAGAACATGCCTAAAGTGAGTTCTCAACCATTTCTGACCCTCTTTTAGCCTCTGTAGGTGCAGGAACCACTTTCCTCACGACTTTGATAAAAGCAACTTTGACTCAAGGATTGCCAGTAGAGTCCATCCATGTAGGGATGCTACAGTGGCTGGAGCCTGAAATGGCTGGCCTCATTGTACCCGCAGTCAGGAAGCAGGGCTAGGTTAAAATTGGTGCTGAGATTACCTTCTTCTTATTCAGCCCATGGAATGATGTCACTCGCATTCAGTAAAACCCCTTTGGAGATGCTTTCCTAGACAAGCCCAAAGTTGTGTCTCTCGTTGATTGCAAATCTAGTTAAATTGGCAATAAAGGTTGTCAGGTGCAAGATGATATAAATCTGCTATTCGAATCAGTGAGAGAGAGTTTATAAGACACAGATTGTTTCCACTGTGCAGGCGACTGTCATTTCCTTTGATAGAAGGCTGATGGGGACTATGCACTGGGTTGAGAAGAATGGTATTGTTAAGGACCACACAGGTGTCCATGGGTCCATAAATGGAGACTTAGAGAAGGCACATAGGAAGCAAATCTCAGGCTCTGATTCAGTCATTGTGGCCCAGAATCTTGTAGACTTCAGTTGGCAAAGACAGTGGATTGGAAAAACAAAAACAAAACAAAACAAAAAAACCAGGGCACTTTCACTAAACTTCACCTTCTTGAAGTATTATTAATGCAAAGGGAAGTCACAAAAGGAGGGTTGTGAATTGTTTTAGTGCATACAAAAGTATTTGTTGAGGGACTTATCAGTGCACAGCTCTTTGGTCCTGTTCTTGGGCCCACAAGACTCGATGTGGATCAGCAAGCAGGACAATCTCATGTCTGCATAGAAATGCATGAAGACAATCATTCTGCAGTTTGCATGGGAGTGTTGCCAAGAAGGATAAAATAAGGTTGCAATCTTCCTTTCATGGAGCACTTTGTGAGCAGACAATGAGAGAAACCAGCTTGACATTTATAAAATGGGAGGTTTGGTGAAAAGTGCTTCTTGGAAAGAGAGCAAGAGGCGAGGAGCCCAGGCTCCTGGTAGTGGCATCTGATAATGATGCTGAAGGATAGAATCCTTCTGGAGAGTCTAGTGTGCTCACCCGAGGGACTCTAGAGGGTGTGAGAAAAACCTGAGCTGCAGAGTGAGCACACCATCTATTAGTGAGGAGGTATGATGTTTGCCTTTCAGTATCAGCGCTGACCCAGGGACAGGATGCCAAGCTCACTCTGGGCCAGGGATGTGGGAAGGAGAGGTCTCCAGTGAGACTTCTGAGTCTAAGAGTTGGTATGTATTTCAGAATCCAAGACTGGATGGGGAGAGACAAGAGTTCAGTCTTAGAGTCAGTCAGTTCTCATGGTTTTAAGCATTTAACTTTCCTGACTAACCCACAAGCTTTTAGGTCACCATTCTAGTCATATCCATACCTCTACAACTCAATTAATCCAATCATCCCCTGGGGAAGACCTAGAGCCACCCAGAACCCTTGTCTATAAGCATCCCTCCCAGAATGTGCACTGTATATCTAGAAGTGTCCCTCTACTATGGGATGCATTTAATTCCTCTATTGAGAAGGCTTTATGTCAGCCATTCCATGAATCATAAGACATGTGATTCTTGCCAATAGATGATGATAGAATAACATAAAAGGCAGCTACGTCAATTTTCCTGGAAGCCAGGAGAACAAACCTTTTGAATGGGAAGCTTCACCAAAGATGTGGTGTGGGCCAGCTAAGCATCTAGAATGTCTAAGCCAGAGGCAGCCAGTGTTCTTCTTCCAGTATCTAGCCATTTGGTCTTACTCAAATCCCTCTCATACACACCTTGCCCCAATAATAGCAGCTCTATTTTCTCTTATGGCTGAAGGAGTGTGGTTCAGCTATATCAAAAGAGCAGAATTAGGCAAACAATCAGCAGTAGCCCAATGCCATGCTCAGTACTACTGTAGAAAAGATGATCCCACCTTTACCTTGCAAAGCAGTGTTAATTCCTCATAAATCTTTAAGTGTGACCTCTTGCCTTTGAATAGATGTCCACGTATCTTTTGTCTCTGTCTTTTTTTAAAAGTAAAGAGAAATAACTTTGGAAAACAGTGTAAAGTTTATTGAACCAGCGCCATGCATACAATAGAGCAGAAATGGCCATGGCTCTGTCTGTTCCTTGGCTGTGTGAAAATCAATAGTGTGGATTGGGTAGTAAAATTTATGAATAGAAAGAAAACAATTCAAGGTATCTATCTCACATCCAATCCAAATAGATTTTTTTTTCCTTCTTCTCTTTGTCTATCTGGTCTCTCAAGCGCATCTCAGTTCATGGAAACCACTTAGGTCAAAGAAGAATGTAAGGTCAATGTCCGCGTCTCAGACTAGCCTGTCCATCTAGGGACATTTTGCTTAGTCTTCAGGGGTTTTCACAACACAGTTCATACCAGTGGGTAAGAATGGAACAAATACTGATAAAGCTGAAATAGTCAATCTCCATTGTCAACTTGACTCCATTTAGAATGTCTAAGAGATGTGCCTGTAAATAAGAATCTCTGAAAATAAGTCATGTCTGCAAAGGTTGATTGACTGATTAGAAATTCAGTGATGTAGAAGCATCAAGATGTTACAGGTTCAGAGCCCAGTTACAATTTATCTTGGGCTAGCTTTTATCTCCTCAATAACCATATTTGGCATTGGCATCATACGTTTTTTAAATTGGGCTTATTGCAATAACTGTTGTGTTCTTGAGAATATACAGTCTCTGTCCTATTTTCAGTGAACTCTACATCCTGAAAGTGATATCTCTCCCCTGGCACCCCTTCATGTGCCCAACCATCTGTGGGTCCAGCTAGACCCATGCTTATCTAGAGAAAATGAAACTTCCAGTGACCGAAGACCCACCCATGCCTTTGTGGTAGCTTTCCCCCTTAAGTTACTAACTGCATCTTATGTGCACACACACAGGGAGACAGAAAGAAATGATAGTTAACCAGAAGGGTCTGAGTTACAGGAAATGTGAATATTCAAAACATAGAAAATATCCTTGAGCCCAAGGAGCAGAGTTGAACTGGAAATAAATATGGTTTCGATATGCCTCTCGCATAACCCTCCAAATATAAGGACCTGCTATCTCTAATTCCTTTGTTGCAATTTTCCAATAAAATCTGGCAGGAGCCCAAGTTCTCCAAAGACTAATAGGGACAAGAATGTCCCTGATTTTCCTTCGAAATAAGAAATCATTTCAGCGTGAGGAATCCAGCTGCAGTTGGCACAGTCCCCATGGGTCTCTGGGTTTCAGGAAAGGGACCTGGGCCTCTCTCCGGCCATCCCAGAAGCCTCCCAGACTTATAATCTTTCAGTCAACAGCCCAGAATTGTGGCCTACTTAGTTTTCTCTAAAAGCACTTAAGGACAGTTTAATGAAAGGAAAGAGCAGCACAGAAAGGGGAAAAATGCTTTTTTTAGGATCTGAACAAAATATCATGTTTTCTTCTCTTCTCTCTCCTCTCTCTCTTTTTTTCCTTTTTTGCAATATTTCTCCTCAGAGAAAATTATAGCCTTCAGGGCCAGCAATGTGCTCTGTGTGTTTTGCTTATTACAGTGGTTAAAATGAGAGCCACGGGTGATGGAGTATCATTATAACATTCTTGATATCCCTGATATATTTGTGCAAACATAGTTGTGGGCTGTCCACACACATGGACGGATGTGCCCACGTTGTCTGGGGAGTTTCTCCCTCTTTCTTTCCATTACCTTGCAATCCCCGCTTTGAGTTCTTTTCTTTCTTCCTTTTTTGCTACATTTTTTTAAATCTTCAAGCTACCTACCCAGCCCCACCCACCCTTCTGTCTCTCTTTCTCCCTCTCCCCTTCTCTCTCTCTCTCTCTCTTCTCTCTCTCTCAAAACTTACTTTCCTTTCCATTTCCTAAAGCAGAGCCGAAATGTTTCCTAGCCAAACAATTTGCAAAGGAAATGTTTCAGGTTAGGAACCAAGTAGCATGTAATCACAGCTCAGAGTTACCAGTTGGTTTGTTTTTGTGTCTTTCTCTATTTTCTGATCCTGCCGGGGGAACCCAGGAAGAAGTCCTCTGACTTCTCAGACAAAGGACCAGAGAATCCAAAACTAAAAACAAAAACAAAACCAACCAACCAACCAAACAAACAAACAAACAAAAAAAAACCCAAGTCACACCATAGAATTGCACCTGGTCAAATGCTGTTGGGATTCAATGGGCATCACTCTCTCCACCCTATGTCTTGTTCTGAAACACTTTAAAATAAAATCATCAAGAAAAGACAGCAATTTTTCATAAGAGCTACACTGGGACAGGAAGAGAAGGGATTTTGGAGAATGGAGAAAAAGCTGAGAAACTTCACTGAGAGTCCTGAAGGACAGATAGACATTGTGAGGATAGGGGTCACACAGAGAAGCAAGGAAGAGAGAACTTTCCAAACAGAGCAACAAGACCATGAGGGCAGCTTAGATGAGTCAACCATTCTGACTAGCTCAACATTTGAAGGTTCATTATACTTATGCATGTACATGTGCATGTACACATATATACACACACATATGTATACAGACAGACATCATGTGCATATACATTATGTATACATTACATATACATACACATATACATATATATAATGAACATATGCACAACATTATGCTAACAATGTTAACAATGTTAGAGATCTTCTGAAGTTTCTTGAGGAAACCCAGGCTAAAATGTCTTACTAAATTGTCCTCGAAGGCCCATCAGAACTTAGTCATTGGTCAGAACATACTCATTGGTAAGTACGATAGAGCAGATGATACAAGAACAAATCCTTCTTCTTGCTCCCTCTTTGGTTCCAAGGGACTTCCATCAGTCTGCAATCTGAGAGCCATGGATCTATCCTCCTCAATCATCTCAAGTGATCACACAAAAGACTCTCAGAAGGGTTTGCTCACCAGAGTCTCTGCTCTTGTCTTGGCATCTTAAAACTCATTTTATTGACCCACTTATTTGCCCTGTGTGGTATATCATTGTGCTCACCTTGGCATGATGGATGGTCATCAGCTAGTTAAAGCAATCTGTGTAGGCATGCTAGGACAGGCCCTGACAGGTCTCTATAGATCCTCCAGTGTCTTTCCCATAGAAAGCACGTGTACCATGACCAGTTCATGGAAACTGACACTCTCTCTATTTTTTTTTAGCCTTAGCATGCCCACAAGGGCAACTGAAGCTTGTGTAGATAGAATGTACGTCTTTGGAAGGTCAGAGAAGAAGGCATTTTTATGGTAAGGGAAGCTTGTAGCATTTTCTGGTCACAGTCCATGTTTTAATACTTTATCCCCAAATGGAGCTAATACAAAGTTCCTCTTGGTACCTTCTTTGCACATTGTCTGACAAGCCTTTGTGTGAGTTGCTGGATTCTCTTGGTGCATATCTTTTTCTCTTGATGTATATGTGTGAGTGTACACACGTGCATGTGGGTGCTCTTGAAAATATGTGTATATGAAGGCTAGAGGTTGATGCAGTGTGCCTTCCTCAATTGTAATCCACCTAGCTTTGTGAGGCAGGCTCTCTCATTGAACACGGAGTTTACCAGGTAGGCCTGATTGGCTGATAGCCATCTACTGGAAATCTACCTGTCTCTGCCTCCCCAGCAGCAGGAGTGAAGATGCAAGGTGCCACATCTGGCCTTTTACACACCTGCTGGGAATTCAAACTCAGGTCCTCATCTCGGTTCAGCTAGGACTTTGCTGATGAATCGTCTCCTCAGCCCACTCTTTCTCTTAAAAAAGAAACAAAAAGCTTGACGTTCAATAAGAATCCAAAATCCATGAGATTGATACATTACATGTAATTTTTGTCCAGTAGAAGACAACCTTCAAAAAAAGACATTTTATATTAAGGTTTCATTCTGGCAGTCTCCTGCTGAATATATTTCCTGTATCATCTGTATTCTTTTTCCATACACCCAAACTCTGTTTTTTAGACAGAATTTTCCTTGTACCTCAAGATAACTCTGAACTCACTAAATAGCTTGGGCTACCCTGAAACTCCAAATTCTTATCCTTCCTGACTTTTGGAATTAAAGGCTCAAGGTACCACACAGCTCAGATACTGTCTTTCAAGGTAGTTTGGTCATCATGTAATGTGGCTGTTTGAATATGTTTGGTCCATGGGAAGTGGTACTATTAGGGATTGTCACCTTATTGAAGAAGGTGTGGCCTTGTTAGAGGAAGTATGTCACTGTGGAGGTGGGACTTTGAGTTCTCATATGTATGCTGAAGTCTAACCAGTGTGACAGTGTCTCTCTCTTCCTGGCTGCCTTCAGATCGAGATGTTGAGCTCTGAGCTCCTCCAGTACTGTGTCTATCTGGACACTGCCATGCTTAATGACATGGGCTGAACTTCAGAACCTGTAACCCAGTCCCAATTAAATGCTGTGCTTTATAAGAGTTGCTTTGGTCATGGTGTCTCTTCACAGCAATGAAACTCTTATGAAATCCTAAAACATGTAGACTTCATTATTAAGGCTTAATAAACCATTGACTAATGCTCACTTTATAATGGTATGAGAATTACTTTAATTTTTAAGAACCCAGCAGCTACATTTCAGCTCTATTAGAAGCCAGTGCCAGAGGGCTTTTATAGCTTAGAGTGATTTGCTCTGTAACAGCACATCTCAGACCCCAAAGGACTCACACATGACATGGGGCCCTGCAAAGATGTGATTCTAATTGGAAAGCTTCAGACTAGCTTCCAGCTAATGTCACCTCTGCTGAACAGATGTCACCTTAAGGAGCCTAGAGAACGCAGATTGTTCACACAAAGCTCCTGTAAGTCTTACTCACCATCCATTTTCTACCCCTCCATGGTCATAAAGGAACCAGGTCTCCCCCTTGGCATGTGTGTGTGTGTGCATGCATGCATACATACATATACATACATCTGAGGTATCATGCCTAATAGGAACTGAGGTAGAAAAAACACATATGACAGAATTGGGCTAGCAGCAGATTTTTCAAATGTTATGATGCAATCTCATATAGTTCTAAAGAAATGAAGTCTCAATGTCCCCACCGCACACAAACATGGGCATTCTGGATACTAATTCATGACTGCCTAGGTCACTGATCACCAGCCAGTGGTAATGTCAACAGGCCCTGCTTCAGGCGTACTCAAACCTGCATGATAATTTGTTTTAATGCGTCTATTTTTATTTATATGAGTATGTGTCTGTGCATGTGTGCACAAAAGCACATACGTTCATGGAGGACAAAAGAGAGAATGATATGCCCTAAGTTGGAGTTATGAGTTGCCCAATGTGGGTTCTGGGAACTGAACTTATGTCCTCTGCAAGAGCAGTATCTATCTCTTAACCACCGAGGCTTCTCTCCAACCCCTGTTCTTTACTCTCTACATCCCCATGCCATACATGAGCCAATAATGTTCCTTTACTCACTTGTCCTGGATTAATTCTTTGGTTGGATACTCATCCCTTGATTGCTCCAACTCAACCACTTATGAAAGATGTGGCTTGGGACATGTCTGGTGACTTCCTATACACTTCACAGAATAAATGTCAAATCTTCCCAATTTCTGAGGAAGCAGTCATACAACCCAAACAAGAGTACATGGTGCTTGTAAAACTCATAATCGTTAGCACTGGTATTCGCAAGCTACAAGCTTTTGAACAGAATATCCAACAGAAGCAACTTCAAGGAAGAAGAACTTAGTGTGCTTCACAGTTCCAAGGCTTCAGTCTGTGGTTACCTGACACCATGCTCCGGTGCAGGATGTTATGGCATCAAGGGTGTAAGTGAGCCAGCTGTGGTGGTGCACACTTTTGAGCCCGGCACTCAGGAAACAGAACAGACAGATATCTATGAGTTCAAGGTCAGCCAAGAATCCATAGTGAGACCTCGTATCAAAAAAATGTGGGTGGAAGATAGTTCTTCACTGTGTGGATGATCAGGAAGCCAAGAAAGGGACAGGGACATCAAGGGAGAATCTGTTCCTCAGTGAGCTATTTCCTGAAGCTGGGTCCCCCATTTCCTGAGTTCCAGAACCATATCCTAAGTGGCGTTCTCTGGGGTCCAAACATTGAAATCATAGAGTTGTGAGATCACTGTGTATCTGAACCATAACAACTGTCTCTAGAGAACGTGTTCATCACCAGTCAGAATTTATGCTTTATGCTTTATTCTATAACATAAATATGAATGAAATGTCATTTGTTTTTCTTCGTAGAACTGGCAATTGGAGCTGCTCATTCCTGATGGGTTAAATAAATTTTTTTGTTCTATTTATGTTGGGCCTTAGCTGACTCTCAAGACTAATATTGGACGTGATCTCCTCTGTGCACATTGGATGGAACATAGGCATCTGTTACTGATGTTAAGCATCTAATTGGGGGAGTGAAATGTAATATAATAAAGAGAAAGTATACACAAGGAAAACCCAACTCCAAAATGCTTTCAATTACGGCATGATGCCTTCCACTTTATTTAATCAAGTCCTTTCTTATAACTCAGTTAAAATGAGAGGGAATTGAAGAGAGGGAAAGTAATACTAAAATTTATTCCTAATTTTAACTCAGAAGTATACAGTCATCATAGTGATTTGATGAAATAGTTTGAAGCTTCCAAAAGTTAAAAAAAAAAAAAAAAAGTTATGTGCTTTTCATCTAAGCCTTCAGAAGATAAGTACAACTTTACCTTAATCATTTCAATATTCTGACCTCAAAAAACTAAGAAGTAGGTAATATGGGGATGTATGCAGTGGACATGGACATGGATCAGAAATTATGGACCCGCTCCACCAAGGTTTGGTAGTAGGAGATACTTAGAGCTAATTAGAATGTCCAAGTATTTCAACTATATTGTGTGAAGAGGCTCATGTGTAGAATCCAAAAGCTGTATGTCTACCGTATATATTGGTTTATGCTTGACTTAAAAATAAGAAACAGAAAATATAATCTGCATCTAAAAAAAAAAAACCCTTGACTTTGTTCATCTTGCAAGCTGCCCCTCTCTTCCTGCAAAACACTGCTGACCCAATGTCACCAAAAAATGTTGGGAACAGCAGTGACTTTGCTTCATATGGCAACTCCAAAGTTCACAGACCTCATCCTTGAAGATATATCCCTATCTTCAGCAGGTTCTACTTCATTGGCTATCGTTAAGTGAACAAGAGTCATCAAAACAACACTGTTTTTCTAAACAAACACATGCTAAATGCTGTGCAGTTTATGGGCTTCGCTGGAGACTGCTTTGGGACCACAGGTGCTGAGCCAAGTGGCAGAAACTGAGAGTGCCTGGTCTTGCACAGGAAAGGCACCCCAGATGCTGTACTAGAATAAGCTCTTACCTGGGAGGACCATTGGATGGATTTCAAGCTTTTTTTTTTTAATTCTTGAACACCTGTCTGGGGGAGAGGCATATTCCAATTAGTTATCCTGCCTATCCTTGTAGGGAAGATGATGCCAGGATATACATTCATGAGAAAAGGACTTTCAATGAAGAAGCAAAATGTACAAGCTTCAGGGTCGCTTGTATGCACCTGCTCTGAGTTATATGCTTTTGTAACATCTGAAGAAAATAAGATAGAGGGCCACTCATTATTTCTTTTTATTCCAATCTTCTCTCCATCAGTGTCCTACACTTGTTGAGTCACACATGTCTGTGATATTTTTGAGGGCTGGTCTCAGCAGGTGAAGCCAGGAACTGGGGATACAACTGAAGCAAGCAACAGATAGACAGCCATTTTATAGTCTTTTCTATGTGGGTTAGCTTACTGCTCGTCTGCTCAAGGTGGGGGCGAGTTTTAGGAGTCTTCTTACATCTTACTCTACTGATGATTGAGTACACAGCAATGTAGAGTTTCAAGCCTTGTGCTCAGAATTGTCTAAGCACGTCTTGCGGTGCCCATCACTGAAAGTATGTGACCATGGTGCGGAAAAAGTTAGAAAAGTTTTGAGGCTAGTAGCTTGTCTGTGGAAAATTCCTTTTATTCTTTCAGCTCATATCTAAAAGGAACAGGATAGATCCTCCCAAGTGTTTGTGCACTGGGGGTTGTTTATTCATGTGTGTGCATTTAATCATGTGAGGGGTGTGTGCATGCATTGTCATGCATACAGAGGTCACAGGTTAACCAAGTATCTTTCTGCATTATTCTCCACATTATTTTTGGAGACAGTCTCTTTCTGAACTGGAAACTCACAGGCTAGCTTTCCAGCAAGTTCCAGGGACCCTTCTGTTTCCATTGGCCCAGTACCGGGTTCTGGGGTGTTTAGCATCTAATCGAGCTTTTATGTGGAGTTCTAGGATCTAAACTCGGGTTCTTGTGTTAGCACAGAAAGCACTTTACTGACTGAGTCAACTCCTCCATCTCTTCCCAAATCTCAAGGTATAGTGAACGATCCTCTGAAACATTTCTGTAAGTGATTTTATACTTAACAGTGTTGACAGGAACTAGAGAGATGGCTCAGTGGTTAAGTTCACTGTTGCTCTTCCAGAGACCATTGGCTCAGCACTCCATGACAGTTAACAACCATTCATATATCCAATTTCAGGAGATCTGATACAATTGATCTTGACCCTCCCAGGTAATGCAAGTAAAACACCTATACACATAAAATAAAAACAAATAATAACAGTTCTCAAGAGAAGATCAAATTTTCTATTCTGCACAAAATTTTAGATTATTTTTCTATAAGGATATGATCAGAATAGGCAGCCCACAAATATGGAATTGCTAAATATGTCAAAATGTTAATTAATCAAAATACGTTGTTTTGTGGATTGTGTGAAGTTTATGGCACACTTTAAAAGTATTACTGTTTTGTGACAAATTGTATTATAATTGGAGATCCTTTTCCACAAATAGGGCAAGCTAAATTATGTAAGCTTTGGTCATAAATGTGTCTTTCTTGCACGCCTTCTCATGCAATCGCATCACTTAAACAAATATTTCTTTCTTTCTCTCTTATACGGGAAGCTCGTTCTCACATATGGCTCTGCAGTTGCTGTAGCCAAGTAATGTAGAGATTTACAGTGGCAAAGAAGCACCTTAAGAATCCTAGAGAGAGGGGCCAGCCAGATGACTCAGCCAGGGTGAATGTGCCTGATGCCAAACCAGAGAGCATGAGTTAGATTTCCAGGACCCACACACATGGTGAAAGGAAAGAAATGACAGCCAGCTTGTCCTCTGACCTCCATTGTGGCATTCATGCACATATATACACCATACATAGGCACACACATACATACATGCAGGTATACACATACATGCATGCCAGGCAGGCACACACATATATATTCATACCACACATATGCATACATGCACATGCATATGTACACACATATGTGTATACCACACATTCACACATAGATATGCACATGTACACACATACACATATATGGATCCCATGCACACACACATACACATCACACACATATGGACACATATACCTATACACACATGCACACATATGTACACATGCATGTACATATGTACACACATATATGCACACCACATGTGCATCCATGCACAAGCATATGCACACACATATGTGCATATATATGCACACCATACATGTACACACATATATGAATATGTACACACAATACACATATATACATCCCATGCGCATACACATGCATACCACACATGTGCACACACACATGTACACACATGCACAAGTATTTATGCATGCATGTACTCATGTGAACATACATGAACGCATATGTGCATCACACACATGCAGATGCTGTAAATCAGTAAAATGTAGCAATAACAGAAAGGCAGCAGTGCTCCTAACAACCCCAATTAATAACCTTAATGTAAAAGCTCAGTGGTTAAGGGTGCTCACAGACAAACTTAAAGACATGAGTGAGTTTGATCCTTGAAGTTCACATGGTAGAAGGAGAAAAGAGTCCTGCAAATCCCCTTCCCCTGGCTTCTACAAGTGTGTCCCCCACGCAGAAAAGCACAAGATAAATAAATGTTTTTACTCTAACATTAAGATTAAAAATTCTGTAGTTAATTTTACTTGTTAATTTAAGTAACCTTAAGTAAATGGGCCCTGCCTGTTCCAAGCACTGGCACACACTTCACGGTTACATTTGTCTATCTCTGATCCTGGCTTCATGTCTTTGCCTCGTATCTTCTGGAACATAACATCTTAACTTTATTGGGCCCCTGTTTCCTTAGTCATCAAGGGAAGTGGGATGAACTCGATAGTGTTGCTGGATGGACGAAAGGAGGAAGCCTCCTCACTCATGACAGAGATCAGGACCCACACACAGCCCTCTGATCTTTTGCCTGCCTTTCCCTCTGTACCATCGTCCACATCTCCCTGGGAGCCACCAGCAGCATCTGCACTGAGAGCACAGCTGGCAAAGAGACATTCAGAAGAAAGCCTCTGTAATTAATGTCATATTCACTCAATTTCAAGTCTAGACAATATTTTTCTTAAACAATTGCTTCTGAGGGCCGGTAATAAAAACAGAACAATGTCAGTCATCAGGATTCAAAGGGGGAAGGGTAAATACTGCCTGACGGGTCTGCTCTAACTTTGATCAGAAATTCCACCCTCTCCTGGGAGACTCACAGTAAATGATTTCCACACCTCTCCACGGGTGTTGGTCCATGCTGTGCATGTCCTGGAGTCTCAGGGGAAAAAAAAGGCAGGAATGTGGGGACAAAAGGGCTTAGAGAGCCTCTGGGAGGATCCAAGGCTCAGAATCTAAGAAAGCAAATACTAACTACACTGCAGAAACCACTGTCCTTCATACAGGGGAAGCTGGGGGGATTATGAGCAGCACAAGTGCTCTAACCACAGAGCTTTCCTATCCAGCATCCCAGAAGCATGTAGTTATACATCTGCTGCTTAAGGTAACTCATTGAAACGCTACCTGTTATTCTGGAGCCTTCTATTGTTGTGATAGACACCATGGCCAAAAGCAACTTGGGGAGGAAAGGATTTATTTCTTGGCTAATACTTTATAGGCCATCATTGAGAGAAGTCAAGGCAGGAACTCAAGACAGTAACCTGGAGGCAGAAATTAAAACAGGAAATATGGAGGAGCCTAATGGTCTACTCCTCATGGCTTGCTCAGCCTGGTTTGTTTTCTTAAACAATCCAAAACCACCTTCCCGGGGACGGCACCCTTCAAAGTAGACTGGGCCTTTCCACATCAATTATTAATTAAGAAAATGCTCCAAAAAATTTGAATGAGCTAGTTTGATGGTGACATTTTCTCAAGTAAAGTTTCCTCTCTCCATATGATCTCGCTTTGTGTCAAGTTGACAAAAATCTAACCAGGACTCCAACTCACTAGGCATCCGTTTTCAGTGCCCTTAAACATCTGTCCCAAAATGAATCTTCCTATTTTGATTTCTCCAACTCAGTCAAAAGTCCCATCATCTCAGGAGGACTCCTAGCTAAGCAGAAAAAGGAATCTGACCAAACTAAATTTTTCTTAAGTATGAGACTGGTAACTTCCCTCAACACCCAGGAACTTCTTAGAATAAAGCAACTTGAAGTGAAAATTAACCAGTTGCAGGTCTGGTTGGTGAGGACCCTGTAAGAAGGGAAAGGAAAAGGAAGATGCCGAGGAATAGGAGAATTTCGGAGGCTGAGCTGGTTGGTCCTTTGGTTCTCCATAGATCATACCAGAGGGATGATTACCGTGTCTCGTGGAAGTATAGCTGCTCCTGCAGTCAGAAGTCCTGCAGACTTCACCTTACTTCAGAAGCTAGCCACACCTGTTTTCTGCCTTGTTACCCAACAGGATAGTCCAGGCTCCAGGTCAGCAGTAGCTGGGACCTCAAGTCCCTGCCTGGCCCTATAGTCAGAACCTCTGTGAATGGGCTTTAGAAGTGTGTCTTTCAGAAAACACCAATGCTACCAGTAGAGGGCGTAGTGAGCTGGAAGACGTTCATCTGGCTCCAGTGGCTTAGTTAACCTACATGGGCCTCAGTTTCAAAAAATATATAATTGGATCAATGTCCATCAAATGCATGTGGGAGGAAATTGTTTAATTAGCCAGAAGTCCCTTTTTTGATAGCCACCATGCATACAGTCTCTGACAGACTCCAGAAACTGAGCCATGAGGGGAGAAACTGGTTTCACGCTGCTTACTCCTTTCAATGGTCAGACTCACTAGCCATGCCAAGACTCAGGAGATGGATAATGCAGAGAGCAGTGGACAAAACATTGATACCCTATAATTGGAGTCTTCACATGGCCTTGAACAAACAGCTTAATGTCCCATTTTCTCCTGTGATTTGGGGGGAGGTTGTAAAACTTGATTGTTTTCTTGTGTGTATGTGTTCATGTGTGTGCCTATGGAGGCAGGCTGTCCATGCATGCCTGTGCACATGCATGTAAAAGCCAGAGGTGAACCTTGGGTGTCTTTTCTCAGGCACTGTCTCTTGTTTTATGCAATAGGATCTCTCGCTAGCCTGTAACTCACCACATAGGCTATACAGATGCGTCGAGCCCTAGGAATCTGCCTGTCTCTATCTCCCCACAGCTTGGGTTCAAGTCTATGCTACCATCCCTAGGTATTTTCCCATGGTCCTGACCCATGTGAAACCCAGGTCTTTGTGTTTGCATGGTGAGCACTTTCCTGACCAAATCCCTCACTTCCTTTGACACAAGGCTAGTAGAAGGTTTGAGAGACTAGGTACGAACATTTTATCACATTCTCAAATTCCTTTATCAACACCTCAATTCCTTGATCATCAAACTCCACATTTATTGTTATCTTTTTCTTCCATATGACCATGCATATAAAGAAATGGGTTCTGATAGGAGTAAGCTAAAAATGGCGGTTCTGTTCCTACTGTCAGTGATGAATGAGAAGACGGAAACGGAACGCTATCTGACACCCAAATGGGAGGTGTCCTTGGATGCTAGCAGGAAGGACTCCTTGGCCTTAGAAAGAAATGGGATCATCTCCTGTCACTGGTTTATCTGAGCGAAACACTTTCTGGCTGCTGTGGACATCTTCCACCACCACACACCACACCACACACGTGGACACCGAGTGGACTCTGGTAGCAGAGTGAGGATGTGGGATGAACCTGGGTCTTTGATAATTGATGTCACTGAGGCGTTGATTCAAGATGAAGACAACCTACATTAATTACTTCTCCTATTTCTGTGACCAAACCAAGCCAAGAAAACAAAAACAAGCTCAGGAGAGAGTGGTTTATTTGGGATCATGGTTTGAGTGTGCGGTCCATTATGGTGGGTAGACTACGTCAAGGTGGAAGCATAAAGCAAGGAGGAGGACAGGGAGAGGAGTAAGAAGAGAGGGAAGAAAAGTGGGTGAGGAAGGGGGAGATGGGAGGGGGAGGAGGAAGAGAAGGAGGAGGGAGGGACGGGGAGGAAGAGAGAGAAAGATTCATTTAACCTGTGTATCTTTTATTAGCTACAGGGCCCCAGCACACAGCACAGAGCCATTCACATTTAGGATGCAGTGTCCCACCTCAATTAAACCTCTCTGTTAACTCCCCTAACTGTCTCCTATTTAATTCTACATATAGCCAAAACATCACTGCTCATCACTGTTCCTATCTCTGAAATTTCCACAGGAAACAATGCAAGTGTTCTCTGCTAAAGGCAGTAGGGTCATGGTGTTGTGTTGCTTACTCTTTTTTTTTTTTTTTTTTTTGGAAATTTTATTTACATTTCAGATGTTCTCTCCTTATCCCATTTTCCCCCCCTCCCTCCCAGGAACTCACTATCCCTTCCTCCCTCCTCCTGCCTCCACGTTGGTTTACCCCCACCCACCCTCCCCCGTATCTCACCTCCCCACCCTCGAATATCCCCCTCCCATGACGCCCAGCTTTCATGGGACCAAGGATCTCTTCTCCCACTTATATATATAGCTCCCTTGTATATATAGCTGGAGCCTTGGGTCCCTCCCTAAGCGCTCCCAGGCTGGTGGCTTAGACCCTGGGGGCTCTGGTTGGTTGGTATTGTTGCTTTCTTCATGGTGTCACAAATCCTTTCAACTCCTTCAGCCTTCACTCTATCTTCTCCATTGGGAACCCCATGATCAGTTTGATGGTTAGCTGTGAGCATCTGCCTCTGAGTATGTCAGACTCTTGCAGACTTCTAAGGAGACAGCTATATCAGGCTCCTGTCAGCATGTACATCCTGACATCCACATCAACCTCTACCTTTGGTGACTGCACATAGGATGGATATCCAGGTGGAATGGTCTGTAGATGGCCCCTCCTTCAGTTTCTGTCCTGCACTGTGTCTCCATATTTGCTCCCTTGAGTATTTTGTTACTCCTTCTAAGGAAGACTGAAGCCCCCCCCCCCCTACTTGGTCGTCATTCTTCATGAGCTTTATGTGGTCTGTGAGTTGAATCTTGGGTATTTCACCTCACACCAGTCAGAATGGCTAAAATCAAAAACTCAGGTGATAGCAGATGTTGGCGAGGATGTGGAGAAAGAGGAACACTCCTTCATTGTTGGTGGGATTGCAAGATGGTGCAACCACTATGGAAACCAGTCTGGCGGTTCCTCAGAAAATTGGACATATCACTACCTGAGGACCCAGCTATACCACTCCTGGGCATATACTCAGAAGATGCTCTAACACATAACAAGGACATATGCTCCACTATGTTCATAGCAGCTTTATTTATAATAGCCAGAAACTGGAAAGAACCCAGATGCCCTTCAACAGAGGACTGGATACAAAAAATGTGGTACATTTATACAATGTAATATTACTCAGCTATTAAAAACAATGAATTTGATAAATTCATATATAAATGGATGGAACTAGAAAATATCATCCTGAGTGAAGTAACCCAATCACAAAAGAACATACATGGTATTCACTCACTGATTATTGGATTTTAGCCCAGAAGCTGCTTACTCTTTAAAGAAAAAAAAAGCTTCTTGAATAAACCTTAGTGGACCACTGTATCATACTGATGTTTGCATGTGCAACATAGTGATATGAATGTATATGCATGTACACACATAGATGCATAGCCATGCACACAGCTACACATAAATGTATATAGTAGAATATAACAATTATTGAGACCAAATGTTTCCATGGGGAGAATATTAACAAATGATCGGGAAGTCCAGAGAGGCTTGTCACTCTTGGACGAGCAAGTTTGGCTCGGTTGCTCTGTGAAAGGACACGGAATCTGGGAAGCTGACCTTCAGATTATTTTCCTTTACTGGTGCTTAGCCCTGTGGACCACACACTTTGTATGCGTGTAGCAAATGGTGATCGTCCCAGGGACATAAAACTATGTCCAGGGGGCATCCCTCCATCTATAGAAGTAGTACCACAGTGCTTCTCTAAATGCTCAAACACAGTCTTCCAGGACTCACTACAAGCACGGCTCACTACACACGAACCTGTGAAGCAACTTCGGGAAATAACGGAGATCACGAGCAGGCTGCTTCTCCTTTTCCTTAAGTGAAATGGAGAGATGTTGTCTGAACAGAGTGTTTCCATTTCCTAAATAGAATGCTTTGTTTGGCCAGGCCAGATAGGGACTTAAAGACAGATATTCAATTGTATCTAAAAGTAAAGAAAATGAAAGTCTAAGTAGTAAAACGGTGGAGAACACGCACAAGACTTTCTTCTTCTACAAACTGCTTGCTCTCACTACGCTCTTTGATTTCATGGCAAATGTCTTCAAAATTATTGAAAATGCTGTGCGATTGTGTTTGGTTTACGTTTCTGGATTTGGAAGGCAGACAACTGCTCCTGGTAAAAATCGAGGTAATGTCAGAAGATGCCTTGAGGGATGCTTGGCTCCTGGGAACGACAGAGCTTACCCTTGATCCTGGAGAGCATCAAGTGCCTGACAAATATTGTGGGTTTTTTTTTAACGGTTATTTTTATTTGCGTGTGGAAGAGTATGCTGGTGAATGCAGCAAGAGGGCATTGGGTCCTTTGGAACTGGAGATCCATCCAGGTGACTCTGTACTGCTGGATGTCAATGTTAGGAACTGAACTCTGGTCCTCTGGAAAAGCAAGAAACAATCTTAGCCACTAAGCCATCTCTCCATTCCTAACACACAGACACACACACACACACACACACAGACACACAGACACACAGACACACAGACACACACACACAATCCTGATTGTTCTAACAAGACTCTGAACATCGTCCAAAGTGAAGTTTGATATTCTATAGACAGATTTGAGATGTAAAGTATAACAAATTCCCAGGATAACTATATTCTTTGAGAAACCTCACCTTTTTACTAAAATATAGTATGGCAACAATGATTGGTATCTGTGAAGATCTACTGAGATCCATGATCTCTGAACACATTAAATACACAATATTATAAAGACCGTGGTATTTGGAGGCTCCTGGTTCTGCTCCCAGCTTCCTAGCTTGTGAGTTGCATAGCCCCAGACATGAAACGCAACCTGTATAGTGTAGTTTCTTTGTCTATGAGATGATGATCGTGGTGGTGACCAACTGATAAAGAGGCCTGGAGGACTGATGGAGATAAATCATGGAAAACACTATGCCAAGGAATCTGGAATATTGGTCCTTAATAGGATCACCTAGGAAGAAAGGAAAGAATGGGGGAATGAAGTAGAATAGAAGCAAAGAAGGGAAAGAGGAGGATGAAGCAAGAGAGGAAAGACTAGAGAGATGTAGGGGAGGAGGGAAGGAGCCACAGCTTTTGAATCCAGTCCATGATACTATATCCTACAGTTCTCCGTGAAGGAAAATGAGAAGGGAGTTGTCTTAGTTAGGGTTTCCAGTTCTGTGAAGAAACATCATGACCAAGGCAACTCTTATAGAGGACAACATTTAATTGAGGCTGGCATACAGGTTCAGAGGTTCAGTTCATTACCAGAAAGCATGACAGTGTCTAGGCAGGCATGGTGCCAGAGGAGCCAAGAGTTTTATATCTTCATCAGAAGGCATCCAAAAAACTGTCTGGAAGAGAGGAGGAGGATCTCAAAGCCCACTCCCACAGTGACACACTTCCTCCAACAAGGTCACACTTCCAAACATATTCAAATCACCATGGAGTAAGGAAGGAGGGAATGAAGGAAGGAAAGGAAAGAAGGAAGGAAGATAGAGGAGAAAGAGAGGAAGAAAATAGGGAGCCATAGATTTTTAATCCATTCCATGATACTATTAGCCTCGGTCTGTGTGGCTGGTTCATGGATTACTCTTACAGAAGTTCAGCCAGCCTGGCTCCTTGGTTATCCAGGGTGCCTCCACTTCTGTGCCTACCTTATTGTATGATCATTGCCTGTGTGTAGCTTTCTTTCTCTCTAGCTCAGAAGTGAAGACCACAGAGGCATGGCTAATCCCCATCCCTTTTTTTTTTTTTTTTTTTTTTTTTTTTTTTTACCTCCAATCCCTTGCTCAACTCTTGGCCCATAGTAGCACTTACCAAACATTTGTAAAATGAGTCAGCGAGTGAATAAAGAATCTTGCCTTGGGCCAGACCTGCTTTCTGTAAAATGATAAATGATTGACAGGGAGGCCATTGGCAGTTCCTAAGACAAATCAGGATGAAGCCACTACAGAGAACCTCCTCTTGGGGCTGAAGGAGAGGGGCTCCCATGGCTGGTCCGGCTGCCAGATGGAAACCACATGAACGGCAATTTGCATTGTGTTCTTCTTACATGGAGAGAATCAAGACATCCTGGCTCCTGCCATTTTATGAACAATTCTGCCCCAATACACTGGCTACTGTTCTTTCTAGTGAGTAGCAACACCCCCACCCCCACATATCAATAAACAGCTACAGGGTCAAATTAGTACTGTTTACTGTCAAATTACCATAGAAAGTGATCCTTTATGTTCTTTGTTTATGGCATCTGTATAGCCTGCCCCAAGCCCAGGACTCTCAAAATGTGAACGGACAGCTTCTGACGGTGGATGCCGCACTAGATCAAACTAAACACAGATTTTGTTTGTCTTCTACAATAAACTATCTTTTCAGGTTCACGGGCTCAGAATCATAGCTATCATGTTTCGCCAGCTGTTTTTTATTCCTCTGTTAATTTTACAGTTGGGGCTTTGAGAAGGAGGGCTCTGTCTTTGTTTTGCGTCTATGGCGCTGGTTCTGTGCCAGGGGAGCAGAATATTGCAAGAGGCTTGGGAAGCCAAGACAGAGGAGCAGGGTGTGTTTGTGATTTGATCGCCTGGGGGGCAGTGTTCTGAAAACTCACCGTGAGATAAACAGTATTTATTGTCAAAGCCTGAACATTAGCTAAATAATAGCGTTTTAAAAGCCCGCCCCTATGCCGAGGATTAATTTCCCTCCCACGCACTTCGCTGTTTGCATATTTTATAAACAAACTCTTGAGTGTATTCCTCTAAGCTGCTTTCTTAAAGTGTTTAACAAGGTAGAAGTTGGTCATATGTCATTAGAAACCATTTGCACCTGTACTGACATGATTCCCCCAGTCACTCCGTGAGGGATCAGGATAGAGAACTTGCTTATAAATTAGTAAAACACATTATTCAACTGTTGACATCTCCCCTATCTCGCTCATCGGCCTGTTATGGGAAAGAGTCTTGCAGATGACCTTAATATGGTCCAGACCTTCTCCTGGTGGATTTTCTGGGTGAGTCGAGCGACTTTCTCAATAAAAAGAAAGAGTGAACCTGTGTGCATGCCGCTCACTGTGATCACCAGGGTCCTTTGTTTTATTTTTATGTCTACACGTGTATGTCTGTATATGTGCATGTGCACAAGAGTGTCAGTATCTCTGGAGACCAGAACAGGGCATCAAATTCAGATTCCCTGGAACTGGAGTTACAGGTAGTTGGGAGCTGCCTGACATGGACTCTGGGACCTGGACCAGCTCCTCTGCACAAACAGCAAGCATTGCTACCTGCTGACCAATCTCTTCAGCACCGATAGATGTTTTTGTTTGTTTGTTTGCTTGCTTTTGTTTTTTCATAATTACGTACCAGTTTTAAAATAGTTTGGACAAGATCCCCACTTCGGAGGTTCGTCACATTCATGATTCTACAATTAGAATCTATTGTTTCACTTGCTTTTTAAAAATAGAACCAACGCTTTGACGAATCTATTTATCATTTTCCCACAAAAAGTACTTTCATAAGTGTATATATTTTTATCTTTGTGATGTTTTAAGTCAGGCCACCCATCGGAATAGCTCTCCAAGAAGTGAAGACCACTCATGAGGTACACCCCTCAACATCCCAGCCTGGACCCTCACACTATCTCACACACGTGACACGCCCACTCCCTACCCCAGCCTAGACCCTCATACCATCATACCCACAAGACACACCCCCTTGTCATCCCAGCCAGGACCCTCACACAGTCGTATAGCTTTGCCTTGGCTGTGGCTAACGCTTCTGCTCTTAACCCATCTCTGATGGATCACACCTTAACTTTTCACATTCCCATTTGTCTTTAGTGTGGCTTGACTTTCTGGCCCTCAGTAATAGTATGTTGGGAATTAAATCCCCAATGTTACAAGGTGTTGGTATTTGGGGACAGGACCTATAAGATCATAGATCAGTAGACTAGTGGATGAATAAGTTGTTGAGGGCATGGTTGTGATGGAAACCCAGCTCTTCCTGGAATGTTGTATCTCACAGGGAACACCCTGCATACAGTCCGACTTTGTGAAAAGCCCACACTATCAAGAAGTCTATCACCAAATACAACTCCTCTACCTTGGACTTTGTAACCTCTAGAGTGGTAAGAAATACTATTTTCTTAATGATGTTCATGTCTATCACAACACCTACAAAATGGACCAAGACATCTTTCCCCTGATACTTCAGTCAAACTGAGGTGCTCACATGCTAGAGTGTTCCAATTCATGGGGCAGGTTTCAATGACAATCTAGCCATCCCCCAGCCTTTGCCACATCGTCCTTTTCTAGTTAAAAAATATTACAACTCCCACAAGTCCCTCTCACATGCACACGTGCTCACACACACACACAAACACACACACACACAAGCTCAGAGTGATTGCTATTGCTCTGTGTGGCCAGTCACTTAACAGTGATTGGAAAGCACACATTACTGGGAGTGTTTGGGTCGTTTGCCCTTTGAAATCAGAACATTCAGAAATCCAGCTGAAGAAAATACTCAGAGTGCCCCAGAGGTTAAATGGGGGCATATAGACTCTCGGAGACATCAAGTGAAACAGAAGCAGAGCTCCCAAGATCTTATATTGCCTTCTCTCATTGTTACAATACCCAAGGGCACAAGCTTCCTATAATCCTAAATACAATAAGATATGGGAGTAATTCTAACCTTTACCCAGTCAATTCCAGCACACCCAATTGGAGAGCTAAAGCTGGACATGCTGTTAGCAAAGTTTATGCGTGAGGGTTTTGTTGTCTCTGAGGAGGTGGGGCTTTTCATCCTGCCTCTTCTTCATTCATTTATCCTGTTATAAGAAAACACTTGCTACCAACCATTGAAAATCATGAAGGGAGAATGAGAAGAGTAAGAAATGGGCCCTAAGCACGAGAGTAAAAAACTTTGAAGGGAAAGACCTCAGAGATCACCAATCAAGACATTAGTCCCCATGAGTCTTAGGCATTCAGGAAACAAACCTGGACCCAGAAGGATAGTTCTAGAACTAGGTGGAAATTGAAGAGTCCGAAGGATTTTAGAAAAAAGATAATTTGGGTCAAACATTTAAAGGCAGAAGTCTCCGGAAGAGCTCAGACAACAGTAAATGGGGACAGGGCTTGAAATCCAATCCATGGAAATCTTGGAAAGCAGACAGGAAGCCCAAAAGATGACCATGAACAGCCACCTAATTACCTAATTAATACATGTGATGATCCCGGATGAGCAATGGGGGTCACAGGTTTGAGTAGGGCTGTGACTTGATAAGCAGATTTAGGAAGTTCATGGGGTCGCTTGTGGTTTGTCAATGTGAAAAAGAATAGCATGTAGAATAGAAATGAGAAGAGCTACACACACCACATGCTCTGATGTCATCCCTGTGTGGATCCTTCTGGGTCTCTTAAACTCTCTCTTTGTTCATTGACTGGTCACACATTAGTCAGAAGTTGGATCCAAGCATGATTGCTTTCTATTCTTTATTACTTTAGTTTGTGTGTCTATATGGTGTGTCATGGGGCGTGTGCACACACCACAGCCCATGCGGAGAAGTCAGAGGACAACTTCCAGGATTTGGTTCTATTCATCAATTGTGTAGGGCCTGGGAAACAAACTGAAGTTGTAAGCTTCTGTGTTAGTGTTAAGTGCTCTTATCCACTGAACAATCTTGCTGTCCCCATTTTCTAATCATACATCACTCAAAGATGGGACTGCATTCTGGGAAAGTCATCCTTAGGTGTTGCTCATGGTCTGAACATCAAAGTGACTTCTGTAAACTAACAGGGCCATGGCAGCAATAGGTGTGGTTTATCCTTCACTAAAATGATGTCATATGGCATATGGCTATGTCTGTGCTAGCTCTAGTCATTAAACAGCAATGGTTAAGTCAGACACATTTCTATAAATTGGAAGGAACTTCAAGATGAAGGCTTTGATCTGCTATCAATTAAAATCAAGCAGGAGCACTAAAAGCTATTGAACACCTATTCTCTACTAAGTATTTAATGGACACATTTAATCCTTTAAATATAGTATGCTTGAAGAGAAAAGTGGTTGACCTTCCCTACAACAATATTATCATCACCACCATCGCTATCACCAATATCTTCTTCATCATCCTTACCATCATCATCTATTATGATGCTGGGGATAGAACCCTGGTCCTTGTGCTTGCTAGCTAACCACTCTACCACTGAGCTATAGTCTAAGCTATCAATGCATTTTGGGGTGTAGATTCTTTCTGGTGTATGTATAGTCCAGTTGTAAAAAAAAAAGATTTCTAACTTATCTGTAGGAACCAGCTAAGAGCTCAAACTAGGCCTATTGTAATCTTATTTGACTTTACTGTGAGAATTGATTAATACAGAGATCTAGATTTCTTTCATTCCTCCAACATTTTTTGAGTACATATTATTACCCAGTAACTTCTTGTACCACAGACCTTCCCTGCATGCTTTCAGAGTTGAATTTTCATTGAAATGCCAGAAAGTAGAAACATTCTCCCCAGTTGAGAACAAGGAAGACTGGGCATAAGGCTCAACTCAGAAATAATTATCCTGGGACTTTGGTCAAGCTGTTAGACATTTCCAGAGCCTGAAGATCACAAGACAGAATTCCCCTGCAGCACCTAGCCTTCCATTAGGAGTGTGTGCCCTAGAATGCAGTGTACAGATTTTTCTCCAAATCCCCAGCCTTTCTGCTCTCCAGACCTGAGTCTGGCTTCAGTGGATCATTCCCTATTGTCCTCTACTGATGCTAATTGGAACCATTCTTAGACCTAATGAACTAGGCCAGTTATCTTAGGTCACCTGGATCTCAACCTATTCCATTTTAAGTTGACATTGTTTACTTTGTGTACCTAGTGAATCATTTCTCATATATATATATATATATATATATATATATAAGAGAGAGAGAGAGAGAGAGAGAGCTTTGGAAGCTGAGCTCATGGATCCAGTAGCTGTACATGGGTTGAGGCTCTGAGTTTGAGCTCCTCAAAAAGTCAGCTAAAATCTGGGAATAGTGTATGCACTCGGAATCTAATGCTCAGAGGAAGAGACAGGGGTAATCCTGGGTCTACCAGCAGCAGGTCACCTACTTGACATATCCAACACCAAGGGAAAACTTGTCTAAAATAAATAATAATAAGAAGAGAGAAGAAGAAAATAAAATTGCCTAATTTTGAAGTTGGGTGGGATTCAGTAAAATCTCCCATTTCCTCTTTCTTCACAACTCTTTCTCAAACCCAGGAAATCTGACCAAAAAGGCACCTTGAGAAAAATACACATGGGGAAGATACCATGACTTCGAATGATTTGGTTCCCAGAAAAACTCAAAGGGCACAAACCAGTAAGATCTTTGAGGCATCCACTAACCCTGTCCACACCAGCCTGGCTAGTGGTGCCTCCCTGGAGGGAGGAGGTTTTCAGTCCTCTCCTTGCCACTAACGGACTCCAATGCCAGGCAGCTACAGTGCCCCCCTCCAGCAAGGCCCTTGCTAATGAGTTTCCAGCACGCCCATTATAGCACGCTAACGAGCACAAGAAAGTAACTGAAAACCAACTCCAGCTCAGGATGGGGAGTGGGGAGGAGAAAAAAATGGAATAATTTTGACAATTTCTGTTCTTTATTTCACAATTACCAGAACTATTTAGAACATATTTCCATGTTGAGGTCTAATTAGAGAATTTTCTAATTTTATTTTTTGTTGTTGTTGCTGGTTGAACCCAATTGCTTTGGTCATTCCCTCAGCTGGAAACTTTTAGTACTTGATGCTTTCTCTCTCTCTTTTTTTTTTTCTTTTCTTTTTTCTTTTGTATTGGTGCTTTTTAAAAAGAGATTTCAGTAGAATTCCTCTGCCTCAGTATGGACGTCCCTGAAATTTACAGGAAAATAAAACAACGAGTCACTTTGAATTTAGGTCAAACCAAATTTTAATATCCAAAGAATTTAATCAGGAGGCTGGAGTCTGCATTACTGCTTTAAGATACCCGAGTTTGGCATGTGCTCTATTCTGTTATGAAGTCCCCTACCCATCTCAGGACTAATGCGGTACACATTAACATTCAAGACTCAGGAAATGGCATTTGACTTTTCATTTAACTCTATCAATCTTGGCATTTGTTAGATAAAGAAATCCGTGCTTCGTGTGTCGGCCCAAAGATCATATGAGATTGAACTCTCCAGTTCAGGGTGGTTTGAGAGTTATTAAATTGCTCACTATATCCCATCAAGCAAATAGGAAAACATCTCATTAATTCTGACTTCTCTGATTTCAAATTTATTCATCTCACAAATCTAGGCAACTGATACTATGTACTATGTTTAAATACTGTCTTTTGTTCTTAAGAGGACATTGCTGGTGCTGAAAAGATGAACCAATACTTATAAGCACTGGCTGCACTCCCAGGCGATCTGAATTTGGTTCCTACCATCCACTTGGGCAGTTCACTACCACCTGACACTCCAGCTCCAGGGAACCCAACCCCTTCTCTCACCTTCAAGGTCACCTGCACGCATGTTGCATTCTCTTGCATGCACATAGACACATACACACAAATAAAAAAATCCTTTATAAAGAAGACATTGTTTGAGGGGGCTAAGAAAATAGTTCAGTGAGTAAGATTTCAAATCCCCAACAGCAGGGTAAAATGCCTGGCATGACTATAGGTACCTGTCACCCCAGCACTGTAATGGCTGAGGACAAGAGGATCCTGGAAATTTGGGAGCTGTCCAGTCTAGCAGGTATGACACCTTCAGGTTTAGTGAGAGATGTAGACTCAGGACAATAAGGCACAGAGTGAGTGAGGAAGACACCTCGTATCGTCCCCTGACCTCTACATGTGCACACTGTAGCTCACACAGCCACACAGTCATGTGCACACATCATACATCATATATTCACGCACACAGACAATAAAAGGAAGACAACATTTTAAGTGTAATATTAACAATATTTTTGGAGGCCGGAGAGATGGCTCACTGGTTAAGGGCCTTGTTCTTCCTGGGAGAACTGCTGGAGTTCAGTTCCCAGCATCCAGCAGGCATCTCACAACCACCTGTAACTTCAGCTCCAAGGGACCAGTGCTCTCTTGTAGTCTCCTGAGGCACTCCACCACACACACACACACACACACAACACACACACACACACACACACACACACACACACACACATGCATGCACACAAATAAATCTGTATAACAAACTCCTTTCAAATTTACAGAACAAGGACACTAAGAAACTGGTAAATAATTCTCCAAAGCTGGCACAGTAGCTAGCTTCTCTTTACATAGTGCACATCAGTTTGTTATTTGTGACACTGGCTAAGGTTGAAGTTTCTTCTCAAACATTCTGCAACTCTAGCTTTTCCCCCTCTGGGTGTGCTGGTACCACAGCTTCGTGGAAATTCTTAAGATGCTTTTTTTTTTTTTTTGATATGCCACAGTGGAAAATGGGATGTGTTTGATCAAGATGCAAAATTTGATTTTGTGACTCACCCACGTAATAACGAAAGCCTTCATGTGGGAGGGGTATTGAAGGTACATCTGGGTAAACACAGAAGGAAAGCGTGTCATCAAAGAATTGATCCCAAATCAATTCTTCAAAGGTTCTCTGGTTCAGCATGGAGCCCAGCAAGACCTAGCAAGCCGTGGCTCCAGGGCGGGCCTTTTCCCACCGCCCTGCTGTTTACTTTATGAAAAGAACAGAGCTAACTCAGGGCCTGTCTTACTCTTCCTCAAAGTCTCTTAGGCTGACTCAGCTCTTTAGCTGCACATAGCCACTTAACCACTTGTTTAAGATACATGGAGAACACACCCACAAAACTGTTCGCTCCCCACCCCCACCTCTGTGGTAGCAGCCCTGTATAGATTTAATTACAGGGGATGGCCAAGGCATACATCTCCTGCCCCATTTTTTTTTAAACCCATGTCTTTAGTTCATCCCTACCTTGCCCTTTCTGGTAAATCAATACTAGATAGATAATTTGGGCAAAATACACTGGGAGCTCACCAAAGCAACTTGGGTTCTCTTCCAAATGAGCTCAAGAGCCACAGGCCACAGTATCCCGATTCTTACCCAACAAGCTCACCATGGATCCTGGAAACAGTTTTCTCTCTGGTTTGGGATTTCTTTTTTCAATAAGATCCTGGGTAACCAAAGGGATGGGACGGGGAGTAGGGTACAAACAAGGAGAGAGAAATCCTAGTCTTCCCAAACCAGACATTTCTTACAGTCATCCACAAAGCAACCTCAAGGCGGGTCACCACTACTTAGGACTTGGCGATGATGCTGTGGTGAGCTCCGAAAGGCAATTTTGGCCTGACGAACCAATTAGCCAATGATCGTAGCCACTTCCTCGCTCCTTCCTAAATTTTTTAAACATGTGTTTCTTGTAATCCACTTCTTCTGCCACATAGACCCAAGTGACAAATCATGAACTTGAAAGATCCAGTGCCCCGTGACAAACCACTAAGCATGGTATCCCAATTGCCAGAGTGCAGGAAGGACCAATTAGCCAGACGACCAAGTTTGGTAAATGGAGAAAAAAAAAAAAAAAAAAAAAAAAACAACTAACTCCTGTTTGTACAAGCTCAATGGTATGTTCCAAAAGCAGAGATAGCATTGCTTATTTTTAATATGTTCTGGGATGTGTTACAATGAAAGGAAATTAAGAAAGGCTGACTCCCAGAGAAGCCGTAGCTTGAAGTTGATAGTGTTACTCCTGTCCAAGAGCCCTGGTCCTCTCCCTGGCAGGCCCAGCATTTGGAATCAGTCTGCCTTTAGGCAGAGCTGAAAATCAGTTTCCTGTGGCTTTTTTGATAACCAAGCACACGAGGAAACTGATGACTACACCAGAGATTCTTTATTAAATAACAGCTGGACAGAATGTTTCAGGGACCATTAGGCTCTGTCCTTCCAGGTCTGTTCAGAAAACCATCTGAAAAGCCATTTCAAGGATCAGAAGATAGCTACCAGAGAGCATTGGCTCACCATGCAGTAGTCGGCCTTAGGAGGCTCCATACCCAGCCACATGTCTCTTCTCCTTCATCATGTTTAAAGGACTTGACATATTTCTCCTCGCTACAATCCAATGACGTCTGCTGAGGGTTTTCTTTCTCTTGGTCTTAGTACTTTGAGAATTTCAGACAATATGATGTGATCATATATAGCCACCTGTTCCTCCCCTACCTACCCAACTCTTTGCTGCCCACTCCCATTAACTCCAATGTGTGCTGCCCATACACTGTTTGCCATGTGGACTGGAGTATGGTCAACCCACCAGGGATCATACCTTGAAAGAGAAGTAACTCTCTCCCAGAATCCTTCAACTGCCCATCGCTCCTTAACTAGGGGAGGTGGATCCTCTCTCCCCATTCCACAGCGGGATTTTGTCTGGCTTGAGCTTGCTCAGGTCCTGTGCACACTGTCACATTGCTGTGAGTTCATATATGCAACCGCTCTGTCATGTTAGGGCGGAGGGGTGCAGAAGATATTTGTAGTTATCTATGACCAATGGCTCTTAAAATGTTTCCCTCTTTCTTCAGCAATGATCTGGGAGCCTTAGGGAGGGTGTGTGGTGTAGATATCCTTATCAGGTTGGGTATTCCTCAGTCTCTACTTTATAGCCTGCTCCACAAGATGAAATCCATACCTGGCACTGTGGCTAGACAGCTAACGGGCTCTAGAAGATTTTTACATGATTTAAATTTATTTCATGTGTGTGTTGCATTGTGTATATGTGTCACATGTTTATGTATGTTCTGTATATATGTCTGTTGTGTGTTGTGCATATATATGTGGTGTATATGTATGCATGTATGTATGTTCTGTGTGTTTTGTGTGTATATTTTGTGTCTATATGTATGTGTAGGTAGTGTATGTATATTTGTGTGTTATGTGTGTGTATGTGTTTGTATATATGTATCTGTGTTATGTGTGTGTTGTGCATTATGTGTTTATGTGTGTATATGTGTTTATGTGTATGTATGTGTGTCCTGTGTGTATATGTGTTTATGTGTATGCATGTCTTGTGTGTATATGTGTGATCTGTGTGTATGTGTGTATGTGTATGTATATGTATTTGTGTGTATATGTGTAAGAGGATATATGTTGTATGCATGTATGTGCTGTGTGTACATGTGTTGTGTGTATTTGTACATGTGTGTTGTGTGTGCATTGTGTTGTGTGTATGTCTGTGCATGTGTATGTGTGCATGTGTGTTGTGTGGCATATGTGTGTTGTACGTGTATGTGTGTGCATGTATGCTGTGCATATATATGTGTGTGTGTATGCGTTGTGTATTGTTTGTGTATGTGTGCATGTGTGTTGAATATGAACATGTATTTATGTATGCATGCATGTTGTATGTTTATACATGTGTGTATGTGTGTTGTGTGTGTTTGTATATACATGAATTGTGTTGTGTGTGTGCTTTCTGTGTGTACTATGTGTGTGTTGTGTGCATACTGTGTGTATGTGTATATGTATGTATGTTGCATGTGTGTATACATGTGCTGTATATGTATGTGTGTATGCTGTCTAATAAGGACAAGGAAGAGTGGAAGATACTGAAGTACATCTCTCTTCATTTGGTATCTCAAATTACCATAGTTGATGACAGAGTTCCAACTATGCAAACTCATGCCCAGGGAAGATGCAGTTATGTAAATCTGGGGCTACTAAAAATTTAAGAAAAAAGTTAGGTACATGCACAAATGAAAAATTACTTTTATTACAATAGAATGTGTAAACATCATAATTTTTATTTAGAGTGAATAAGGCTTAATTACCTAAATTTTTAAAAGTCACCCAATACTACAAACATCACAAAGTTAAATTAATTTATTGATTGATTCTGACACAGCTGATGTTTTTTACTTTAAGTTTCTGTTTACACATTATTCTTGATGCACTACTACTACTCTAAGTATTTTTATTAGCTTTTAATTTTTGAAAGTTTGTTTCTCGTGTGTGTGTGTGTGTGTGTGTGTGTGTGTGTGTATTGTGTGTACCACGTAGATGCAGGAATCCACAGAGGCTGGAAAAGGGCATTAAATTCTCTGGAATTGGATTCTAGACTATTGTGAGCCAACCTGTGGTTGCTGGAACCAAACCAGAGGCCCCTAAGAAAGCAAACAGTGCTCTTAACTGCTGAATCATCTCCACAGCCCCCTTTAGTGTGTGTGTGTGTGTGTGGTGTGTGTGTGTACAGGTTTCAAACAGTCCAGAATGGGCATCAGATCTGGAGCTGGTACTACAGGCAGTTGTGAGCCACCATGTGGGTGATGGAAACTGAACTCTGGTCTTCTGTACAAGAAGTAAGTGTTCACTCTCAACCACTCATCTATCTTTCTATCTTTTCTACAGAGAGAACAAAAAGAATTCCAGTCTTCCTCTGAACATACATGATAAATTATTGTTTTAGGATTTGAGAAGTGTGTTAGTTAGGGTTTTACTGCTGTGAAGAGACACCATGACCAGGGCAACTCTTAATAAGGACAACATTTAATTGACCTGGCTTCAGAGGTTCACTCCATTATTATCTAGGCTGGAATATGGCAGCATCCAGGCAGGAATGGTTTAGGAGGAGCTTAAAGTTGAACATCTTCATCTGAAGGCCACTAGGGGAAAACTAGCTTCCAGGCAGCTAGGACAAGGGTATTAAAGGCCAGAGTGACACACCTACTCCAACAAGGTCATATCTCCTAATAGTGCCACTCCCTGAGCCAAGCATATACAAACCATGACAAGGTGGTAATTTGGAGTAGGCATTGATGAGAACTAAACTTTCACATTAAAAAAAAAAAAGGTATGACTACAAAGATGAGAACATTTTCCACAGAGTGGGTCTGGACCTTCACCATGGGGATCATGAAGAATTTGTCAGGAGATTCATTATTAGAGTTAGGTGAGGAGATAACTCTAAGATGATCCTGAGGGTTGAATAGAAGCTTGCAGGTAGGTCTGCCACGACTTCAGGAAGCCACCACTGTCCTGTATAAGAAGAAAAAAAGGACATGGTTTTGAAGTTTACATTGGCACTAAAATGTGGAAAGCTTCCTAAGGCCTAAAGCCACTCCATTCTGCAAGCTTGGGAGAGCAGTAGAACGCATAGATCACAGTTGGAGAGCAAATAGGACAATCCAATGCACATTGTTCTATTCATTCCCTATAGTAGTATAAGAAGTAGACTGTGTGTGCAGGACAAGGGAGGATGGGATGTGTAAACCAATTAGAAAGGCCTCTTAGGTAACCTTTCTTTGCATTATGTCAGGAGGGACTATCTTTCTTCTCTCTCTGTCCCCTACGACTGGGGAATCCCTGATGACTTCTAATGGGCAAGCATCCAATAGGAGAACCCTAGTTTCTCTGATACTTCATCCTCAGAACACACAGAGTAGTGCAGGCTTTCTAGCAGTTTGGAACTGCTCTGTTTTGGGGAATAAAGCAGTATTCAAGCTCTAGAGGAAGGACAGTATACTGCAAACACATTTCTAGTCTCCTGGATAGCACAATAAGCTAGCACAATTGTGCACCCAGCCCCATAGAGACAAAGATCTGAAAATCAAAATGTTTAGTCTGTTAGATGGGAAACTAGAAGAAACCATGACCTGGGCTCTTGTCTCTGCTTGATGAGAAATTATTCTTATTAGAAGGATATGGGGGTGATAGGTTTAGTGTTTTTTACTGGGTGAATGGGGCCCTAAATTCCCCCTCACTCATGAACCCCTCAGAATCTTTCCATATTAGCTAGACAGTCTCATATCTCAGTCCTCTTGTCTCCAGAAGCAACATCTGGGAGCAGGTACAGGGCCTTATACAGGATGTGGAGCGTCCCTGTAGTCGCTCTATAGTGCTTCATATCCTCACAAGGACTGTTCGTTGTTGACACATAACGTGGATCTTCTCCAAGGCTCTAATGGTGAACAATGGGACAAGCTTTAAGTATTATCCAGCCTTCTGTCAAGCCCATCACTCCAGAAGTCACTCCTATGGCATTATGTCTCTGTGGCAGCCCTGTGTATGTCAGACCTTAAGAGTCTGTAATGTTTCCTGATTTGGTGTTTGATGGACTTGGCTTCTTACCTTAAGATCATTGAAGTGGTCCAGTTACTTATGTCATTATTCCTAAACATCAGATGCTATGCTGCATCCAAAATACTTGGAGAGAGAAGCAAGGCTGGGCTATTTCAGTTCTCCAAATTCTGTCTCCACTTTCCAAGCCATAAATTTAGCAACAGAAAGAGTGGGAGCAGTGGAGTTCCTGGGTACTTGAAAACCTCCAGGCTGTCTTCCTGTGCTTGGTCCCCAAGTAGCACTGTAAGAAGGTCTCTTTTAAGGGTACCATTTAATCAGGCCATGTGTTCCAAACTTACTATGTCATATTTTTTTTTTTTATTTTCCCTTCTAAGGTAAATCTTGGCCAACAAAACCCACAGCTTAGATTCCCTGGCAGGCACTGTTTTAGAATCTCCTAGACCAGTGAGTCTCTGTGGGTTGAGACTCCTTTAAGGGATTAAACAACTTTTTCACTGGGGTTCCATATCAGACATCCTGAATATCAGATATTTACACTATGATTTACAACAGTGTCAAAATTACAGTTATAAAATAGCAACAAAAATAATTTTATCTTTGGGGTCACCACAACATGAGGAACTGTGTAAAAAGGGTTGCAGCATTAGGAAGGTTGAGAACCATTGACATCAACCCAATCCCCCACAAGAAATATGGGCCTTAGGAGAGAACCTGCTAAAGCAATATGATTCCTAATTGATTCTAAATACTTAGCTTTAGGCCCACAGATAATTGCAGATCTCTCTGTCCTCAAAGAAGCTTCTCTTTATAGCTGATGAAGACCGTTTCAGAACACCACAACTGGTTAAAATTCAGAGAGCAACTGATCGTGGGTTCCCAGCCCTAATAGGCACATCTACAACATAACTATCGTGGAAGAGGAGGCAGTCAGGGTGTGAGAATCAGGGGACCAGGAAGCCTGCTATGCAATGGTTTCTTCTAAAAATGACAAGGGAGCTTCAACCATGATGCCCTAACAATATGGCTGCCTACACAAGCCCTGAACAACTACATCAACCTATTAAAGTGGAAGGGGAAATCTCATGAGGCCCACCCCTAAACAAAGAACTACAGGCAACTAAGGAATGTGGAGAGGGGAGAATTAGTCTTCCCCAGGAATGAGCCCCTAATTGATTACCCAGAATCAAGTGATCAGTCCTGAAATAATATACATACAAATAACTGTAACACACACACAGCAGGTTGTGTGTGTGTGTTATACATATATGTAACAATAACAAAGAAAAGGGGACCATGAATTTTAGAGGGAGCAAGGAGCAGGATATACAAGTGGGATTGAAAGAAGCAAAGAAAGTGAGAAAATAGCATAGTTCCATTTTAATGTTTTAGAAACTTAAAAGATGCAAACCACAACACAAGAAATACAGCCAGAGAGTCCACTGAGCTGAGAATCAACAGTCTGGTTTTCACAAGGACTAGATGATTCTGATGTGAGCAAAGTTGAGAACCTTGTCTCCAAGGGTTCCCTCCTTGTGCCCACCGGAGGACCAATCTCCAATACTATCTCCAGTTTGTGTTGGATGGAAATTAGACGTTCGAAATTCTTGGTATAACAGTGCACAAAGGCTGCAAAGGTATATCTAATCCCTCTGGGCGAAAGCAAGAGACAGACTATATCACAGGTGTCTCTCATGATATCTGCCTTGAGGAAATTCTTATGATACCTGCCTTGGAAGCAACCATGTCTGGGGACAAGATACTTATGGGCCAGAGACAGAGCCACCTGCTGTTTTCTATGGTGGAAATTTGCTAGTTATTCTGGAGGTCAGAGGTAATTTGAATTGAGGCTGGCCTTTCAGTCAGGGAAGAAGAACTTGATAAATTGTCTGAAGGCTATTTATAGAAGACATAATACTTTTCAATTACCCCAAACCAGAAGGGATTGCTTTAAACTACCCTCTGCATGGTGCTGGATGTGGTAACTTTCCAAATATAATTAATTTTCTTCTTGCTCATACAAAAGCAGCTTAAGGAAGGGAAGGTTTACTATGTCTCATAGTTTGAAGGACAGCTTCATGGTAGTGAAAGTCATAGTGGCCAGAAGTGTGAGGCAGCTGATGCCATGATAGCCACAGAGATGAACGCTGGTACCCAGATTGCTTTCTATTTTTTAGTAAGTCCAGAACCCCAACCCCAGAATGGTGCCACACACATTTGGAGTATGTCTTCTGGTGCGAGTTAGCCCAATTTAGAAGCTCACCCACAGACACACTCAGAGGATTGTCTCAGAGGTGATTCTAGATCCCATTAGGTTGATATCAGTATTCACCACTCAGGTACCTACATCCAGCCATAAAGAATACAGCAGGATGATGTCACTTAGCCACTAAGGGATGGTAATGGCTTGGATCAGGAGCCTCATATGTCCTGTCACTGGGGAGATCTTATCTCTGGGGAATGGAAGAGCATCCAGGAAACTATCACAAGACTTTAAAGCTGGGGCTCTGGGGTCTTGGTAGAAAGCCATAGGTGGCTACATCAGAAGGTAGCATATTCCTTTGCCTAGCAGAAGACAATTTTTTAAAAATGTATGATTAAATAACAATACTCCTTTTGAAGACTGGAATGAGAAAGAAAAGGAGACGGGAAAAAGAAGTAGTTAAAACAAAATAAAAAGAAAACCTGTCTCAAATTAAGCAGAGCAGATAGGATGACCTGCCTGAGATGCCTTCTTCTTTCTGAGTTGGGACTATCACCTGACCTCTAAGGGTTCTTAACATCCTTTAATGCTGCAACCAATTAAGACAGTTCTTCATTTTATGATGACCTCAACTGTAATATTATTTTTGTTGCTGTTTCAACAACTGTAATTTTGCTATTGTTATGAATAATAAAGTACATATCTGAGATTCAGGATATCTGAGATTCAACCCCTGTGAAAGAGTTGTTTGACCCCCAAAAGGGTAGTGACCCCCAGGTTGAGAACTGTTGCTCTAAAGGATATCACACTATGCTGGGTACATTCTGTGAATTACCCTGAAAAATTACTACCCTAACTTCTGAGGCAGACATCATTATCATAGTTCATACTGCACAGAGGGCACAAAAGATAGAGCCAGCTCTCTAGCTTCCTGCTGTTTCTCCCCTAACTTAACATCCCCGAAAGCAAACGGTCTCATGTTATCTCGATTCTTTTATCTGCAAAACAGATAAGACAATACAGGATACAACAATAGACCTTTCAATATATTAAATGTATCAATGTCTTTCTCTCCACTCCCCTCCTGTGCTTTGTGACAGGTGCAACTGTCATGCTTATCAGTCTAGATGGAACTATACTTTTTTCTCTATTCATTCATATACTACTTACGTACTTGCACTGCAGTGCTGACTCAAGGGCCAGCGTGTGGTCCTCCACTGAGGGCAGATATTCTCAAGTCTGGTGCCCTTTCTTTACAATGGCAAACCCACAGGTACTGCCTATGAGTTCATGAGGATCACTCCTGCCTCGTGCCATGGGGTGACATGGCCCAGCTAGGACATAGCACTCTTGAAATGACTCCAGGTATCCTGAGGCCTCAGGTGCAATGATATGGGCAAGTAAGTTGTAAAGGGATGAAAGAGAAAAATAAGCAGAAGGATGTGTGCATAATAAAGAGAAGTGGAATTGGAGACTCCAGGATAGTGAGAAAGAGCTTGGTGTAAGTAGCCAGTGTTAACACCTAAGACCATGAGGAGGCCATGTCTGGGACTATGGCCCAGCAGCAGTGACAGGGTCTGCTACCACAAAGGCCAAATGAACAATCCTAGTCTGGGCTGCCTCCTGGGGCCATGTTGATGTCTGAGGGCTGTGTAGAGCTGGCCTTACTCTGTATGTCAGGATTGCAAGTGAGCAAGCTCAGAAAACTCAAGCATGCCAGAGCTGGCCCAGCCACTTGTCTGCTGTGCAGCAGGGTGACAAGGAAGAGATGCCCTCCCCAACATCCCGACCCTGCCACCTGCAGCAGACTGGAGAGCTCGCCCCAGGGTCATGAAAGCAGGAGAGCTGGCCCAACCCCTCACCTGCTCTAGCACTTAGGAGAGCAGGCCCTGCACCTCATAGGGGAGCACAGTAGAGCTGACCCTGGTGGTGAGGATGCTGGTGAGTCAGCCTCAAGGGCAAGATAGCAGAAAAACCGGCTCTTGCCTCTTGCTAGCTGCAGCATTGGGAAAGCTAGATGGGGTAGTGCTGGTGAGCTTGCCCTGGTACTGTGAGCACAGAAGAGCTGGTGGGCTGACCAGCTTAGCTACACCCCCAGGTCCAGAACCAGGGCTTTGAGTTGGCCCACCCCAACATCTAGTCCATTTGTGAACTGCTAGAAGACATGAAGGGGCCTATCCTACAGATCTGAAGCTGCAGGCTCTTCATGACACGGAGCAACAACAGGATATCCGACAGGAGTCCCAGTGAGGATCAGTATTGATAGTGTAGCAGAAGCCAGAGACTTTGAACCAGGGCAATGATGCATTGAAATGAACATTTGCAAGAAGCATGGACAAAAGGTATACTTAGGGACACACTGTGACACACTAAAACTTCCATGACAAATTTTTTGCTTTCTGTTTTTGTTTTTTTCTTTTTGGAACGAGGTTGATAGGGTATGAAGGAACAGGGAGATGAATGAGATTGAGGTGCATGATGGGAAGTTCACAAAGAACCAATAAAAAGTTAAACAAAATAAAATGGGCATTGTGACAAGCTCCTGTAATCCCAGCACCAGATAAGTAGAGACCAGTGGCTCTCTGGGGCTCCCTAGCCAGCCAGTACTGTAGAGAGCCACTGAAGAGGACACTTGACATCAACTTCTGGCCTCCACTCCTGTGTATCTGTACACACACACACATACACACTCTCGCACATACACACATGCTCGCGCGCGCACACACACACACACACACACACACACACACACGTGTGCGTGCATATGCCATCTGCAAGAAGACACCTGTCTATTGATACACCCAACCCATAACCCTGGTGGTGAGTGCAGAATGCATTATAAAGGCTGCTTCGAGGACTTTGATCTTTAACCCAGAGCTCCACCCACCACACTGGGATGTCACCTTGGACCTTAGTCACCACTTGGAATTTGAAGACTTTGGGATGTCTCTGGTCCTTTATGAAAGTGCAGTACTCCCAGTCACAACTACCTCACACAGATGATTGTCCATTTGGGAACAGTGTTCTGGGACAAGACCTCTAGGGAAAGGGGTGGAGAGGCATGGAAGGCATCCAACCACGATGGTTGCAACATCTTCCTAAGATTCTCTTGCTGCTCCAGTCAGCAAACAGCAGAATGAATGTCTCCCTACAGACACCAATGATTAATAAAGAATATCCCACAAGTCAGTCACAAGTTACCTGCTAGGTACACCCTGCGCTGACACTCTTAATGGGCAGTAATGTATGAAGTCCTCAAAACAAACCCATCAGGAGATTTATTTGCCAGAGAGGGTCAGAGGGCAGGGAATAAGAGACAAAGACAGGAGATAGAGGGTAAGGGAGAAAGAGAAGGGAACCAGGGAGAGGGAGGACAAAGGACTGCCTCTATACAGAGAGGAGGCGTAGGAAAGTGGGGTTTATAAAGGTAAAAGGGACGTCCTGTGTTAGGATGAGGTGTTTATCTTTAATTGGGCATGTTAATTAGGTGAGCCAAACGAAGGTTCTGATTGCTGGGTTTTAATATTTTGATAGCTGGGCCTTGGTATCAACCTCAAGAGGAAGAAGTGGCCAAATAAGGGGATAGACCTTGCTAGCCAGTTCTTGAAATGTAATCTAGTGGTTTTCTAGCAAGGCAGAGAGAATGGAGGAGAAGGTAAAGCCTGGCAGAGCCATGTTTGCCATGCTCAAGCTGGCCAGAGTCCCTTCACCTGGTGTCATACAGGAGGGTGAGAGAGCCCAGACATTAGGCTAGGTCACTTGACTCTGTAAGAAGGCCATGTAGCTCGCACACACACACACATACACACACACACACACACACACACACACACACACACACACACGAAGACTTTTGGAGAACTCCTACTGCCAAACATCACTGTACTCTGACTTTTAGAGCCAGAAAGCCATGTCAATTTGTTTGGTTGCAGCAAGAGAGTTCATGTGATACTAACAGAGTTGGCACAGCCTGTCTCTCTCGAGAAGCGACCAGAACTGACAGGTGGGGCTTACGGCACCCTGGCATCACACCAACAGAATACTCAGTAAAAACACACAGTGAGATGCAGGCTCCCCTCTAGTGGGAATGGCCAAGTCTGGGCTACTGTAGTTCAGGGGCTGGCAGCTAGACAGATAGTTCCTGCTCTGGGAGTGAGGTTGGAAGAGGTGAGAAGCCAGGCTCCTCCTCGCATCCTCATGTCTCTCCAGACCTTTCCTGCAAAGCAGAGTCAGAAAGTTCCAATACCATCAGCCTCTCAGGAGTATAAGTTGTGGTTCTTAGACTTTCCAGTGTCATCTCTGTAATCTTAGGGACATGCTTGATAAGGAATAAGGGATTTGTTCCTCTTATCTCCTAAGAGTAGGTCTAGTCTCATATCCTCACCTGCCTCCATCATCCCTTCTCATCTCTGCCTGCTTCTGGGAAACACTGATAGAGTTCAGGCTAGGGATTTTTTTTTTTTTTTTTTGAGAAGTAGGTCTGAGATGGATGTGTTCTGCGTCTGTGACTCCACAGAGGAAATGCTGTGTGTTACCAAAAATAATAATTTGTATGTCAATGCAGTTGTTAACTGTCCCTTCTGCTCTTAGTTCTCACTTCCCTCCAGACTCTCATAATTACTGTTGCTCTGCACCTAACAGCAAGAATTGTAGTTCTCAGTCCAGAAAATGACAGCTACCGGGACCCTCTTCCCTGTAGGGGAGGCCTGACCAGCTGAGCATGGAGCCTGCCTAAAGCCCACATCAGGGCCGGCTGAGTGCCTGCATGAAATGGGTCGATGAACCCCAAAGACCCACAGCTGCTGGTTCTGGCATCTGGGTTCTAACGGAGCTTCTAGTATCTGTCTGTGTGACCCCAGACAAGCTGCAGAACCTCCTGGGCCTCTCTGTTTATTCATCTGTGAAGCTGAGAACACAATACTCACTTGACTAATGAATGGTATCGCTAGCTTTGTTTTCATTAACATTTTATTTCTGGGCCATCGTAAGGACCAGACACCGTTGCAGAGCCTGGAGGCACAATGGTAGACAGAACAGAAAAACATCTTTCTCTCTCTAGACCTCACTGGGGAAAATGAATCAATCATAAATGAGCCCAAGATGCAGGATTTCTAAGGGTATTTGGTGACAAAGTAAAGCAAATGAGCGAGGAAGGGAGCAAGCAGAGAGAGTTTTTGAAAGGCTGCTGCTGAGGCACACCCACAGGAGGACAAGGGGTGAGTGGTGAAAGTGTGAATTTGGGGAAAGAGCATCTGATATTGTGTGGACAGCTGGTGCAAAGGTCCTGAGGTGAGGGTGAACGCAGCAAATTTAAAACATTGGGATAATTGAGCCCTGGGCAGAGATCCCAGGAGGAACCCAGTAACTGAGAGAAGTGGAACCAGGCAGGATGACTGTTGGGTTTTTATCTTTACCTCGCAATGAGACAGGAGTCCATAGGAACCTTGAGCAGAAGAGAGACATATATGACTTGAGTTTGACAAGACAAAATGTGTTGAGAAAGGACAGTCTAATGAAGCTATATGTCCCAAGATTTTTGAAAATTCATGGAGAATGATGGGGAAGTAGATGAAGGTTTGTAAAGATGCAGCTTTTCAGATGCTTCAAAGAACAGTTGTCATGGAGACGTAGGGTGGTGGGTTAATTACAGCCTCGACTTCACTATCACTTCCTCATGGAGAGGTCAATTTCATCTCCATTCCCAGGGAGCTTGGTTGGCACTGAAACTGCAGATCAAATGAGCCACCACGGATAAATGCTATACAGGTCTTGGCATAGCCTCTTGAAGCTCTGTCGGCTTTCCCTCCCTCTTGCTGGGAACTCTCATTTTGGAGACATTTACTCTCTCAGAATGTAGCAGTCATGTGGTAAAAAATCTCAAGTCACATGGAAAGGCCACATGCAGAGACTCCCAGTGGCAACCCACGTGGGTTTTGAGATGACTGCCACTGTTTACTGCCAGGCACGTGAGGGAACTGTCTTCAAATGTTCCAGTAGAGCTGAGTCCCCATGACTATGTCCCAGCCAACATCTTTTTGGGGCAGAAGAACCTTCCAGCTGTGCTCAGTTAAACCCACAGCATCATGGGATGCAATAAAATGGCTGTGGCTTTCAGCAATTATATTTTGAGTCTCTTCCTCATACAGGAACGGAGAAGCAAAACTCTAAGATAGCTTCTGGGCCTGCACAAGCCTGCTCAGTCAGGTATCAAAGCTTGAGAAAGTTTTCACGTACCCTAAATGATTAACCCTTTCCTGGTGGTTTGAATGTACCAGTGTGGACACTGACACGTGTCTGTCTTGGTTCTGTGGGTAATAAGGCCCAAACATCTCCAAGTTAATTGGCCCTTGGTACTAACAAGTCTTGTGCCTGTCTTCTTCCTTGCGTGTTTGAAATGGAAGAAGATGAAAATACCTCACACTAACCATTCATTTGTCTCTTGTGTATTTACGTCAGCTCTCTTCCTGATGATTTTATAACTTATGTTTTTCACTTGAGCACCGGAACCTTATAGAGAATTTGAAGGGCTGAGTGAGTGGACTCTGGGAAATGGCTGGCTTCCTTACAACCTCATGCTTGTGAATGTTGCACCAGCTCTCTTTCTTGCAACTATTGTGTCATAGCATTCCACATGAATAGGCAGGCCTGCCGGACTCCTGGTTTGGTGCGATGGTGAAGAACTCCCATATTATCCATATAAATAAATCTATTGATAAAACCTATTGATTAAAAGATGTCGACGGGGAAAATCGTTGAAGAGATTTTTGTGTTCTTCTATATCCAAGTTTCATTTTTGCTGCTGTGATTAAAACATCCTGACCAAAAGCCTTGGAGGGGCCAGAGAGATGGCTCAGTGGTAAAGGGCTTTCTGCCAAGCCAGCTCACCCAAATTCAATCCCAGGACTCACATAGTGGAAAGAAGAGAAGTGACCCCAGAAAGCTGTCTTCTGTCTTGCAGTAACATGTACACATAAACAAACAAACTAATTAATTAATTATTTTTAAACTAACTTACAGGAGAAAGGGTTTATTTTAGTTTACAATTCCAGGTTACAGTTTACCATTGGGGAAGTCAAGGCAAAGAGAAATGAGTGCAGACAGGCTTGCTTGTATGCTTGCTTGACATCTTTCTTGTGCTTGGATCAATTTCTCTACTCTAATACAGTTCAAGACCTCCTGCCTAGGGAATAGTGCTACCCACAGTGGACTGGGTTGTCTCATTCAGTTAACTTAATTAAGACAATTCCCCATACACACGCCATACACAAGCCAACCCAGTGAAGACAAGCTTGGCTTGAGACTCTCTTTCCAGGTGACTTTAGGTTGTGTTGAGTTGGCAATTAAAGCTAACCATCACACATTCTTTCATCTGGGGAAAAATCTAGATGTAGATATTTAAGAAAGAGTTAACAGCAAAATCAGAACTTGAATTCAGGATCCCACCTCATAACCAGTTCTCTCAGGTGCTTCTGTGCTCATTCCAATGAATGATCTGTAAGTCCCCAGTGATACCAGAAGGTCTAAGAGCAGAGTCCCCTGCCAGCTCCTGAAGTATACAGAGGCAGCGTCTGCCCAGTTGAGGCGCTCAGCGGCCAGGCCATGAAGGACAAGTTGCTTGGGATTTCTGAACCTATTTATTCACTACCCACTTTAGTATCCAAGATGCTATTGAGAAACCATGATTAGTGCACACTGGGTGCCTAGGGCAGTGTCTGCTCTTAGGTGTTACTTGTTTTATCATTATTATTCTTTATCTGTGTCCTCCAGGAGGCTTAGCTCTAGCCCATACAGATAGAGGCCTCATACAATGGCATTAAGAATGAACAACCAACAAACACAGAGACCCACAGCCAGATTGTATGAAGAGAGTGAGAGACCTCGGAACACTCAACAGTAAGCAGGATGTCTCCATCAAATCCTGTCCTCAGGGCTCAGGAAATCCTGAGAAAGAGGAGGCAGAAAGAACATAAGAGCCAGAGGGGATGGAGGGAGTAAATCAACTTGATCAAAGTCATATGAACTCACAGAGACTGAGGCAGCATGCACAGGCCCCCAAGGATCTGTGCCAGGTCCTCTGCGTACGTATTATAGCTTCCAGTTTTGTGTTGTCATTGGATCTGTGAGTGTGTAAATGAGTGGGTCTCTGATTTTCGTGCCTTCTCTTGGGCTCTTTCTGTTTGTTTTGTCGAACTTCAACGTGGTAGTTGTTTTATCTTATCATATTGCATTCTATTTTATTATTATCTCTTAGAAACCTGTTTGTTTTCTCACAAGAGACAGGGTGGATCTGAATGGGAGGGGAAATGGGGAGAAACTAGGAAGAGTAGAGGGATATAGGATGTGAGGGGAAAAAAATCAATTTTCAATAAAAGCAGTGGTGGGGAAAACATGAAGGGCAGTAAGAGTGTGATGGTGAGTAAGAGGATGGTGAGAGAGCTGATGGGAAACTATGCTTGCACCAAGCCTCATGGCACAATCCCGCATCATCAGGTAGAAGAACTGACTTCCTCCAGCTATCCTTTGGTTTTAACCTGGGCACTGTGGCTTGTACACCCCACCATCCCCATCACAGATAAATGAATAAATGTCATTGTCAAAAGAAGAACTGAACAACTTTCCCTTCTCCTTGCCACCTTGCCTAGTTGGTAGGAAGATGGTCCCTTATAGACAATTCCTTTGGGTAGCATTGCAGAAGTGAGAGGTGATCTCGTGGAGGGAGATCCTGACGTGTATGAGTCACGGAGGTAGACAGGAGCTGTGCAGGAACCTAGGCTGAACAGAACACATGTTCGCTTGCTCCTGGTACTCTGTCTACCCTCTTCTAGGGAAGTCCTTCCCCAGGGAAGGTGGAACTAGTGAAGGCACTTGCCAGAAAACAGATGCCCAAAGAGGAGATGCAACCTGGGAGACCTGCACTCAAATCCAAAATTCCTCAACTCCCTCTCCACCAGCTCCCTGGCAACTGTCAGATCCCCTCAATTCTTGTTTTGGAGAGAATTCAATCAGTAGTCAAAGAAAGGGGCACAGTAAATCAAGAACAGATTTTCCTTCCCGTCAGTTGGTCTCATGTATGGAGTCAACGTCGCCAATCTAGTCTTTCTAAATTGTAAATTGAAAAATGAATGGCAAGATTTTTTTTTTTTTTAAATCTGAGCTGCACGGAGAAAACCACTATTTGGAGTAAGGGTTTATCACAGGCCTTAAGTGGGCTGACTCTGGTACGGGATGACACCTTAGGCTAGCTTAGGGGATTCAGTGGGAAGTTTACATTATGAGTTGGCTCCTGCTACATGCCTGGATGTGCTATTTGTGCTGGGTCTCCCTGTTTCTCTCCCGACATATTTCCCTAACACACTCCCTGTACCTTGAGTCAATCATACAGAAACATCCAGAACAATGAAGGACACTGCAGGACCCAGGACAACATCATTGTCCATGATTTTACAGGGAATAAACACATTACATGCTTGACATTGTGCTAAATACTGTGAGTATTAAGGAAAATAATCAGGATAACAGTGCTATGACAATGACAGTTACTGTTTGTTGAGAACTCAGGCACTGAGTTAGTCAGTTGCCAATAGCCCAGAAAACAATGTTTACCATGGACAAGAACAGGAAACAGAAATGACCTGGGTACTTTAGGGCAGGGTTCCGTTGCTCATGTTCTCCACAGAAGCTGGAAACATCTTTGGAACAATACTGATTCCTGGTCTGTTTTCTTGTTATCTTTCATATCACAAAGGGTTTTGTGGAGGCTGGAGGTGAGGGTGTGGCAGAAACTCTGGTCAGTCCAGACCCTAATCTCTTTTTGTGAACAGTTTCGGCCCCAGTTTGCTGGATTTTCATGATGGAAATGGTTTATCTCTGTTCCTGCATTACAATCCACTTTTAAAATGAGCCTGGAGTCTCATCTCAGGGGAATGTTACAGTAGCTAGAGAATTCTGAGGATAAACTGTCCATGGCTAGCTTGGCCCCACCTCCCAGTTCCCTAGTAACACTAGAAAACTAAACATCAGCTCTCACACTTACACCTCCTCAGATGGAGACATGACACGTTGATCTGCCTCAAAGATTAGATATTACACATTTATACTTTCCTGCCCTTAGAATCAATCCAGCTGGGCCTGGAGCCCACCTCTAGGGACCAGAGACATGCCAAGGAAATGGGAGGAATAATTATCCCTCTAATAAGACACCATACTTCTCCTTCCCAGAAGCCTCTTTTCCGCATAGCTGCATACGGAGCATCCATCATGCAACCCTTTGGATCTGGCTCACTTTTCGTATTCTTGACTCATAAAAGCACAATTTTTCATTTTCTTTCTTTCTTTCTATTATTTTTTTTTCAGATACTAGAGAAACCCTGGGCTTGTTTTCCCAAACTCTCAGGATATCTGTTTCTGTGTCTGAAACAGTGCCCCTTGTTCACCTTCCCTTCCACCATGTGGCTCCTTGCTAGCCTCCATTGCTAAACCTGCCCGTCCCTCCAGTAACATAAAAGGCCTGTCTTTCATTCCTCCCTCTTCTGGGAAGCTGCATGCTCTGTTTTTCTCCATGTGTTTCCTTCCAAACTTGTTCCTAGACTCTTTTATTAACAAGACTAGGAATCCAGCAAGGGACTCTCAATGTCTCTGGTAGCTTCATTGTCTTTGTTTTGTACATGAATAAATCCAGGCTTAAGGCAATAGATACATTTTTCAAATTTTTACAACTAATAAGATTAAAGAACTATTTAGAAATTTTCTTTGTCCTTGTTTTTAAGAGACACCATCTTACCCTACTTATCCAGAGATGCTCTTTTGTGTCTCACCTCACACTAAGATTCAGCTAATATATTTTCACATGTATATATGCAAATGCAACATTGGTGATGAAAGAAAAATACACAGGGCAATTGTTTATTGAATTCCGTGGAACATAATGGAAGTTCAGGGTCAGAGAACAGAGTGGGCCAGAGAAGCTAGGGAAGGTGTTAGGTAAAGAGTGAGACTTGGCTTGGGTCTCGAGAGATGAAAAGTAAATCATGGCAGGGCATGTGGGACAGAGGGAACCAAAGACAAAGGAGATCACATCATCAAAACATAATAAGTAGAATGTATTTAAAGCAAGGGTTCATTGTGGCTCGCGATTTGAGGGTGTAGTCCATGATGATAAAGGCAGCAGGGCAGTAAGTTCATGAGGTAGCTGTTCCTATTATAGCCACAGCCAGAGAGTAGAGGCTGATGCTGCATGCTTGTGGTCAGCTCTTTTTCTCCTCTTTGTTTGGTCTGGGCCCCCAGCCTAGGGGATGGCGCCACCCACATTTAAGATGACTCTTCTAGTACCAGTTAAGTGAGTCTAGAATCTCCCTCACAGTCATGACCAGAGGCTTGACTTCTTAGAGATTCTAGATCTTGCTAAATTGACAATCAACATCACATCCTTCATAGGGAATCGCTATAATAATATTTCAGTTATTGGGATAATAACTTCCACAAATGTTAGTAACATCATTTATATTGTTTGCATGCATACATTTTCATTTTTATATCGACAAGACCCTATATACGAAGTGGCTTCGATGCCTATTATTATATTTTGAAATGGAAAAATTGAGATTCATATCTTACCCAAATCTAGAAACTGGGAGCACAACGGCTGGGGCTAACTCACATCCTGATGGATGCTTTGTAAGAGGGAGCTGGTGGAGTGCTCCTGCCTAGGGGCTTTGCTGCACTTTGCTGTGGTGCTCCCCAGCTTCATCATCTGCAGGTCACTCCTCCGACACGGTCCTCCCACCCACACTTGGCAGCCACAAGCCTGACAAGTTTCAGTGTCTGTCGTTTAACGCTTAATCTCAAATCAAAGTGCTCATTTGGGCCAATATAAATCTGAAAAGGAAAGTCAAGGCATTACAGCCATTGGATAAATGTCTGGGCAGAGAAATCTTACGAGCTGTAAAACATAGCAAGCAGTCTGTCTCTCGTCTCTCAGGACTCATCCAAAGCTGTTCCGCTGCCTCTAATCACTATTCACCAACATTCAGTCCATCAATAACTCTGTCCCAAGCAGTGTTTCTCTGCCTCGGTTTCCACTACAGTGTCCCTAATGAGCCTTTCTGAAGACTCAGGAAATTCTAATGACACAATAACTGTACACATGGCGATGAGCCATTGTACCACCTAAGGTTTTCTTCACACTCATTGCACCAAAAATCAATTTTCATCACTTAGGGACATTGCTACCCATTGAGAATACATGATGCAGAGCACTTCCTCCACGTGAGATGAATTGAGGAAATGAGCTGACCCCCCCCCAGAGCAGCACAAAGTGGCCTTGTGTGCCAACCTCTCCCCCCCTCCCCCCCCCATAGAACTGAGAGAACCCAGAGGCCCTGGGCTAACTTCAGTCTAAACCACCACGGATACTTTGAAGACCTTTTTCTCTGCATCACTTCAGGAGTGCTCAGCTGCATTTCTGTCCAGCCACCATCAGAGAGGGCTCTCCGTTCAGAAAAGCTGGCAAAGCCCCGCAGTCTGTGTGGAAACCGTTGGGCGGCAGGCATTCACCACACATTTATGACATGAAGAATAATTTTGCTAAAAGAAAAGGAAAAAAAATCCAAAACGGTGTTTATAATGAAACACAAGACTGAATGGAACAAATTCCTAAAAAAAAAAAAAAAAAAAAAAAAAAGATAAAATAAAATAAAAAGATGGTTTTCTTCAACTGTTTCTACTGAAACCCATTTGGCAGCATTTAAATAGCCAATCCTGCTCAAGTTAGCATTTCCCTTTAACAAGGGAAAGAATTTGAAGCTGAAAAGCCAACTGCTACTTCATCAGTTTAATGGAAATCCCCCTGATCTACTCCATCATGGGCACATAGGTTGAGCCTCAAAAGGTAAAAGAAAAAAAAAATTGAAGCAAGGAATTGGCTGGGAAAGCCATTCCGCCACACGTTAGCACCTCGGGACATGTTATTTCAGTGCTTCTGGAGGGAGCGGAGGAGAGAAATGAAACACGTGCCCCTCTCCTTCATTTAGCAAATATTTATTAAGTGCTACTCTATGCCAGGCACTGTGGGAGACGCTTTGTTTGAAAAGTCCATTAGGGGAAGATTTGAACCTTCTCTAGGATTCATAGGACTTCCACATTACATTAGGTTCTAACTGTATACTGAGAAATTATTATGAAGGGAACAGGAGACTGGGGTACTAGACCCATCTTCCTGTCTAACTCCTGGGACAGTTACTAATGTTTCTATGATTCAATATTTCTGTTTATAAAGATGGGGAGGTAGAGGCTGAAGATAGGATTAGGAGGTTAAGAGGGCTTGAGTTCTCTTCCCTGCACCCAAGTCAGGCAGCTTCTAACTTCCTGGAATTCCAGCTCTAGGGTTATGTTGCTGTCTTCTGGTCTTCAGGGGTATTGTAATCACCTGAGCATATCTACACACATGCACGCACACACAATTAAATGTTTTTAAATAAATAAATAAATAAATAATAGAAGCCATTCTAGAAAGTGGTTCTCAGTGACTCCCAGGATCTGGAGAGCTTCGGTGACATGCTAACTTTCGGGTCCTACCCCAAGAGTCATTAATTCAAAGTCTCTGGGAATGGGAAGCAGTACAGTTACTTTCTGAAAGCTACTACAGTGTTTTTTCCAGCTCTGTCCCCTGTTAGAAAGGCTAAATATCAAACCCTGCAGAGGACTACATCTACAAGCAATATGGCTCCCTTGCTTCTGACCATTAGCGAAACTGTCAACATAAAGAAGAGGGAAATGTCTGGTCCTCATACTTACGGTTCCCATCTTACCACATTGACACCTTCCTTCCTCCTCTTCCCTCAGCATCTGTTTCCTGGTTCCCTTTCTCTCTCACCCCAATGGCTACAGTCTGGTGCCCACCATACTTTTCATCAGCTTCTGATAGCAGGATAGCTACATTCGTCTGCATCCAGAAGAGAGTTCATCTGTGCTCTCAGCAAGGATGGCTAATCACAGCAAAATGGAGGAACCCACTCTACATACGTTACTGAGGAGTTAAAATGTGTTGACTGGCAGGAGGCCAGGGTATCACATCCATCTTTGGTCTAGCTCTGTAGGGACACTGTCAGTTACCTAACAAGAACAGCTCAGAGCTGCAGGAGAGGAGTCTGGGATGGCTATCTCCTAAAAGCAGTAAGAATGTTGAAAACAAGCCCTGCAGTACAGCAGGCTTACTTTATGTATGTGTCTTGGGCACCTGGTCTCCTCTGCAAAACCAGATACTTCCCTGGGATTTAACCAATAATACCAAGAAACGTGAAACAGACCAAGAAATCTTCTTGTTAGAAACTGCTACCCAATCTCAGCTCCAGACACATCAGGAGCATTTCTTACTTGATGCTTCTCAGTATCTGGGTGCTATTGGTTGTAAAATAAATAATAATAATATTAATAATAATTTATTGTGTTAAATATATTTATAATGTATATTATATTAATGTATTAATATCATGATATTATAATGATAAATAAAAGAATGGAAATGGAATTTTACTAAATTAAAATATTCTCTTAAAGATTTCCGTGCACTGGAAATTCTAGGTGCCTCTATAATTTCCAACTGATACCAGGACTTTAAATTTCCTGAATTATGACTGAAACATGAAATGTATTCAGATATTGGTCTTTTCACCTTCCTATAGAGGAAGAATGTTTTCCATTATGAAAGCAGCAACGAATCTTATCTCTTCAGTGTCTTTCTTTTGACCTTCAATCCCCAAACCCATCAAGGTTAAGAGCCCCAACTCAACTTCCCAGGCCACCCCTCACTGTGCTTAGCGCTCTGTTGGGTAGGTGGACAAATGACTGAACAGATGATACAATGGAGAAGTTCCCTGGTCAAGCCTTTTCCTGCAGTTTTTCTCTTTTATAAACTGCTCTCCTTTCTTTATTCTCTCGAGAGCACTTTCCCAACACACAAAGATTTGATCTGTAGCAAGATCAAGGAACTTTAGGGCCGTGACTCTGTGCCAAGCACACCAGTTATACCATGGCAAAAATGCTATCCTCTCCTGTTCTCCAGAAGCTGCTGCCTTAGTAAGGAAGAAATATCTTTCTAAAGAGCCTCCTCCTCTGGGTGTCTCATCTGGGCACATGAAACTTGCCCACAGTCTCAGCAGATAGAAAGTGGTTTATCTAAACCATATCTGCTTAAACTACTTTTTAGTGTCTATGTCGAGAGTACCAGATATTTCCAGGTAGCAGATATGTATCAAGAGTCCCCCCAACGACAGTCACTAAACTTCATCCATTTTACCAAACCAGTTGTAGTTTATATAATGTTTACTCAGATGTTTATATGAAAGAAAGAAACAGTGATGTAGAACCTATCCTGATTTGCCTATAACTGAGACTATTTCCAGACTATGAAACTTTCAGTTTTAACACTAGGAGAGTCCCAGGCAAATGGAGAAGGGTCAGCTACCCTAGAAATACCCACATACAATTGCTAAGCCAGCAGTAGCTCGTTCACGTGTGTGTCTACTGCCCTTTGGGTAGCTCTTCCTCAGCTGATTCTTGACATCTTCACTGTACTCTGTTCCATTCCTCAAACCCTCCTTTGCTATCAAAACTTGCATTTATCACAGTGTGATTAAAAATAAATAAATAAAAGAAAAACAAAACACAAGAAAAACACAGTCCAGAGCAGCCAGAGGCAAAAGTTCCCATCCGCTACCTGTCACCAGGTTTCTGAGTGACCTTGTGCACCTAGTTCCAACTCTGGAGGTCATACACAGAGAAGAACTGGTCTAAAGTATTCTTTCTCCCCCTTGGCACAAAAGACCTTTGGAGCCGATATCCTTTGAATCCGGTGTGTTCTCCATAGGTTCGTGTCTCCAATGCTGGGAGGCAGGAGTGTCTTTAGGAAGTAGAGGCTGGCTAGAATCGGGTGATTGATTACAGGAGGGCTTTGAAGGTCATTCCTGACCTTCATGCTGGTCTGACTTTCTCACACTCTTGGACCCACGTCTTCCTCAGTATCATAGCTGAAATCTCTCTGATCCTTCAGGACAAAATAACCCTACCCCCACTTCAGTTTCCCGTCAGGTATTTGTTCATGGTTTCGTGAAAGTAACTAGTGTAGGTTGCTCATTGATTCTTTGTATGTGCGGGCCATTCTGTACCATGCACAGCAGCACCCTGGGCCTCTTCTTACTAGAATGTCTAGATTCTAAAAGCCAAACATATCTCTAGACATGACCAAATGTCCCCAGGGGCCTAGTGTCATCCCTGAGTGAGAACCAGTCAAAACTGTTTCCGAGTTCCTTCCAGTTCTGAAGCGCCTGACTGAACTGATCCCCAGCAAACTATGACTTGGTCATACTTTCCCTCAGCTTCCCGTTTTCAGATCTTACCTTTTTGGGTGAAAAAAAAAAAAGTCTGGAAGAAAAAAAGCTTTGCTAAAAACCAAAAGCACATTTTTTTTTTTATGATAGGGTCTAGTAATTTACATTTCTCTTTCTCCCTTTCCTCTTCAAGATCCTACAGAATGGGACTCGTTTAAAATAAACCAACTTGGTGTTATTTAAGTCAATTGAAATTTCAACCCAGCAATGAGCAATATGGGTTTAAACAGGAGTGACTACAGTAAAAAGAGGCCACCCTCTTAAAGTCACCTCATCTTAGGGCCATTGAGACATTTCATAGGCTTTGAAATGTAGAGGTGTAATTAGTCACAATCAAAATATTTTGGCAAACAAACAAAAGTTGTGAAATATGTTCCATGCTATATAACAGCCCCCTGGTTTGTTTTAGGGTACCTCACTTAGAATTACCCAAACCTTTTAGAACAGTCAATGAATCAGATTGGCCTGTGACAAGAGGTCTGTATGAAAGAGCATCCTAAGGCACGAGCTTCTTGGGAAAAAAACAATCCAGAACACTTCCAAGACCACATGAATTTCCCACAGATATGCTAACCACTTCATTGCAGAGCAGGACATGGTCGTAGCCGCCCGTTTCTGGCCCATCAGTACTGTAGTTTCCTGTGGCTCTCTCCCTAATTATTCAGTGAGGGTTGATGCTGCCTGTCAGCCATAGTGATCTCTTCTAGTCCTTCACAAAGAAAGAAAGAAGGAAGAGGATTATTATGGTCTGGATAAGTGTCCTTCAAGGCCCATGAGGAAAGCCTGGTCTCCTGACTGTAGCACTTTGGGTAGTGCCCCCTCCATGCTGGCTGCCTGTGGTACTGGGGCCTAATTCTCCTCAGAACCCTCCCATACTGTTTCCTGTCAGTCCTCGGAGTTAATTCTTCAATAAACTTTTTAACAACTGACAGTTTACGTCAGTGTCTCCCCTGAGCTACCCACCTGACTCCTTTCACTTATGACCTAGGAAGAAAAACGCTAAATATTTCGGTCAGTTCAATACTCTGTCCCGGCTCTCAAGGTGTTTCCAGTCTAGGCAAATGAAGCCGGGGAAGTGGTTTTGACGTTGGAATCCAACATGGGACATGGTTCCATGTGAATGGCTTCATCTTAGAGACAAGTGAACTGAGGAAACTCCCTTGGGGTTCATGACCCCAGCTTCTCTGGTAAATGACAGAGTGTCATTAAAGCAAAGGAAATGCAGACTGAAAAGAAATTGCACCTACTCCATTGATGATTAAATTTTCTCAGGCTTTGAAACCATAGATTTGACCCTATTGTCAAGAAAATACACATTAACGGGAAATACTTCCATAATAAGTATCACAAACTACCTCAGGTTAAATTGAAATTACAAGATAGGCTAATTATAAAAGGCTTTTTGAATTGTTATGTTGTTCATTTTCCCCTTTCTAGCAGTTGTGGCTTCTGGGTAGAATTGACGTAATCCAGGTCTTTCCATTGATGGAAAGTCAACTAGATTCATTCCTAATGACTAGAGCTGTCAGCATTTTCTCGAGAGCAAACAGAACCAATAAACCCTTATCAATGGGTGTCTTAGAGTGCTATAACAAAATACCACAAACAGGATGTCTTACTAATAATAGAAACTTACCTATCACAGTGACTGACAGAAACCGCTTTCTGCCTCATGGATAGTGTCTACATGTGTGTACTACATCCTGTGGTGGATGAGCCTGCTCTCTGCAGGGTCCTCTTGTGAGGGCAGAATTCCCATCCGTGATGCTTCATCATGACCTGGTCACTTTCCAAAGACTCCCACATCCCTAATCCTGCCATGTCACGGGTTAGCATAGTTGAGAGAATTAGATATTTAGCAAAGGGAAACCATTCACTCTCTTCAAGAATTTGTTTCAAACGTTTCCCAATCTTATCTCTTTCGAGTATTTTCCCGTTTCTCTCACATTTATGTCACTAATGGCTTCTTCCAATGTGGCTTTTTGAATGACTTCAAGTACCTATTTATGGCTAGAGGTGCAGCTCACTGGTAGCATTCTTATGAAGCATATATGAACACCTGGATGGTTTCCGTCTTTGGTGGTGCTCAAAACAAACAGAAACAACTTGTCCTACGTGGGGCAAGACCACCCATAGGGCTCTACTCCCTGTAACTTTCTGATGTGGAAACTGCCGTGATATCAAGACCAATAACCTGAGCTCAGTGCCTCCTTCAGTTCACAACCAAGCCTAGCTGAAGTCTGTAAAAATCCCTCCTTAGATATCAAACTTTTCAGAGGCAAAGAAGACAAGATGGCAGGAGGAAGGTCAATCCAGGACAACGGTCAACAGGTGTCCTGGTTGCACAGCCTATCTGGCACTGCAGTGTCACCTAGAGTGCGTGCTTAGATGTCAATTACCTCCCAAACTGCAAGAGGCAGTCACATAGCCTTCAAATCCCTTCAATTCCTAATTGTCATCCATGGCTAGTTAGGAAAACTGGTATGATGCTGTCACATTGTCCTTTTCCTCTTCCTCTTCCCCCTCCCCTTCTTCCTCCTCTTCTCCTGGCCTATATGCATTGCACGTGGTAATTTCTTCCATAAAGACAGTTTTTTCAAGTGTCCGTATACTTTGGCCATAAAAAGGCACACTTCTTCTGCTTCCTGTGCTTCCCATTCCCGTCTCTGTCTTCCTCTCTCCATCTCTCCATCTCTCCCTCTCCCCCCCTCTTCCCCCTCTCCCCCTCTCCCCCTCTCCCCCCTCTCCACCTCCCCCCTCTCCCCCTCTCCCCCTTTCTCTTTTTCCATAGGGCTTGCTAAAGGGTAGCAGATCCTTCCCAGCAGCCAAGTAGAAGTCATTACCAGAAGCAGCGCCGCTAAACAGAGGGAAATGTTTGAGTAAGCACTGTAACGAACGTGGAAATAAAGAGACCACAATTCAAAGCACAAGTCACCCTAGATGACACACACATGTTTGGGGCTAAGTTTATGAGAAAGGAACAGGATGGCCTGTGCTGGCGAATCCTCCGGCTTGTGTTTTCTTAGTGCCAGGAGTGATTTATTTTCTGGTAAACAGTTTTGCTCAAGTAAGGCATCCAATTACTACAAACCTTGTTTAGTATAAAAACTAACTGCATAGAAAAATATTGCCTTAGCAAGGTTTAACTGGTTGTTAATCCAAACATGCGGCCGAGCCCAGATTCCAGGGCTCAAAATACCCTCATGATTTTCAGGAGCATCCCAGTGTTCTGAGATCAATAATCATCACCAGTAACCATGCACGCTATAGACCTAGAGTATGGAAAAGACTGCATTTCCAGAAATATCACGGTATGGAAACTAAGACTGGTCAGGGAGGCAGAGCCTCCCTTAGGTAGATCTTGGTCCTTTGATGTAGGAAGTTGGGCTCCTTGAAGGAATGTTGCGATAAAAAAAAAAAAGGAATCTTTCAAAATCCTCCTTTCCACACAAATCTCTTCACATACAGCTCTGTTCTCTGGGATGTTTCATCACCTAAAGAAATATATCTAAAACAGACACCCAGCAAGTATCCCTTTGTAAGGACATGCAGTGGTGGGAGCTTGGGGGGGGGCAATGAACTGAACTTGTATTTTTTAAAAATAAAATTGAATTGCCTCTTTCACACCTTCTGGGCCTGCCTCTCAGCATCCTGCAAGGCCCAATTGTTATGCTTTATATATTTGCTTTCAATAAAAATAAAATAAAATAAAACAGCTTGAGAAAACTCAAGATAAAACAACAACAATAAAAAAAAAAAAACCAACAACAACAAAAGAAAGATTAGGAGATACCTGGTCATCAGGAAGTCAACAAGACTTATATCTTTGTCCAAAGTCTATTTTAGAAGGAGAGGGGTGTATAACATTGGGACTTCCTAATTTCATCTCTCTTTTGCAAGAGCTAAGGTTACCCCTGAGCTAATAGCTCTGGGTGGCCCTAGGAAGTGTCTAATGACCTTGTCTTATGAACACCGCCTATGCATTCTCTGCCTCCCCATCCACCAGAGGGTTTGTTTAAAACACTTTTCCTGTTTCAAGGTGGCAGCTGGCACTTAGAAAGATCCTAAATGACTCTGGAGCCGTCTGTGTGGGAAGGGGTGGGAAGTGTCAGCTTACCCAAGCAGACAGCTGCAGCCTTCCACAAGCAGCAGCAGGCTCCAGCGCTGGCTGGGCCTCCCTGCCACAGACTGTCTGCTGCCCTGACAGAAACATGGCACCCAGAGAGACTTGGCCTACAGGGTCCCCGCTCTCCATCATCCTTCTGCTGGTAGCACACAGGTAAGAAAACCACTCCTCTGAGTGAGTTGCTTCAACAGACTACATTAATTTAAGAATTCCAGAGCAGGAGGACTTTTTACATTCTATTTGCTCGTTCATCCCTGCTTTGCAACCCTATCAACCAAGACTGCTTCATCTCTCACCCTAATCTCCCTTGGTGCAATTCTAGACTCCTGGATTTTTTTTTTTTTTTTTTTTGGCATCCCCCACCCCATCTTCAGTAGAAATGAAAAACAGCTGGACACGATCCACTGCCTATTGACGATCCACAAGCGGGAGGCCATTATTAAATCAACGGGATCCTTGTCTTCTCCAGGTTAAATGACACCAAGTCTTTCCCTCAAGGGCGCTGCTTCCTAATCTTGCTATTTTCATGACTCTACCTGTCACTCAAAATCTGGAGGTGCTCACTAGAAAATTTGTGGGGATCTGACTAATGTAAAGTGTGTGTGTGTGTGATGTGTGTGTATGTGTGAGAATATGCACGCATGAAAATGCCCTTGAATGCTACAAGTGTTGGCTCTTTGAAACTGGGTTACATGAAATTCTGAGCCACCAGCTATGGTGCAGAGATGTATGCTCAGGTTCTCTGGGAGAGCAGGAGTACTCTTGATCACTGAGTCATCTCTCCAGCCTCTGGCTGAGTGTACTTTATCATGTTAGCTCTGTTGGTTACACTTTAAGCCAGTGATACTGCTCCATATTAGACACATATATCTCTCACGGTCTCTTTCAAGGCTGACAATATTTAGCTGAGCCATTAGAAGTGGTATAGGAGGGTCCACTGTAAGACTGCTGAAGAACCCAGATCAAAACGTCTTTAAATAAGGAACAGTTTCAAGTTCTGAGCTCAGTTGGTATGGTTCTGTGTGACTAATAAATTCATGTCTGATCTAAGACATGTTCTCTGTAGGGAGCTGTGGTGGTTTGAATATGCTTGGCCCAGGGAATGGCACTATTGGGAGGTGTGGCCTTGTTGGAGTAGGTGTGGCCTTGTTGATGGAAATGTGTCACTGTGGGGGGGGCTTTAAGACCTTTGTCCTACGCCTTTAATCCAGCACTGGAGGCAGAGGCAGGCGGATTGAAATTCGAGCCACCTGTCTACAGAGTGTTCCAGATGCCAGGGCTACACAGAGAAACCTGCTCGAAAAAAAAAAAAAAAAAAAAAAAAAAAAAAAAAAAAAAAAAAAAAAAAAAAGACCTTTGTCTAGCTGCCTGGAACTCAGTCTTCTGTTTGCCTTTGGAACGAGATGTAGAACTCTCAGTCTTCTACCTGTCTGCCTAGATGCTACCATTGCTACCACCTTGATTAATGGACTAAACCTCTGACCTGTAAGCCAGCCCCAATTTAATGTTGTTATTTAAGAGTTGCTTTGTCATATACCTGTTCACACATAAAACCCTAACTAAAACAGATGTTTTTTTTTTTTTGTTTTTTTGTTTTGTTTTAAAGAAGGAATTTAATTATGTCCTGTTGAGGGTCACTATCATTTGTCATTTAATAGTCAGAATCTGTGTGGTGAGATTTGGTGAATTATGGATGATGCCTCATGTACTCCTCATCAAGAATTTCTACTCTTGTAGAAAGTTAAAAAGATTCTACTTCATGATCACATTGGAAGGAAGCAGCTAACAATCACTATTGTTTGTGTATTTTGGGGCAGGTGAAATATGCCATTCAGGACACAGCACCTTGGTCTTGCTTCTAACTATCTTCATCCTGCATCTTTGCTTGGCTCAGAAGTTAAAGATGGGCTGGGGAGAGGGCTGAGTGCATAAAAGTACTCACTGACCACTTCTGTGATGAGATGGGAGACAGGCAGGGGAATCTCTAGAAACTCACAGGCCAGACAACCTGGTGTACACCACAGTAAAGCAAGAGATCCTGTCTCAAATGGGGGAGGTGTCAAGAACTGACATCTAAGGCTATCTGCTGATCTCCACATGTTTGCCCTGGCACACACATGCCCCAGCTCACACTTACATAGAAACATGCACACAAATACAGTCAAAACTCCCTAGACATAAAGCATCAATTATCTATTCACTTGGCATGGAGGAATTTTTTTTTTTTTGAAATTTGTTTTTAATTGAAATACAATTATATCACTTCTCCCTCCAGCCTCTCCTGGCCACCAACCCATCTTGTATGTGTGTATAACACAGCTCCTTCATTTATGGCCCAGGGAACACTAAGGAAAAGGGGGCAGAAAGACTGTAGGAGTTGAATACCAGGAAGTAGGCTGTGAGATACTCTTCTCTAGAAATGGCAGCATAAGTAAAACTGACACATTGGCAGGGTCAGGGAACATGCTAGCATGGAAGAAGGAACATTTCACGGGGTCCTGCCTCTAGACAAGGAATTCCAGGCAACTATTGACTATGAGGAGAAGAGGAATTAGCCTCTCCCTGGGGTGAGGCCCTTTTTGGTTGTCCAGTACAAGAAGGGATTTTGGGCACTCATTCAAGATCTTTCTATTACTATTTATTTGGGCTGCTCCAGGGCCTAACTGGAGTTGAGGCCTCAGTTTACCTTTTGTGTTCCTAGGCCTCCTGGTTACTAGCTTCCCATGTTGCAGAAAAACGTCAAAAGTGAACACACAATCCAATCATCAGGGGGTAGACATTTTCCCTCAGTCAACCTTGGGAATCTCCTGGTTGCCTCACTTGCTTGGACCTGGTCTTGCCATACCCCTTTTCCTTGTGCTGATTTATCTTGGCTCCTTTTGTGTTTATACATGCCTCTCTCATGATTTTATCAAGCTTTGGGGACTTCGTCGCCAGCTCGTTTTTTCCCTACAGCAACCTTTGAAATCCTTGGTTTTCATTTTTTCAAGACATGGTCGAGTGTCACCCAGGCTTGTCTCAAACTTTCCACATATGCAAGTCTGGCTTTGAACTTCTGAGCCTCCAGTTTCTACTTCCCAATGGCTTCAGAGACAGAGGGATACTGCCACCTTAGGTCAGACCTCAACTGGCCTTAGCACATGTGCTCCCAAAACCATGTACAACTTGCTTCCTGCATCCTGTCCTTTTATCTGATATCAATGCTTTCTCTTGGTTTCTGTTAAAATGTTTTTAAACCATCTCCATGTTTCCTGAGGATTTATAGACTGTTGATTGCCAGGTTACTTTTTCTTGCTGACACCAACATTTTACTATAACTCTCAGTGCTAAAATTCAACTGCCTGCAGGATTTTTTTTTTTTCTGCTTTGGTAACAACTGTGCTGTGGACATTTCCGGCAAGAATTTCTCTCCATGTGTCAGAATCTAGGCCAAATTGTCCCCATCCTTCTAGAAGTTCAGGGCATGTGATAGGGGTGTCCATCAGCAGTCTGTGCAGGACATAAGATGAAGATGGGCTGGGCTGTCTGTCCTGGAAAGAAACTATTAGGCTCCCACCTAATACCAATTTCAGGTACCCCTTTTATCTATCTACCTACCTATCTATCTATCTATCTATCTATCTATCTATCTATCTATCTATCTATCTTTCTATCTATCTATAGAGAAATAAATATGTTAAAATATATATAACACAACTAAACTAATCATACTAGCTATGTAGGCCCTGACATGGTTGGTAGAGGGCTGCTCAGAAAACCCAGGGCATCTGCTCATTGCTACTATGTCCTTCCTCATATGCTTCATGTGAAGTTAGAGAACAAGGATGAAAAGCCCTTTGGAAGCCATGTTAATCCATGTGTGGTGATGGGATGCACGATCTGAAGTCAGCTTTTCACATCTCCTCAGCTATGTGGGCTAGCTGTCAACTCGGGCATCTCATGTCACTCACCACACAATGAGCAATGTCTCCAACAGATGCTTGCTCTCTCTGAGTGCCGCAGCCCATACTAACCAGTGATGGATGCCATGTGAGCACGAACATGTGCAATGTCAGCACGTCTGCCAGTAAGCCCTCTCCAGGGAATTCAGGCACAAGTCTGCTGTGAATCTTTCTCCCTCCATGCTACTATCTGCACGTTTGCTTAGCAGTAGAGGAGTGGCCAGGGGCTATGAAGATGCTCCATTAAACAGGTCATGCAGTGTTTAGAGAAGGCTAACCCTGTTTCAAGGAAGTACTCATACGGACTCAAAAAAACCACAAACTCCACAATCCTATAATGCTTTCTGAAATTCTTATCAGTAGATAGCACCTCACAGGAGTGGAACTGCTCCCGGCTGGTCAGCACAAGGATGGCTGTGTCAGTGACTCAGAGTCAGCTTCCATTTTGATTGGTTACAAGGCTGCAGTTTGGTTTCATTCTGGTTGAGAGTGACAATCAACTTCATTGGGTCTTGGCATTCATCACTTTCAACTGGTCAAGTAGAAATTCGTATGTATGGCCAGGAAACCAGTGTATTCAGATACTATCAAAACAACTAGGTGTTTGCTATGCTAGGGGCATGGCTGGTTCTGCCGTGAGCAGTTTGTCTCAGAACGGAAACATGACCCTTTCCTGTAGGACTCAGAGATTCTAATACAGAATCCTCACAGGCTACTTTACCCCATGCTTGCCCGGAGGTTGGGCAAATCTGTTGCCAGTAGTCACACCACTTCCATGACTGGGAGAGACCAAGCCTGCATCAGATCCCAAGAGAGCACTTTATCTCTCCCTTTGAACTCAGTTTCCTGCCTCATAGAACCTGAATACATTCTTTTATAATCCCTTCTTTCCATGACCATTCTGGCACTAAGCCACCCAGGCCAAGTTAGATGCTTGATTAGAAACTCTATCCCAAGCAGTAGGCATAGCTGTGGTCAGTATGAAATTAGTCATATAGGCTGATGAGACATAGGAAGATGCATTTTGTGTTCACCAAGCCTTAGCCTCATGCCCTTGGTCATTGTTATTCTATACATACTATTATTTCTAAGGGATGAGAGTCCTGTTTTGAACCATAGCTCTAGGTCTTAATTCTCTAGCCCCTAGATATAACTCACAGCTCCCCCTTTCTCTCTCTCTCTCTCTCTCTCTCTCTCTCTCTCTCTCTCTCTCTCTACACATATGTGTGTGTGTCTTCACATATGTGTAGGTACACCTATATGCCAGATATCAACCTAAAATATAATTCCTTAGGAGTGGTCTACCTTTTTATTTATTTATTTTTGGTTCAAGGTCTCTCACTGGCTTAGGACTTGACAGGTAGGCTACTTGAGCCTGCCAAGAAATTCCAGGGACTCATCTGTCCCCAACATCCTATCCCAATGCTGGGATTACAAACACATGACACCACACCTGGCTTTTTACATGGTTGCTGCAGATTAAGTTGGGTTTGTGTGCTTGTCAAGTGCTTCACCCACTGACTATCTCCGCAACTACTTTTTTTTTTTTTTTAAATGTTATTCCATACATGCCATTAGATTAGAAGAGAAAAATTTATCCAATCTCTTTTAATCCCTCTGTCTGCTTCAGGAGAAAGGATTCTAAAATCATAGCATCTCAAGACAGAGTTGGGATTAAATGGGTGTGAACAAGGCCAGTGTTCTCTTTACCTCTAGTCATGTGTGTGTGTGTGCTGTGTGTGTGTGTGTGTGTGTGTGTGTGTGTGTGTTCACATCAGGATGGTAAATAATTAAAATGGATGTGAGCTCATGGAGAAAAGGCTCTAAATGGATGATTTTAGTAGCGGTCATCAATTAGAAGAAAAAAATGTGATCCTTGCAGTGTATACAGAGCTCAACCCAGTGGCCTCTGGGATGAGAACAGGGGACCATGAAACATTGGTGGAGAGCACATGAATGAGGAATCAGATGGGGAAAAAAATGTGTGATGGTCAGAGAAGGCTGTGGCCAGCAGGGGTATGAACAATACAGGTCCTGGTCGTGGTTCCTAGGGTGTCTCCCAACCAGACAGCAATGCCTGTGGGTCGGTAAAGGGTACGAAGATAAACCATTCCGGAAACAGTTTCAGGGAACAGTGTAACCCTTGCACATCAGTAACCACTTATCTAGTGGAAGCCAATCAACTCTGATTGGTTAGCACATTACCTCAGATTTGATAGAAAGCACTTACACCACTGTGGTCTCTATGCGGACGAAGCGCATTAAAGGTGGTGTGGAGAGTGCAGACTCGTCTACAGGCCAGCTACCGGCTACTCACGCTACTTCAGAATTCAGTGTTCTGGTTTCAGGAGTGTGGTGCACTATGCTTCTTATTTAGAAGTGCACTGTGCCAAGTAGGCTGGCTGCCAGGTATTGCCTGCACTTTCTCCTACAACACTGCCCAGACGTGATGGAACACCCCAGAGCAGAGCATCTGGCAAATGTAAGAATGTGAAGGCATAGCCTAATGGCCTCGTGGTTCATATCTCTAGAGAGGCTCAGGATCTTGCTTTTAAAAATGCAGGGGGAAGTAAGGGAGCACTTAGGCTGAATAGTTAGAATTTTTCAGTTATTTTAGCCCATAATACTGAGTCTTCTATCTCCTTTAGCCACAGGAGACTTAATTGTAAGGAAAATTACAAGTTGGTACTTGGTTACTGTAACAAAATGCCGGAGGCAAACAACTTTAAAAAGCAGATGTTTATTTTGGCACATGGTTTCAGAGCTCTCAGTCCATAGTCCTGGGCTCCATTGGTTTAGTTTATGAAGCAGAAGATCATGGCAATGCAGACTTGTGGCAGGGGCTACTAACTTGATGGTCTGCAATAAGCAGAGAGAGAATAAAAGAATGGAGATCAGATAGAACCTTTGATGGCAACCTTCACTCGGAGGTTTCCCTCAAACTTCCTATAACTCCAGCTCCAGGAGATATTATACCATTTTCTGCCCTTCATAGGTACACACAGACATTGGTACCAACAGTGTCCGTCTCCTCTAGGTAAGCCGCACCTCCTAATATAGTACAACCAGCAGAGAACCAAACATTCAGAGCATAGAACTATTGGAGAGAATTCATGGTCAAACTCTAACAGTTAGCTTGAGCTGACGTAAATTCTGTAAACTTTATTGTCCATTTGAAGCCAAAAAGACAAACAATATGATATCCTAACTGCTGTTAATGTGCACACTTTCACCGAAGCTAAAACCCCTCTGTAGGTGGGAGGAACCAAGATCTGGTCCCAGTACCCAGCTGAGCAGCTCTCAACTGCCTATAACTCCAGTTCCAAAAGTTACACCCTTTTCTGACCTTCATGGGTAACCACAGACATGTGTGCGTATCTCCATACAGACACATACACACAAATGAAAACTATTTTGAAACACAAAAGAATCTTTTTTTTTAAAAAAAGCAACCCTCTTAAATACAAAATTAGTTAGGCAAAAGGTTTTATAATTATAAAAAAATAATCTCCTCTCTTGTCTTAATATAACAATCCTTTGATGTCAGGCACCTCCACAAAGAGCATTAGAAAAATCTATATCAGAGGACTGGAACAGAGAAGGGAATTTGACGAAAGGTTTGGGATAGATGTAGAGACATTTGGCATCCTTGTGAGTGCAGGATACCATTGCTACGCATCAGGGGGAGCACAAATTATCTTGAGATTTGGTTTTCATACCAATCTAAAGACCAATCCCAGCCACACAAGCACTTCTTCTGACTAAGAGAATGACACAAAGTATTCTAAGACATCCTAGGGTAAGCCTCCTAAATAGCTAAGGAAAGACAGACAGCTGTTCTGTTCCTGAAGGAAGAGGCAAGAGACCAAAGCACAGGAGATTATGAAATAACTCTGACTCCTTCCATAGATGCTTAACTTGGAAATTCTGAGAATTCAATGCAAGTCAACAGACAGTTGCCTGATTTTCTACAAAATACAGTGCAGCAAATAAACAAGCATTCTTGAACAGAAGACTTGTGGCAGAATTTGTAAGGGGTAGGTATATACTGTGGATATGGCTCAGTGGTAGAGGATTTGTCTAATGTGCACAAAGACCTGGGTTTGATTCCCAGAGCTGCAAGACAAAAAGAGGACATAAGAAAGACGAATATTAAATCAACCTCAGAATTGCAAGTTTGATTTTTTCAGAAGAAAAATGTCAAAGTCATTATTCTTTCTAAGGCCAAGGAGACTTCCAGGGTTTAGAAATTTCAGAGCTAAAACTCATAAGATCTTAAACAAGCCAAAGCAGATGGCTACTTTAAAACAAGAATCAAGTGAGGCTTTCTGTGGTAGGACTGGACCAACTGTAGCATCAAAGCGAGATGTGGGTCTGCTTTGGCTGCTGAGAATCTGAAGGATGGTCTAACAAAGGCAAATCCCCTCAGGTCCTGTTCCGTAAAGGAGGAATGACCTTCTGCCTTCTGGCCAAGAAGCCTAAAATAAATATTGGTTAAAGTCTACAAAAACTGAAGATTAGTGTAGACTTAAAATGCATTGGTCCTGATGTCTTAAATCAAATCAAGAGTGCTAGCCCAGAGATGTTTAGGTTGTGAGAATCAGAGATAGAAATTTCCATACTCAAGCTAGAGAGATGGCTCCATGGTTTAAGAGCACTAGCTACTCTTTCAAAGGACACAAGTTCAATATTCAGTACTCACATGGCAGCTGACAACTGTCTGTAACTCTAGTTCTTGGGGACATGACTCTCTCACAAAGACAAATATAGACAAAACACCAAGGCACATGAAATAAAATTACATAAAAATTTTTAAAAATATGACTTAAGTATTCTTTTAAAAAGGGGAGAATGAGAGGGGGGGAAGGGAGAGATTTTCCCAACTCCTGTGGAAGGTTATTCAAGAAAGTCTAACTTGAGTGTACCCCACACTTCCCTGCAGGGTTTGCTGATAATGAGGTCTCAAGAAGCCACTTTTGAAGAGACAAAGGTAGGGCTGTGAGATTTTTCTTGATTGATCTTCATGGATTACATGAAGGAGGGGCAAGCATACAAATGCCATGGTGTGATGCATGTAGAATCAAAGAACAACTCTCAGAAGTCAATTATCACTTGCAACCTTATGGGATCTGGAGACTGAACTTGGTTCATCAGGCCTGCCTGCAATACCCACTGGACCGTCTCACCAGCCTGGATTGGTATTTCTAAAAAGCAGTATAAATAACTCTCCAAGATCAATCCCTAATAAGAAACTCTTTGAAAAAAATCTGGCAAACAAAGCAAGCAAGAAAAGTGAGAAAAGATATTCTATTTTACTTACATGTTTTAGTTTTGGGTTTGTGTACACATACTTTGGTGCTCACTTATACAGAAGTCAGAGTTACAAATTTTAGGAGCCCATTCTCCCCTTCCATCAGGTGACTTCCAAGAGTTAACCAGCTCATCAAGCTGGGTGGAAAATGCCTTCACCCACTGAGCCATCTCAGCAGTTCAAGAGTAGGGATTTCGAAAGAAAATATAAATATATGAAAGGATGAATGTCATGTGTGTTTATGTGTATGTCGTTTAAAGCTTCAAATAGGAACCATCTATGGCACATTTCACAAAATAAAGCCAAGCAAGCCTGGCAGTTCTTGATGGATACGAAGCAGTGCCTTCGTAGAGAGGACACACAGGGAGTAGAGTGTAGCTCTCTGTGCCTCAGCGCTCTCTAGACCTCTTGAATGCACCTACACAGGATCTTGGAGCATCTGCTTATGAGTTAGATCCAATGCTGCAAACCATGCCTCAAGTTAAAAATAAAGATACCTTGGCAAGCCAAACGTCACAGGTGGGTCCATTCTTGCTCAAGAGTAGGCTAGACTACTGGGGCAGGGAGAGCAGGATGTCAATCAGAGTCCTGAGACTCAAGATGCTAAAATTGCCAGGACTGGCACCTCCTCATACCACTATCGGCTGCCAATCTAATAATGCCATTTTCTTCTATCTGGTTGTTTGTTTGCCTGGATACAAAGAAGAAATGAGAAACTTTGCAGATTTAAGATTTTTATCTCATGTGAACATCTTGTGTGTGTGTGTGTGTCAGTATGTGTGTGTGTGGTATGTGTTACTGTCAGGTTTGCATGTGTGTTTGCAAATGTATGCATATGCAAGTGTGTATGCATGCACATGGAGGCCAGAAAACAACCTGTTCTCTGTGATGTTCCTTAGGAACCACCTGTCTTGGATTTTTTGTGCTTAAACTCTGACTGTCTGGACCTTGTGTAGTATGCGAGCATGCAGTGAGCCCCAGGGATTTGCCCATTTACATCTCCCCAGTGCTGAGATGACAGCCATAGGCCACCACACCCAGCTTTTCTACATGGCTCTTAGATAGAATTCATGCTTGCACAGAGAGCACTTTAGCAAGTGAACCATCTCTCCAGCCTGTCCTGCCTTCTTTCTAGCTAGTGAAATCCGTAGTCATCCTACAGAGCTCACTTCATAGACATTTCCACACACTCACTCTGCCTGTGTACTGTATGGAGCCCCAGAGTTGACTCGAGTTTGAACCACGTGATTTCCCCACCCTCGGGCAGCCAGGGCCTGGGCTGTTTCAGTGGAGACTGAGATGAGGTTGCTGACACAGTCATTTTAAGAGATTTCCTTCTCTGGACCAGATTGCCCTGTCTCATTAACGACAGGCTCAATTTCCATCCCACTCATTGATGGGTCTTTGCAAGACATCCAAGAGGAAGGCTTCCTTCCAGCACTGAGTGTTTCTGCAGACAGTTGCCATTTGCCAACTCAGGAGCACAGTGAAGTTAATTTTGAGATTTGGGGAGAAAGCAAACAAAAATATACTGATGATCAAGAGAGCAACCACAACCTTCTGAGCCATTTCTTTAATAGGGAAATTAGCTCATTAAATCATTCACGCTGCATCATTTTCTACCACGGACCCAAGAGCCAATGGTCTCAGCCAAAGGACTGTGGTTTGAGATTTGCAATCAGCAGGCTGAGTTCGAGTCTCTGTACAGACTGAGCTCTGATCCAGTCTCAGTCTGAAGGATTGAGGTGTTAAACCATTTGTCCCAGCTACTTCATGGGGATGCCAGGGAATAAAATAAGTGAATCATGAATGTAAAAGAGCTTTAGTAGAAAGTAGCAAATGTGCAGCTCCGTCTTTATGTGGGTCCAGAACGACTGGAGCGGGGCTATCTCAAAAGCTATTGCCTGTCTGTGCGATATGATCTAGTTGGGCTGCCTTAACTGACCTCAGTGGGACAGGATGCGCCTTACCCTGCAGAGACTTGATGTGCCAGGGTAGGGGAATACCCAAGGGGTCCCCACCCTCTCAGAGGAGAAGAGAAAGGAGGCAGGGAATGTGGGAGGGAGTGACCAGGAGTGGGGACAGCAATTGGGTTGTAAAATGAATTTTAAAATAAAATATGAGCAAGGAACAAAACTTTAGAATAAATTAGTGGGGATCTGAGGGTTTCTCACCTTCTTTCCTGATCTTTCTCTGGGCCAAAGCACTCTAATGATAGCAAGGACATGCTATACACTAAGGATCTCACTCCTCAATAATCTGTATAAAATCCCCAGTAACATTAGGTAAACCAAACAAATGAAGCCAAAGAAAGAGAGCAGCAGAAGAGAAAACAGCCCACCCTGCAAGTGAAGAATCCCAGTATAAGAACACCGAGGCCAAGCCATAAACAGGACCCTTCCCACTAACATGAGAGTGGTTGTGTTAATAAAGGGTTAAACTATTACCAACTGGCAGATGACCTCCTGAAGAAAGAAAGGAGAGGCTGGGGGGGGGGGGCAATGCTTCAGAAATAACTTCTTTAATAAAAAAATAATCCCCCCTCACACTTCTGACGCCATGGGGCAGTCAGGCACACCATCCTGCCTTGGTCACCAGACACAACACGGTGAACTTGAAGGAAATTGCAAAAATCCATCATTGAGTTTTCTGAGCTGGTTATTACTGGCTGCTTTTTATCTTTCAAACGGTCCCTAGATTTAATTGCCTTGTTGTAATGGATTAACCTCTGAGGTCCACAGTAGCGTTTATATTGTGTTCAAAGGGAAGCTGGCAGGCTTTGGAGCCAGTATGGGGGAAGATGTCTTCATCAGACCCAAGCTGTTCCTACTCACTTCTGGATAACTCCAGCAAGTGACTTTCTGCACAGGTCATAAGAATGTCCAGGTGAAAGGACAGAAAGCCTCTCCTTTGTCTTGAAGGCATCCATACAACCTTTTAAAGCTTATTACAAGATGGAAGGGGGGGTGAGTAAGGACCACAGGGCTCTAGGAAGAGATGCTAAGCTCTGGTCTTAGAGTGGACAGGTGGGATATCTCTCCATTTTCTTTCTAGATTATTCCCATTAGTAAATGGGACTGTACCTCTGCCAACTCCCATTGTGATGGTTAATTTTGGATGCCAACTTGACTGGATTCAGAATCACATATCTTTGTCTGTGTGTCCAAGATAACTTTAATTGTCGAGTTGTCACAGTTAAATATAAACAGAGTCTGTATTTAAATATATGTGTATTCAAATACGAATATATTCATTCAATAATCTGTGTTTAACTTTGACACAGTCTGGAGTCTGCTGTGAATAGTCTCAATTGAGGTCTTGTTCTGATGAGACGGGCCTTTGAACATGTCTGTGAGGGGATTGTCTTGATCATGAATTGATATAAGAGGGCTCAATCAACCATGGGTGGCACTGTGCAGGTGGCCCTGAGATGTGTAAAAAAAAAAAGTTAGCTAGGCATGAGCCTGTTAGTGGGTCATCATTTCTCCACAGTTTCTTCTTTAATTTTCTGACTGAGTTCCTGCCCTGACTTCCCTCATTGATGGGCTATGATCTACAAGCATAAAATGAAAGAAACCTTTTCCTCCCTAAGTTGCTTTTGGTTAGAGAGTTATACCAGAACAACAGAAAGGAAAGTAGAACCATGTGAAAAGGAGTTGCTAGACAGCCTGACCTGCAGACCCACCCCAAGTATGAGTGATGGTCTCCTATGGACCAGGGTACCAGACTGACTAGAAAGGGGAAAGGAGGAAGTTGGACCAAGCACGAGTGCCATCTCTCTCTGCTTTCTGACTACAGTGTGCCCAGCCACGTCAAGCTCCATTACCAGGGCATGGACTACACTCTCTTGTAACCTGTGGGCCCAAATAAACTCTTCATTCCTTCCATCGATTTTCTTGAATATTTTTGTCACATCAAGGAGAATAAACAATGCCACTGCCATCTCTAGAAAGCACTCATTTGATCCACATCCTACTTTCTTTACTTAAAAGTCACTTGTAACCCTGCTCAACCAATCAATGTCCGTGGAGCCTAGTTCAACAGACACTCTTGCGGTTCAGCTCTGGCTCCTGCATAGGGACATGCAGGACTCTTCCCTTCTTGATGTACAGCTGCTTGCTCACTGGCTAAACCTGCCCAATCCTGATTGGGTATTCCTTCCCACAACCCTGTACCACTCTCGAATCCTTTACTTTACCAAAGTCAATGAGTCATGGGTCCTTACATCTCTGCCCTTCCCCTTCAACATTCTTGTCGGTTTCCCACAGCTTGAAATATGAAACACTATTTAATTCAAGTCACCAACTGCCCCTCCCAAACTAACACTAAATGTTCCTGACACTTGCAGAAGCTTCTCCTCTGCAGCCCCTTCCCTCCATTAAGTGATGCTGTGGATATGGGTTATTTGCATAACCCATAAACCCACAGAAGTGGGTTTATTTGCCATAAACTCAATGTGCATGGCCGTGGATAGAGGCTCCAGTCATATCTGGCTTCAGCTACTCTGGCTATCTGCAATCTACTGAGATGGCAAATCCATAAGAAAGTAGATTTAGGCATGTTTGTGGCCTTAGTTGGGCACCTCAGGAATATCAGGTGAAAAATGGATGGGTGCTAGCCTCAAATTCAAGCAGAAAGTTATTATTCTTACAGCCATCAGAGATTGTATCAGGCATTTAACTTCGTAATGATCTATATGGTCACTGCTGCTGAGGGTGGAAAAGTGAAGCCACCACACCAAAGTAGGTCAATGTGAGGGGAAAGCAGCCCATTTGTATACGTGGATGATTCAGCCAAGAGAAAGCAGTCAAAGCCACGGAAGAGAAATTTAAACATTAGAAAGGAGATTGTTAGGATGCTGTAATGGATAATATTGTCAACTTGACATGATTTATGACCCAACAACCTGGGAGACAAGCCTCTGGGCACACCTGTGGAGGTATCTTCATTAAATTAGCCTCTTGGAAATTCTGTGAAGGATTATCTAGATTGGGCTAACTGAGGTGGGAAGAGTCACTCTAAAGGTGGCTGGCACAGTCCCCCTGAGCTAAATCAGGCAGAATATCAGCATTCATTTTGTTTTTTGGTTGTTTGTTTGTTTGTTTGTTTGTTTTACTTCTTAACTGGAGATGTAGCAAGGCCGACTGCCTCAAGTTCCTGCCACCATGGCTTCTATGCTATGATTGCCTATACCCTGGAATTATAAACCACAATAGACCCTGCTGCCTTCCTTATGCTGAATTTTTTGTTAGGACATTTTATCAAAGCAACACAAAAGTAACTAAGACAAATAATAATACCACAAAGATGTCTGTGAACACTGAGTGTAGAACATAATATAAGCCATGTATGTAAATTTTAATTTCCTAATAAGTACACTGGGGGTGGGGGGAGAGTAAAAAGCCATGAGCTTCACACAGAGGCAATACTTTGCCTTACACCCAATATTTAAGATCTATCATTTCAACATGTAATTACTGTAAGCCATTATTGAGGTATCTTTCATTTACTTTTCATACTGGGTATTTTATATTTGTAGCGTATTTTAGTTCAGACAAGATCCATTTCAAGTACTCAGTGGCCACAAGCAACTGTCTAGGTCTGGAATATGGTTAGAATTAGACTCTGATGACATATAAAGAGCATCTCCCAGGCTCAGAGACAAGACATGTAAGAGTGTAGCTTTGAATGGGTTAGAAGATAGTATGCGTATCTGTTAGTTGTTGCTGAGAAAAAAAATTACCCAAAAAAAGCAGTTTAAGGAAGGAAATATTTGTTTTAGCTCACACCTTAATGAGGAATGTGGTCCAGAAAGGTGGGGAAATGTGTGGAAGTAGAAAGATGAAGTAGTTGGTCACATCGCATCCACAGTCAGGAGGCAGAGTATGGACAGGAAGTAGACCTTGTTTATAATACTTTAAGACACATCCATATTGACTCACTTCCTCCAGAGAGGGACTCTACCTCCTTCCAATTCCACAGCCTTAAAAAAACAGCACCACCCACCAAGCACCAAGTGTTTAGGCTTAAGAGCCTATGGAGAACATTTCCTACTCAGAATAGAACAGGGTGTTAGGAGGATGGGGGAGACTGGGCGGAGCATTGAAGAGCATTTATCTTCAGCACACTGGTTGACGCCTCACGAACAGCTTCTCTTATTTTAAATGTTCTTTTCCCCTCACACATACTTTGAGAGTTGCTGGACTTCTTGCATCCTAAGAGATGGGTCATCTTAGAGTTGAAGATTCTCCCATAAAGCGTGAAATCAATCACATCTTAGACCATCCACTGGCTTTCTCACAATTTTCTTCTCACATACACAGAAAGCCAAGCACTTCTTCTGTAAGAACACAAGCATAAATTGTTGTGTCCCAGTACAGTCTTGATGTTCATCCTTCATGCTCCTGGGCAGTTCACTTCAAAGGGATGATCTAAGCAACCAGCATTAAAAAGACAAAAGAACTCCTAGCTGTCTTGTGCCGCCTACATAATCAATAATAATAATCACAACCATGACAATAATGCGCTCGGGATCAACCGCATCCTTCTGGTGTTGGCAGCTGATGACTCTCCCAAACCTATTTTTCACTCATGAAGGATCAGCAAAAGCCCAAGTGTGACCCTGTCTAAGCCTTTTCCTCCTTTCCCTTCAAACCCCTGTGTGCTTGGAGGTAAATCTAATCCATGTGTTTCTGATTCATTTACACTTATCTCATCAAAAAGGTTGTTTTCTACCAGCGATTTGACGGCCAAGAAACTCTCTTAAAGCTCCTTCAGTACAAATAGGATGCTGTGGTTTGCCAAGAAGAAGGGGAGAAAATGCTGAGCCTCTAAAGACCGGACTTCAAGTCAAAACTGCAGAATCAGAAAGTTTGAGCCCGTGTGACAGGATGCTTTCCCGCTCATTTCCAGCCATCTTTCTCTCCTAGGTTAAAATGCTTACTAGACAAGGTTGCTAGCCTGCTTGCACTTGAGACAAGCAGGACCAGAAAAATTGGACACGTTCAGGAAGGATATGTTTGGAGGAATTCACTTCCATCTCGAAGAGCTCCTTCAGTCCATGGAATTTCTTGACCTTTTTGCCATCTAAATGGTGGCTTGTCTCCTCACCCAAGGGTGCTTTCTGTGCTCACAAAGTGTTCCTCTACCTGGGGATATTCAAGATATCTGAAAACATTCTCCTTAATTTTGACTCTCACTGAAAGCCCTGTTATCGATAACTTTAGGAAAACAAAAATCTGAGCTTGAAGAATCCCATGTCCCTGAAAAGAAGCTGAAGACAGGTTAAGTCAGATGTTAGGCCAATAAACCTCCCAACCCCCTTTCACTTAAGATTTTAATTAAACTGACCCTTGTAAGGGAGATTAAAAATAAACACTCGTTTCTTATAGCTCTCTGAAATGCTGTCAGATCTGCATTGAACATGCAATTTCCAGTTTATCGTAGCTCTGAAAGACACCCTGCCCTGATAGATTTTCTTCCTGACATTTGGAGTTAAGACAAATCTTCAACAGCCTTCACAGGCTTAGATACTCGATCTCCATCCATGTTTGTTTCTCTTTGGGAAGCTTCCAGGCATGGGCCACTGGACACATGTTATACTAGCAGGATGGATTTATGAGGTCTTTTGCAAAGGAGGAAACTGTGTTGTCCTGCCATGGTGACTAAGACAAAATAAATGTCAAAAATATGCATTGAATTAATCTATAGCAACAAAATCCAGGTGGTCTCAGACTATGTAGACTAAAGAGGGGATGTGTACTCATGGTTTGTAGAGTGGGGAGAAACTGAAGGGATTGTGGGAGATTAGGGTGAGGAGAAACACAGAGAGGAGGCACCCAATACAGCAATGTTTTCAGACAACCCATACCATTGATCCTGCTCCCAATAAGCAATGAATGGTCATGGTTAGAAGGGTTTAACAAGATGATCTCGGATAGAACAAGATAGCCCAGACTTTGTGAAGGATACCAACCAAGAGAAGTCTACTAATTATCATCCTGGCACCATGGGAGAAGGGGTAGTATCTGGTGCATACAAGAGAAATTTCCAGAGTCGATATGAAAAAGGCAGAATAATGGAGGAAATGAATCATAAGTTTTGAACCAGAAAGAAAGGTGGGTGGGGGTCTAGGACAAGCAGGGGGCCTAGGTTCAAAACCTTGGATCACAAAAATCCATTTCAGTAACTTGAACTATCCCTGAGTAAAGGAGAGAAGGGATTGGTTGGGTGGCAGGGTAGGTGGGTCATTGGGAAAATGGAAATAGAGGGATACAGATATCAACCAAGTACAATGATAAATGTAAGAAAATGTTTTAATGAATAGCATAATTAATGTCTTCAAAGTTACAAAGAAACAATGTAAAGAAGGCAAATGTAATTCAGGGAACACTCTTAGACCTCTACAAACTCTCCAGCCTGAAGTGATGTCATGTTACAAAATGAATCACACATACACACACACACACACCAAAACACACCTCCTACTATGTGTTCAGGAAAATGTCAGCAACAGTCTGTGGGCCTCTTCTGGAATGTTCCTCACCCGCTCTCCTTCTTCTTTTCAGTCCTGGATTACATTCTTATGGAAGAAGTTATAAATTTACGTATCAAATGTAAATAACTATCTTGAATTTCTCCAGAGGACAAAGGATCTTACTACAGGAGCTAAGACGTCTCTGCAAAAAATATAAAGAAAACTTTTAACAATGAGTGTGTAGCCAGATTGTAAAAATGCATGACTAAGACCCTCTGTCTGCCTCTTGCATTCTTTTAGAATTGCTGGGCCAGCAAGAGAGCTTAGTAGGGTAAGAATGCTTGTCTGAGGACCCGAGTTCAATCCCCAGGACACACATGGTAAAAGAAGAGAACCAACTCCTGGAAGTTGTTTTCTAACTTTCACGAGTGCCCTCTGCCACCTGTATCCCACACTGTGATAATAAGTAAATACAGATAAATAAAAATAACAACGTTTTTATAGCACATACATCAGAGCTGAACACTTACTAGAACAGTGACAGGAGCGGGAGCCCAGTGATCAAGGGACATTACAGGGAGTCATGTGTCACCACGTCATGCACAGGCACAGAACCACCCACATCTACAGTCAGATTAATGGCTCATTTACTTGACACTAGTATTGTATATTTCCCAAATAGTAAACAAAGTTACATTTTTAATAACAACTACAAAACTTTATAAAGTAAAATACATCACTCTAACTTGCACAGAGAGTTCACAGCATACTATAGACTGTAAACCATCATGGTTCCAATTATCCACCAAGTCCAGCTGAGGCTCCTTCAGCCTATTTATTATGTTTAAACTCTGTTGTAAGCATATAAGGCAGTGAGTTTGCTTCCCCTCCTCAGTTCCCGACGTCCATTGGCAGCTTTGGTCCATAGCATACAGTCTGAAGGTTGCTCAAAGATAGATGGATTCAGGTGGTGGTTGAATTTGGATTTGTATCAAATTAAATCTTTTGGCAACTCTAACTATCACTCTGATTAGATTCGTAGAGAAAAAAAAAAGTCAGTCTCTCCCTCCCCGGTATAAAATGCTTTGAAGAACTGTAAGCCCTAATGGAAGCCTCTCTCATTCCCCACCTCTGGGTTCCTGAGGTGGCTCCCTGCACTCTGTATGGATCTACCTACCTAATCAGACCAGCACCCTGTCCTCCTGTTCATAAAAGTGACCTTGTAAAAGCCAGGGAATATTGCAACTCTGCTCCTCTTGAAAGGAAAGCATAATTCAAATAGATGAGCCTCAGGCGGAGAGACCGGTTGTAACTCAGCAAACAGAATTAAGATCTTTAAAAGTATGGCTGCTGTACACAGAGAGTATTAAAAGAACTATGTGTGTAAAAACCAAGAGTAAAACGTTATGTAAACAGCAAACGAAAACAAACAAGAAGGCATAAAAATGGCACAAAAATGTTTTAGAAATTAAAAAGTACTTTAAAAACAAAAAACAAAATAGTCATATTGATGATATAACAATGTAGCTTGAGACTAAGGTTGTGGTCCAGAATCTACAACTGAACAAACACGGGGACTCTCCTACACCCAGAACATAGAACCAAGAGTTTAAGGGGGAGCACTTGCAGGGAGAGGAACAGGGGGGTTGGAGGAAGGACAGACTCCCTGAGTTGGGAAACAGAAGGAATCTCTCCAGTGTAACTTTTCAGAATACTTCAAAGAGCCTAAGTAGGCATGGGAGGTATTTCCATATTTTAAAACAATAAAGGAAAAAGTCTGAAAACAGGGGGAAAGTTATTATAAGGCATCTTGAAAAGGTAGAGATAGTGGTACCTGCCAGAAATTCCTTCATATAGGAAGCTAACCAGGAAGATCATAAGTTGGAGGCTAGCCTGAGCTACATAACACACTCCTATCTCAACAAGGTGGCAAGAGGGGAGGAGAGAGGGAAGGAAGGAAGAGAAAGGGAGAGAGGGAGGAAAGAAAAAGAGAGGGAAGAAGGAAAAGCGAGAAAAGAAAGGCCCTGAATTAGCTGCCAGCAACTGTTACCAGCAGTCAATACTAGAAGTCAGATGTGCACATTTCACAAACAGGGAACCCAGAAAATCATTCTGTGTATCACAAAGTCAATCTCAGACTCTGCGAGTGTCTGAAGAATGACACTATTATCCTTTATTGTTTTCTTAACAGAACCAGAACCTGTGGTCAGTGATGGAATCATCTAAAATTATTCACATCAACAGACACCCTGAAGCTGAGAGCAGCCTTATGGCTCAGTTCTCGCCAGTGGATACAGTCAGATGTTGACTATGGGATTTTCTAGAAGCTTTTACAAAAGGGCCAACCCAGCAGCCTGCTGCCCTCACCTCTCCCCTCCCTCATGTGCCTTTCAGAACAGCATCGTGTGACCCAAAGGAACGAAGCCCCTGTGGTAGGGATGTTAACAGAAAGAACAGAGGTGACCTGGTTCTGGATAGGAAATAGAGGCTGGGGACCAAAGCCTGCGTTCTGCTCCAAAGCTGTCATTCCAGCCAACATGGGAGAACTTGTCAAACAGAACTTTAGAGGTGTTGTTCTAAATGTGACCCAAGACACAGAGCAAAGAGAAAAAGCAGTGTGCTGTGTGTGTGTGTGTGATGTGTGTATGTGTGTATGTGTGTATGTGTGTGTGATGAAAACATATGAGAAATTCTAAATTTTTATTTTGTGTGTGAGGAAAAATTGCTACAGAACAGTTAAGATTTAAAGGCAAGCTGGGGAAAATCAACTATAATTTTTATCATAAAAACTAATTTCTTCACTGTATTATAAAAGTCCAATTAAGTGTGCAAGGAAAATGAGATTTGACTGAAATAGAAAATGACTAAAAAAATTAAAGCAGTTTTCACAGAACAAAGAATCCCACTGTCCTTACATAACAAGTATTCCAGCTTCTTTAAGAGCCATGTGCACCGGAAGCATGGGGAGTTCACATGCATATGCTTGTTTGTCAGTGTACTCATAAAACGCTCAGGGTAGGTAAGTAGGAAGATTGTCCCTGGATAAAGGAACCAGATGATTAGGAGACAATGTTAGATGAAATGTGTACTCCTTTCTGAATACCCTTTCAACATTAAAACGTGTACGTGTGTGTGCACGTGCATGCGCATGTATGTGTGCATGTGTGTATATGTGTTTGTGAATGTATGCAAGTGTATTTGTGTATGTGTTTAGGTGTGTGAGTTTGTAAGAGTGTATATGATAGTGTGTGTATGTATTTGTGAGTATATGCATATGTGTATGTGTGTATATGTGTTTCTGAGTATATGCAAGCATGTATGTGTTTATGTGTGTGAGTGTGTAAGAGTGTGCATGAAGTTTGTGTATGTGTTTATGAGTATGCATGTGTATGTGTGTGAGTGAATGTGAGAGTGTGTATATGTGAGGGAGGGAGACAGAGAGAGACTGTGTGTGTGAGCATGTATGTGTGAGAGAGTGAGTGTGTGCATATTTGTTTGTGTGCAGGTAACCTCAGAAGACAAAAGAGAGCATAGCTCTCCTGGAGCTGGAGTTATGGCAATTGTGAGCCACTTGATGTCGGTGCTGGTCATAGAACTCAGGACCTCTGCAAGAGGTAGCATGTGTTCTTTATTATAGACCCATCTCTGCTGCCCCTCAAATCAAATATTTTACTTTGAGAGAATTGAAGATACACAGGCAATTATAACAAATTAGGAAAAAAAAATCCGTTTCCTTAGAGCCCACCCCCACAGTGACACACTTCCTCTAACAAGGTCACACCTCCTTAAGTGCTACTTCATATGGGCCAAGCATGTTCAAACCACCACAGTGGCTACTTTAGTTTATACTTCCAGCAACCGTGAATAAAGCCACCCTTTCCCAAAATCCTCAACAACATTTATTGTCATTTGTCTTCTTGATGATGGCCATTAAGACTAGGATGAGATAGAGTCTCAAGATAGTTTTCATTTGCATTATCCTGATGTTTTTATTGGCTATGTGTGTGTGGTTTTTATTGGCGATTTTGTTTTAATGGTGTTTAATTATTACATTTCATTATTTATTCTAGGTATCATTCCCTTGGCTGAAATAAAGATGGAAAAGATTTCAACCAACACCACAGGTTGCCTGTTTACTCCAATTGATGGTTTCTTCTGCTAAATAAAGCTTTGAAATTTCATGTAATTCTTCCTGTACTTTTCATAAGATTTTATCTCCCCACACAGAAATTTAAAAAAAAAACTGTTAAATATATTAATTTCTCCATGCTTTTTGCATCTTTATTTTGGGATGAAGAGATGACTCAGTCAATAAAGTGCTTGTCTTACAAGCATAATGACCTGAGTTCAATCTCTACAGCCCGTGGAAAAAAGCTGGGTGGGGAAGTGCACATGTGCAATTCCAGTCTCAGGAGGCACAGCAGAATCACCAGGACTTATTGGAGGCCACTCTAGCCTACCTGGTAACTTTCAGGTCTGTGAGGCATCTGTCTCAAAAACCAAGGTGGACAGTTCCTGAGACATGACACGTAAAGTTGTACTTTGGATTACATACACACACAACTGTACACACACACACCTGTACACACACACACACAACACACACACACACACACACACACACACTGTACTTACTATGAATACATCAGGCTAGCTGTAGAGTTAGGGGAGACCTGAGATGGACCCACAATGCTAATCTTGTGACTTGTAGAATCTAATGAGAAACAAGTCTTCACATGGTTAACAGTTCCTACTTGCAAACAGTGGGGCTGGTTAATTCTCCTTTAACAAGCTATAATCTGACAAAGCAGGAAGAGAGGAGGCATCAAGCTGTGGTTGGAATGTAATATTCATGTGCTGGAATTCTTGAGTAGATTTTTCTCTTGCTATATTCTGAGAACTCATTCTACAATTTTTTATTTGTGTGGAATAAATTCTCCTCATCAAATCCCAGACTTAGCCATATTTGTTCAGGGCTAAGTCATAAAAATGTTGGACCTTAGACATCGCTAGCAGGCAAGGATCATGTATTTTCGGGAGATGTAACTTGGAGGCTATCCCTTCTAGCCCAAGTCTATATAACATTTAAGCAGCATGGAAAAAACAGGCAAGATGAGTGTGTGTGTGTGTCAGATCCTTTGCTGGGTCCAAGACCTCCAGGGAAGCCTGAAAGCAGTGGCAGATCTCCACCTAACACAGGGGATGCCTATAAATCTGGTTCTCTTGTGTGAGTCATCAGGAGAAGAATTTATACATGTCTAGGAAAATGGAAAAGCTGTATCCAGCATTTTTTTTTAAAGCTCTATTATCTTTATTTTATTCCCCATGTCAAAACGTTTTTCTTTATGGTTCCTCCTCAGGAGACGTTTTAAGATATTTCTTTCCTAATTATACCTCCAACCCTTGGCCCATAAAAATTGGATGCCACAAAACAGACTTTACATATAGTCGCTTAGTTTGATGCAGAAAGTTGCATTTTGGAAGGCCACAAACCATTGTAGCTTCTTGTTCCCTCTTCAAACAGTTGCCTCCACTTTGGGGAACAACATTGGCCCTATGGAGAATGTGTGTCTTAGGCGAATGGGTGTCTGTGTTCTTTGCTTCATCCATCCCTGCTCCAGGGGCAGACCTGAATAGGTGAGGGACTGAAATAAAAAACAGACAGATGGACACACAGACAGAAAGCTGGAATTGGGTGGTCTTGACTCTGAAATTACATCGGGTTTATTATACGGAGTTGAACCAGAAGTCAAGAGTGTTGCAGGCAGTTAAAGAAGGAGTTATTGCATTGAGATAAAAAAGAAGACAGAGTTTATAATATGAAGCTGGATCAGGCTAACCTTGATAAGAGCAGTCTCTGTAAGGAGCAGTGTTCAGGTCTCAAACATCCTTGGGAAGTTGAAGAGGCTATGGTGAACATTTTATGTACACAATATTAACATTCCCACTAGAATTCCCTAGGATGACTTTGTGCCAAGGCACTGGAATCCTTGACATGGCCTTGCTCACACCAATACGCATTCACTTGGGACCTCACATACTCTGGGCTTCCTCTGTTCCCTGTATTCTCCAGCTCCACAGTCATGAGAACGTTCTTTTCCTTCCAATTCCACACCCATCCTCAAGGGTGGGTGATCTTGGAACTTAGGTTACCTGGCCAAGGAGACAGTGTGATGCAGTCTTCACATAACCCTTCCTCCCTTGCATCAAGGTAAAGGTGGTCAGATGGCAGGTATTGGTATGTGTCTTCTCTGAGGCTTCAAACCCTTCTAGACTTTACTTTGATTTCCCATAACTGTAGACGTAGTTCATTATCAATACACTCAAGATGGTGAGATGCTAACTGCATTGTTGATATGGAGCTCAATTTAGAGAAGGTCCTGTAGTTTTGGGGGCTTCTGGAGAAGAGGTTACATTTCTCATTTGTCTTCCACCAAGTGGATTCATCTACCTACTCTTCTATCTTGAGTTGTTTTGGTCCCTAGTTTGATTATGGCCCCAACTCCCAGTTGTTGTACCTACCCTGCTTCTGAAGCTCATGACATAGTCAAAATCTCTGCGTATGCTAGGCATACTATGCCATTTGTATTGGGTGTTCTTTCTTCTGTCTCACAGCTTAGGTCTGGGTTTTCAAACCTAGTGACCAAATGTCACCATTAAGAAATGAGATTTCTCTCCCTTCGTGCATTGACATTCCATCTTCATTGAATATCTTTACAGTGTCATGCATACTGTATTCTATTGCTGTGTCTTGGGCTTGTGAATGTCTGAACTACTTAATTTCCTAAAACATTGGCTGAGTTATAAGAGTTTGTCTAGGAAGAGTTGCTCGTACCCCAGTAAACCTCATGTCTACTTCTGCAGGAAGAGCTAGCTCTACGCAACTCCCCCAACACACACAATTTCCCTCTCTGCACGGTAGCTGCCTGACCTTCACCTACAAGGCTCCATGTATTTCACTTAGCTCCAATAGCCTCCCTTCAAACTCAGACTTTGTGAGAACAGGGAAGAAATTATAAGGGCGTTCTTCAAGGTGGATAGGGGGAGGTCACATTTGCCATGGGTCCATAACAACAGGGTACCACACACACTTCAGGCTCCTGTAATGTCCCAGAGGCATTTTTTAATTGCTTTCAAAAAACAACACAGCATCAGCAAAAACAATAATAAACAGCCAAGTTGTTTACTGACACAGTTTGACCTTTCCTAGACTATTTGCTGTGATCCGTAGGGTTCAAGCTGACCATTTATAAGATGACAAATTCAAGTTAACTCAATGTATTCAAATCTTCATGTGTAAGAATCCAATAGTAAATGAGAAAAGGGACTGTCTGAGTTAGGGATTCTATTGCTGTGAGAAGACACCAGGACCACAGCATGTTATAAAGGAAAACGTTTAGTTGGGGATGGTTTACAGTTTCAGAGGTTTAACCCATTGTCATCATGGCAGGAAGCATGGCAGTATGTAAGCAGACAAAGTGCTAAAGAAGGAGCTAAGTGTTCTACATCTTAATCCGAAGGCAACAGAAGTGAGTGTGAACCACTAGGCCTGGCTTAAGCTTTGAAAACCTCAAAATGCATTCCTCAGAGACACAAGTCCTCTGACAAAGCCACACTTACTCCACCAAGGCCACACCTCCTAATAGGCCACTTCCTATAAACCTAATGTCATTTTCATTCAAACCCCACAGGGACCTCAGACAGAAAGGCGCATATGATTTGGAGCTGTGGGTCTCAACCTACCTAATGCTGCTAACCTTTATTACAATTCCTCATGTTGTGGTGACTGACCCCCAACATAAAATTAATTGGGTTGCTATTTCTTAACTGTAATTTTGCTATTGCTATGAATTGCAATGTAACTATTTGTATTTTTCAGTGGTCTTAGGTGACCCCCACCCCATAAAAAGGTTGTTTGACCCTGCAAAGGATTATGACCCAAAGGTTGAGAAGCACTGTATTAGATTATAAAGAAAAATAGGGTTGCTGGTTCTGTTTTTGTTTAGACTTGTTTAGACTCTTTCACAATGGTTTAAACCCACACAAATATCCAAAAACAAAACAAAAAACCACATTGTTCCACAGGGTAGCCTGTGGGTCACTGCTTGCCTGTTTTGCAAATAATGATTAATTGGCACACAGCCACACTCAATTGTTTGCATACTATCTATAGCTGTCTCTGTACTATGAGGCAAAAACCCAGTTGTTGCCACATATGGTCATATCCAGCTCTTTACTAAAATGTTCACAGCTTCTGTCTCAGATCAATACTGCCACACAATCTTGTCTTCCTGACTCATTTCCCAGGAGAAAGTTTTATGGTTTGATCAGGGCAGAAGTAGACCATGTGACTCTCTTCCAAAAGCACTCTCCCCTGTTCTCAGAAGCCTGCTGCTTCATTTTCTTTCTTTACGGTGACAAAACACTCTAATCAAAAGCGACACGGGAAGGAAAGAGTTTGCTTACAGTTCCCATCTTGAGGGAAGTCAGAGCAGGAACCTGGAGGCAGTAAGAGAAGCACAAGCCATGACTGCACATGGCTTACTCACATGTTCTCTACAGTTCGCTCTCTTGGCTCTTTTGTATGCCGCAGAAGCCTAGGGATGGTGCTGCCTACAGTGGCTGAACCTCCACATCAGTCTTAATCAAGAAAATGCCCCTAGAGACTTGCCGATAGTCAAGCTGATATAAAAGCATCTTTTTGCTCAAGTTTCCCTCTTTCCAGATAACCCTAGCTTACAAGTTAACAAAAAACTAGCAGCACATCTGCCATGGTTTTTCTGTACCAAAAGCTTCTCCTAGACTGATGATGAAGAATGAGCCTAGAGTCTTGGCACTGCGAGAACTCACTAGGAGACTTTAAGTCCAATTCCTCTTTGAACCATATACCTCCATTTTCCCATCTGTATATGAACTAATGATCATAATTGGCTCTTTGATGTGTAGTGGAGATTAAATAAATCCATGCACTGGAAGAGTCGAGAGCAATGGTCTTATGATGCTTACATGCTTTTTTTTCCCTTTTTTTCTGTGTTGGAGCCATTTCTCCAGCATTAACATCCCATGCAGCATGTATGGACCAGAACAAGAGCAAGAATGCAGGAAAAAGAAGATCCATCTTTCAATTTAGCGATACCTAAGCAAGGTTGAGTGAATGCTCTCTGAAGTGCTACTAACTGGGAGTGCTGGAACTTATCTCCAATCTTGGAATATTTGCATATGGATATCTAGGTATTCTGCGTCTTTAAAATGGGACCACATCTCATACATGTTAATAGAGGGTTTGTCATTTGAGTTTTCTGGTGATTGCATCTAGGTATTCACAAGTGCTAGGCAAGCACTCTACTACTGAGCTATAACCTCTCATGGCTTCTTATATTTCCTTTAGAGAAGGCTTTACTAAGTTGCACAGGCTGGCCATGAACTCACTCTGAAGCCCAGGCTGACCTTGACTTACTGTCTTCCTGACTCTGGGTGACTAGGATTATATAGCCCTGCACCGCCAAACCAAACAACTATTGATGATTTTATCAGTAACTTAATACTCTTCCAGCTGTCATGGCAGAGCTCAAAAGAAATTTCAGACGTTGGAGTATTTCAGGTTTCAGGTTTTTTAGATTAAGGATGTTCAACCTTTACCCACCCCTTAGTTTTCCTGTAAGCCATAGCAATCCACAAACTGGATCCATTGGAACACAACCTCTGGACATCTGGAAAATCCAAACCAATGTAGTGGTTCCCAACCTTCCTAATGCTGGACCCTTTAATACAATCCTCATGCTGTGGTGACCCCCGACCATAACATTATTTCATTGCTACTTCATAACTGTAACTTTGCTACTGTTATGAATTGTAATGTAAATAGCTGATATGCAGGATATCTGATATTCAACTCGCAAAAGGGGTCCAGACCCACAGGTTGAGAACTGTTGCATTAGAAACTACCAATGCTTTCCTTGCTGGAATTTTCTGAACTTGCTTTCTTCTGTCTTGAGTATTTCAGCTTTCCCACCCTTCAGTGGGCTAATTGTCCCTGGAATAGAGTCACCCACCGCTGGGCTCAACACCCGGTTCTTTTCAAAGGCTTTAATAAATGAGTGACTTTCTGTATATACTTAACCATGTGCTCCAGAGCCAGAAAAACAAGGTTTAAAAAGGCTGATTCCAGTTTGAAAATAGGAAAATTAATCTGGCCATTTTGCTCAAAGCTAGTCCAAAGAGAACAGGAGTAAGTTTGCTCCCAAGCATCCAACACGGTGTTGTCCCTTGACAAGGCTGCCGAATCAATTAGCCCAATTAAATGAGGTGGAAAATTACTCCCAGAAATAAGTTGCCATGAAAGGGGAGGCTTAATTTGGCCTAAGGGGAAGCAAACAGCAACTCCTATCCTCTTGCCAGAGTCTATGAACGGGGAATGATTGGCAATTTATGTATGTGTGTGTTTTAAGGTCTTGGTACAAATGTGTTTTTGTTGACAAGCAGCATAGGCTTTCTGTGGCATTTCTAATTAAGGGACAGAATAACTGTGTGTGTTGGCAAATGTGTCACAAGGGTAACATGACTGTAAGCATGGGGGACTGGAATCCTACTCCACCCTAAGGCTAATGGGACCCTCCAGGAGCCACACCTTCCTCCATATATCAATCTCGAAAGGCCACAACCCGTGTTTCTTTCCTGAAAGCTATTTCCCCGGCCATGAGGGCGCCAATATGACCTGAAAAGGTGGGTAATAAACTTTAACAAAAAATGCATTGGAAGTCTTAGGATGTAGATGTTTTCCTGTAGGAAGATGACTGTTCTGATTTGAATATTTCCATATGGAATGTCCCAACACACACACACACACACACACACACACACACACACACACACTCATTGAGCCGATGACACTATTTGGGTAGGCTGTAGAACCTTTCTAACTCCCATGAATCAAGCATCATTAGTCATGACTGGCAAAGGTGGTGGGCTTCTCATGGTATAGGCTAGTTCCAATTCTAATTCTGGCCTCTACCTCTGGGTTAGCACCCTATAAGTCTCACAACAAGCTCCAGCTGCCACTGACTGGGATGTTGTGCTCACTTCAGCCACCATGGCCTTTCCACCCTGGTGGACTGTATCCTCTGAGCTGGGAGCCAGCGGTAACTCTTTCTTTCTTCAGTAGCTGCTATCAGTGGTTGAAAACGTGACTGACATATTAATTAACTTCATTAAGATAAATAACTTATGTCAATATTTTGGGAGAGGATTCCTTCTTTTTCTGCAATGCATGATCCACACGTGCCTTACCATCCAGAGGGAGAACCTCAAAGCACATTATCAATGAGAAGGTCTTAGGGTTCTGGGAGTTTTTGTGTAATGGGACTCTGGGCTGGGAGAGATGACCATGCAATCTTGATGACTTGAGTTCATCCCCCAGAATCCATGTAACAGTGGACAGAAGACAGGGACTCCACCTAAGGTGTCCTCTGACCTCCACATGTATGCCATGGCACATATGAGCCACACGATGCACCCAAAATAAAAATTAAGCCTATTTTTATCATTCCCAAACATCTCTTCTGAATAAGAACATGGGCTTCAAAGAACAAAATGGAGAAGAATGAAGTCCCTGCTGAACTAGGTTAATTGTAAAATTGAAATAATCATGGGATGAGAATTTTCCACATAGGCGAGTTCTAGGAGTTCTGACACATTGAGACTGTGTAGTCTCTTTGAAAGAAAGGGAACTTCCTTCACATGAGCAATGCCAACATGTTTTAGCCAGCCCTAGTTTCCCCATGTTTCCCTGTATGGGTCCCTCACATAGACTCCAGCCAGTCCTTAAACTCTCACTACTTATTAGTTTATCTAATGAGCACATCTTGTCTTCATGGAGTCCTGGAGTCCTGGTGAGGGTCTCTAGGGACAAGAGAATGACTAGCTAATGTGTGGGACTTGGATGGATCAGTATACTTAAATGACATATATGTCTTTATATATGGCTAATACATCATAGGGAAATTTATTTCAAAACAATTCTTTGTGTGAACATTATTTCACCATTTATTGGTAATTCTGGCATATTTTTTATACTAATGGGAAGGATATGCATATTTGTTTAACACAACACAATACAAAGACATAATAATTGAATATTTACATGATGAAGAATGACAAGAAAAATGTTAAAAGTCTTTGTTTTATGGATTATACTGTTGAGTCTCCATAAGAGTGAAAGCTTGTAGGAGCCATAGAAATATTGTCATACACGACACACAAAAGCCTTGAATCAGAATGTAGGTGTTTCAGGCAATGTTTGTGGATATGTGTGGTGTCAGGGCACGTGCAGTGCAAAGTTAGCATGCTTTGCATTGAGAACCAAGGCCACAGTGACGTCACAACATGCAACAGGAGCAAACACAACAGAAACACCTCAGATTCATCATACATTTGATTTTGAATTAATTTTTGGTCACCGTGGGTTTAGAAATTTTTACTCTTGTGACTTTTTTTTTTTTTTTGTAAGCTCCACATCCAGTTACATGACCCTATCCAGCACTGAGACTCACTTGCTTTTTTTATTATTATTTTTGTGTTGGGAGCGTGTTCATGGTACAGCACGTTTGTGGAGATCTGCAGTTGACTCTTTTCTTCCACTGTGAGATCTGGGGGTGGAACTCAGCTCACAAGACTCACAACGAGCACTTTACCTGGTGGGCTGCCTCGCCAGCCTGGAATCTACCATTTCAAAAGCTTTGCATTACTCAGTCCATATGATTATTTCCAGGTCCCTCCCTTTACCTTTGAATTTCATTTTTTTCTTTACAGCTGAATAAAATTCCATCGTGTATATATACCACATTTTCATTCGCCCTCCATCAGTTGATGGACACCTAGGTTGATTGCATTTCCTGGCTCTTGTGAGTAGAAGCACAGGGATGGACACAGATGAGCAAGAATCTCCATAGTAGAATATTAAGTTCTTTGGGTCTATGCCCAGGAATGTAGAGCTGGGTCATATGTTAGCTCTGTCTAGCTTTTTGAAAGTTGGCAGCTACTGGGAGAGGAACAGTCAGCTTTCTTTAGGAATATGGCCTCTATTAAAGGTCCATGCTTTGCTGGATGGCCACACACCCATCCACATACATGAATCACTCGTTGGACTCAGTGGGCTAACAAACACATAAGGCTTAGAGATAGACATGAGGGTGTTGGGGGAGGAGTTGGGAGGAATGGTGAGTGGATGTGATGAACATACGTTGTGTATATGCATGAAGTTCTCAATAATAAAAAATACATATTTTAAAAAGACCTCAGTGCTATGCTGGATGGTTTTTACATTTGCTACAGGATTTGGGGTCAGGCTACATAGCTGGAAGAACATCAGCTTACCACCTTTTATTCCACTCGAGAATCACTCTATCTTCTTTGAGGGACCAACATTGTGAAACAGCCCAGACAAGTCCCTCACACCCCAAATCTTCGTCACCCTCTTAATGTCCAAGTCATTTCTATGGGGTTGGTCTGGAGAATAAGTGAAAATGGTCCCTGTAAAATGAAAAGATGAAATCAGAACAGACATTTGAAAAACAAGCTTTCTAGCTGGCAAATACCCTTTTCCCTCAAAGCCACAGGGACTTAAGAGGGGCCAGATGTTGCCATTTTCGCACTATGAAAAGGTCATATAAATGGATCCATAGGACAAGCTCCATTTTTCAATTTCCTTTAACATAACTTAAATGATGGGAACATGGCCAGGAAGTGGCAGATGCTCCGGAGACTGGGCTGTGGGATCTATGACAAGTCCACCAGAGTGATGGACATAGCTTTGGAGGGTATCTTCTGCCTGGAAACTCTTCCCTCTGGCTTCTAATATGCTCTGATTCCTAAGAAAGCTCTAGTATATTTTTGGTTTCGTTGTTGTTGTTTGGTTTGCTTTGGTTTTCTGTATGTTGTCTGTTTTTTTTCCCCCTTTTTAAATCTATTTATTGATAAAATTTTCATGTGAAGCCTGAACATTCAAAATGAGCGATTGTTCCTTCTAAACTCAAAAATATCACAATAGATCAGAATTGACTGTTACTCTTTCTAAAAGGAAATTTTGTTTTGTTAAGTGTGTGTGTGTGTCTGTGTGTGTGTGTGTGTGTCTGTGTACAGTGCCTCAGTACCTTCAGAGATAAACTGCCATTCTCTGATTTCACGGTATTAATAGAGAAATAAGGACCATTTTCACAGAGCTGGGGGGTATCTATCAGAAAATGGCCTGCCTAACAAGCACAATGTCATAAGTTTGAAATCTAGAAGCCATATTTTTAAACCAAACGGGCTTAGTGATTTATGCTTATGGACAGCCCTAGAGAGGCAGAGACCGGAAAATTCCAGGGACTCACTAGCCAACTGGCCTAGCCTGCTTGGTGAGGTCCAGGCAAGAGAGAGATCTTGTCTCAAAAAAGGGGGATTGTCCTGAGAAATAACACCTAGATTTTTTTTTCTGACCTACACCACACACACACACACACACACACACACACACATGCAAGTGTACCCGCACACAGAGACATGCCCACACAAGTGCACATGTACACAAGCACACACATGAGGAGCATTTAGGGATCCTCTTTAATTGTGTCTCTGTAAAGTACACACAGCTCATGGGTTTGGGTTGGAGCCAAGGATGAAGTGGCTTTGGAGAGAGAGAGAGAAGAGAGAGAGGTGTGGGGCGGGGAGGGAGACAGAGATAGAAAAAGAGACAGAGAGACAGAAACAGAGAGAAAGAACTGCACCACATTTCCTTAGTCACCAAACTGCAGAGATGACAACTCCTCCAAAGAAAAGGTATCTCATAGTCCCTGTGTGTCTTCAGAATGCACGTGTGTATAAACATACATAGGTGTGTCTCCTTCTTATTAATTCCATTCAAGACTTTCATCAAATCCAACAAACCTTCTGTTCCACTTCTCTGCCATCCAGATTTCCTTTAAAGTCCCAGAACAAAGATTAATTTTTAAAAACAACTTTCATTCACAGGACCTAAAGCTACTGTTTCCCATTTTCCTTGCCTTGACATTTCTTGGATGTTTCCTACCAGAATTCCCCAGAAATACACCATCATCCTGGATCCACGGCCAGGCATCTCAAGTGTTCCTTCTGGGTTATGTTATGAATTTTGGCCGAGACATCAACACATGTCAGCATGTTACTTTCAGTGACATGTTTGTCTTTTCTTTGTTAGCTTTGGTTCAAGGCTATAAATCCATTTGTGAAAGCAAAGTTCCCAGCTTAAGCAAAAGTCACCCAGCTTGCCTCGAAGACTTTGAGACTTCTCTAGGGCTGACCCCTCCTTCCTCACTCATGCCCCACCCCATTCTTCTTAGAAGTCAAAGTAAAAAGAATGTCTGGTGATCAAAGAGACTCCAACTGGCAGGGCATGAATGGACATAAATGAACATGCTCCTGGCTACTTGCTTTCTATGGTCAGATCTTGATGCGATCCAACACCAAAGCCCAAGTCTGCTGCCTCTGAGGGAATCACAACCACTGAATCTGTTTGCATCGGACCTCTAGAATTCTCTTGTTTTTCCATTGGCAACAAAAGAGATGCCCCAGTGTTGGGGGCAGAGTGGGGACCAGCAGCGCTGAAGCAGAGTTCTGCTCTCCGTGCACAGATTGTAAAACTCCGTGGTCAAATCTCTAGCCTCCCCTTTTATTATCGAAATTATCACTGCTCTCTGTTGTAGGCCTTCGAGGCACCTGCAAGCATCCCTGCCAGATCTATAAGCTCCAAGGCCACTCTTCTTTCCCTAAATGAGCTCCTTCCCTACTTAGCTTCCCGCCGGCTTTAAGTGACTTCCTCTGGATGTACTTTCGATGGCTATTGTGAGAAAAAAGAGATGCCATGGATTCCTGGTTAGTTCTTACTGCCAATTTGGCATAGCCTAGAGTCACCTGAGAAGAGAACCTCAGTGGAAAAGCTTCCTCAACCAGACTGACCTATGTCTGTGCCTGCACCTGTGTCTGCGCCTGTGCATACGTCTGTGTCTATGTCTATGTCTGTGTCAGTGAATGGCTATCTTGATTGATGATCAATGTAGGAGGCTTATTGGGGGTGGCCAGTGCGCCTGGGCTATGTAAGTACAGGAGCCAAGCATGAGTCTGGGATCAAACCAAACAGTGAGTCAGTAAGCAGCACTCTTCTATGGCTTCTGCTTCAGATCCAGCCCTGACGTCCTTGGTGATGGATTGTAACCTGGAAGTATAAGCTAAAAAAAAAAAAAAAAAATTTTTGTTTTGGTGAAGGTGTTCTTAATCACCTCAACTAACTGAAATGAAAATACTCGCTAACACAACTCAACAGAGCTTGTGAAACATGTTTTAAAAAGCTTCAGAGAACTTACGCATCCCCCAAGGACAGCTGAAAGTGGCCAACAGACAGCCAGTCTACAAGTAGCAAAACAAAGGTGGCTTGGCTGCCTCTTCCTCAAAAAAGAGCTACTCAGGTTTTTGCAGCATGCTGCATACGTGTATGTATATTTTCCCATGTATGTACAGGTGTCTGTGTGGGGACAGGCTCCCTCGCACATGTGTGTGTTGTGTCTGTGTGGGGACAGAGTCCCTTGCAAAAGTCACAGAAATGTGTGTGTGTTTGGAGTTGTGAGGACAAGCTTGGGTATCATTCCTCAGATGTCATCCATGGTTTTATGTTGTTGGGATTGTCTTGTTTTTTAGAGAGGGTCTGCCATTGGTCTAGAACTCAAAGTAGACTAGGCTGGCTAGCCAGGGAGCCCCTGGCATCCAAATGTTTTGGCTTCCTCAGCATCAAGATGACAAGTATGTACCATCAGGTCCAGAATTGTTTTAGATGAGGTTTTGGGAGCAAACACAGATTCTCTTGCTTGTGAAGCAAGCAACGTACCGACTGAGCCATCTCCCAGCCCCTTAAAAATAAGGTTATCAATCAGCTTGTGTACACCCTAAAACCTAAAACCTTAGCCATCACCCTAAAACCTAAATTACTTTAGATGGCTTCAGAAACTCATTCACAAAAGATGGGGATTTTCCACAAAAAATCTAAAGTTGGGCAAAAGAACCAATCATGGACTGAAGAAATGTGTAGAAGGAAACCTCCCGGGGCAGACAAGAGAGCAGTAACCGCATGCAGGAGGCTGGGAATTTTAACCCAGAATCACATGTGTGTGACGCTTCTCTTTTCACGGTGGCCAAATGCCCGACAAAGCAATTGAAGGGAGGGAGGATTTATTTTGCCCCACAGTTTCAGGGAATTTCAGTCCCCTGTGGGGTGAGGACACAGCAGTGGGAGTGGCTGTGGGACAGCCAGTCCTGTCCTGTCGCAGTGACAACAAAGCAAAAGCAGAGCCCGGGAATCTGCACCAAGAGCTAGACCTCCTGTCTCATAACCCACCAATGCAGCGTCACCAACCGGGGACTCAGTGTCCACACACATGAGCCTATAGGGGACACTCAGACGCCAAGCACACAGTAGCTTCAGCTTCTATGCTCTGACAGGGCTTCCGTTTAAACTTCTATCAACTATGGGCCCCAGACGTTCTTTTCAACAAGTAATTCATATTAAAATAAGCAAATATTAGTATTCTCCTAAGGCAAGAACTTCGAAGGAAAAATATATGCATTTATTTGAATATACAAGCTCTGGTGTTTGTTAAAAAAAAATTTTTTTCATTGCTTTATAGTCGCACCTCATATAACCTTGCTTCTGTTAGAAACCTTTTATGGCTCTGTCATTCATAAATTTGTCCAAACTCTTTTTAAACCCATTTACGTTTCCTGTCTGTACTGCCTCTCGGGGTAATGAGTTCCATGACTTTATTACATGCTAGAGGAAGTGCTATTTATTTTCTTATTTTCCTCAGGTTGGCCTCAAACTCACAAACTGCCTGTCTGCCTTAGTATTTCAGAATTTCATGAACAAACCCAGAAAGTCTTTGTTTTACAAACTGGAATTAAAATAATTCTTAGAAGATGCTTCATAAGGCAAAAACACCCAACACCTTCCCTATTGTTGTTCTACAGTAAATACTTTATAAAGTAAATGGGGGTGCTGGTAGCTTAGGGATGTCTTGGCTCCAAATGGCCGTGCATCAGGAAAGTGTAAAAGAAGGTTGTGGAGGGACAAACTCAGGCTCTGACTCCAGCTCTGCCACTTGCTGTGAGGTCCTTCTGAGCCTCATTCATCATCTGGAAACTGGAAAGCAGTAGTAGCCACCTCAGAGGCTGCAGTTTCATGCACGTTTTATAACAGGCCTAACACAGTACCAGGTCTGCTATAAATATCTCTACCAATCTAGCCACTGTGGGTGATATTTAATGAACTCCAGGGCACTAGAGTAGCACTGATGCCCAAGCTCTTCAGGGATTGATGCTCTTATTGTAGACGGGATATGCTTAAATGCTTGAAAAGACAATCTAAGGTCCTGAGCATGAAAGGATGGAGAGGTGTGGGGGGGAGGGAGGAAGAGAGAGAGCATGAAAGGATGGAAAGATAGGTGAGTGTGTGCATATATGAGAGACAGAGAGAGAGAGAGAGAGAGAGAGAGAGAGAGAGAGAGAGAGAGATGGGTTAAACTCTAGCAAAGGTGGTTAAGGCTTAAGAGATGGTTGGCAGCATAGCCATATGAAATCTGCTCTCAGCTTGAACTAAATGGCACCAGGCATGGACAATAAATATTTACTAAGTGCTAGAGGAGATCTGGAAGCAAAAGAAAGAAGAGAAGTCACTATGTTCTTTCCAGAGCAATGGCCTATGAATCCTGGGGAGCAGACACTTCACTTGAAGTTCTTACTAACCAACTGTATGACCTTAAGCATTGGCTAATGCCTACTTGGATTTCCTTTGCATATGGCATGAAATCAGTCTCCTTCACTGTTTAAAAGCCATAATTTTTGGAACCTGTACTAGGGAAGAGGAGAAAAGATGTAAGAATCAAGGACCAACCAAAGAGTACACATGCAGCATGCAGTGACCCATGGCTCCAGCCCCATATGTAGCAGAGGATGGCCTTGTCCGGCATCAGTGGGAGGAGAGGTCCTTGGTCCTGTGATGGCTCAATGCCCCAGTGTAGGGGAATGCCAGGGTGGGGAGGTGGGAGTAGGTGGGGGAACACCCTCATAGAAGCAGGGGGAAGGGGATGGGATGGGGGTTTCCAGAGGGGAAACTAGGAAAGGGGATAAAATTTGAAATGTAAATAAAGAAAATATCCAATAAAAGAAAAGGAATAAAAAAAAAAAAAAAAAAAACAAGAATCAAGGACTGAATGTGCCTTTGTCCCTAACTCAACTCAAATAGCCATCTTTGTAAGGTCCTAGAATTGGATCAAAAAAGACCATTATAGAGCCCAGATCATTCTTTTAAAAAAATTGTTTATTTAATTATTATTTTATGTATGTGAGTACACTGTCACTCTCTTCAGATACACCAGAAGAGGGCATTGGATTCCATGACAGATGGTTGTGAGCCACCACGTGGTTGGTGGGAATTGAACTCAGTCAGTACTCTTAACTGCTGAGCTATCTCCAGATCACTCTTAAGAAACCTAAGCCACCTAGTGTAGAGTGTGAGACATGAAAGCAATCAGAACTGAATGAGAATAATTGACCACCTTTCCCATTTTGGACTCATTCTAGGTATGTTATCATAGAGCCAAGTAGCAGCCTGGAGCTCGTCTCTCTCTCTCTCTCTCTCTCTCTCTCTCTCTCTCTCTCTCTCTCTTTCTCTCTCTCTCTCTCTCTCTCACACACACACACACACACACACACACACATTTCCTTAAATCCATTCAGATGCACAAGCTAATGTCACTGTATTAAGCGTCCACATAGGATTTTAAATTTGGTTTGTAAAATAGCTTCCCCAGCTATAAAGAAAAGTAATGGCTCTGAGTAAACCAGAGGGTGGGCTGCCTTCCCTCCTAACAAACCTAGATTCCAACCAGAAAAACACAAGCATTAACATCAGAGTCCTGTTAGAAGGATTTGGAAGGACTCCATTTGGATAAGAGGAAATTGGTACCATGAATTTCTGCACCTCATCAGACAGCCAACAGGTACGAGCAATGGAAGGCAATTAGGATGAATAGATGTGAGCATTTCTTCCTGGATGCTGGAAGCCTAACAACAACCACAGAAAGAAACTCTTGGCATCTAGATGATTCATAATCAACTGGCATCCAACAACCAACCAGTTACAGAGGAGGAATGTGGGACACCCTGTAGGCTATTCCCGGGGGACAGAATCCCAAAGTGTAACCAGGTCCAGGAAGGCCAATAAAGTTCCAGGCACATCATCAGCATGATTGCTTTTGTTTCTGAAATTCCAGACACTTTATCCGTCACCTCCATGAAGCCGTGGTACAGTCCAGCTGGGTTAATTTGCATTGTTCTCAGGCTTCATCCCCCAAGACATAATGAGCTGTGCAAGGCAACCCAGAAAATAAAGAGGGAAAATAGTGGAAGAGAGCGAAACACAGAAAAATGGAGGCCAACATTAAGCATCTCATGGAGGGATAGAGCTAACTAAGGTGATAAAAGATTTTTAAATTAGGAATCTATGGAAAGGGCATTGTCATTATCTGTAAATTAGTCACAAAGTTAGAAAGGAAAAAGTAAGGTAGCCAAGGTCCCTCTGTGATTACTGCTTACTTTCTACCCACTAATTGGAGCTTAAAGGAAATCATTTAGGAACAACAAAAAAATATCATATTCTAATGAATGAAGCCATGTAGATTTAAATGGTATGTCAGGATTATGATTATCTATAGGGAATGTATTCTATCATAAAATATTGGGCATTTCAGCTGCAGAGATGGCTCGGCAATTAAGCTCATTGATTGGTTCTCTTACAGAGAAGTAGGGTTTGATTTCCAGCACCCATGTGGTGGCTCACAAAAAATATGAGAAATCCAACGCCCTCTTCTGGCTTCCTCAGGCGTCAGGCACATACGCGGTATACAGATGGACAGTAGGCAAAACACCCACACACATAAAAAAATCGGACACATAGTAAAGAATGATGAGACTTGGGTTAAGGCAAACATATACCTTTGACTAAAAAGCCATCAGATTCTTATGGAGGGAATCCATGTTCTTAAACCAGAGATGCATTCTAAAGAACTCAGCTCAAAAGCCTTTCCCCATTAATATGCTGTTGCTTGGAGTCCAGGATCACATCTTGCACTGGGCTTACAGCCATTGATGGTTATACTAGCATACCATCTTATATGTATTCTGTAGTTATTAATATTTGCTTAGTCAAATCTCATTGTGTTGACTCTCTGGAAGGCTTAGTAAGTACGTTCTCCCTCCAAGCCTACTTGGCACTTGCATTACTCTGACTGGATACCTTAGATCTGTCCCTAAGACTCAGTTCCATTTCTTGTCATTTGGAAATGTTCTTCCTATAAAACATAACATAAAAGACCTTGAAAGATTTCAGCTAATTGGTTTCCCAAGCTTTGCATCTAATAAACCTTTTTAGAAAAGGCACCAATGAGTTGACTACCAATAGGGTAAAGTCGGGGCATTTATGATCCTAGGAAAGAGTCAGAGCTAATGAGCTTCAAAATAAACCCCAGGGATTGAGTGTCCAAATGAAACATCAGCTCACCAACAATCTCCGTCAGGGCATGAATATGCCCAATAAAACTGAAAATTTGCTAATGAAAAATGTTTTAAAAATGTTGACTTTTTTTTTTTTAAAGTTTCATTTAAATTTGTCTGATTCTGTGGTGTCTGGACTATCAAACCACAAGCCCCTGTGTTAAATTGCACCCCAAGAAGAAATACTCTGAAAACATTTGGAATGTCTGTCCTCCATTCCCTGTACTGGCTGGTTTTGTGTGTCAACTTGACACAATCAGGAGTTATCACAGAGAAAGGAGCTTCAGTTGAGGAAATGCCTCCATGAGATCCAGCTGTAAGGCATTTTCTCAATTAGTGATCAAGGGTAGGAGGGCCCAATGTGGGTGGTGCCATCCTGGGCTTGTAATCTTGGGTTCTATAAGAAAGCAAATGGCTGGAGAGATGGCTCAGAGGTTAAGAGCACTGACTGTTCTTCCAGAGGTCCTGAGTTCAATTCCCAGCAACCACATGGTGGCTCACAACCATCTGTAATGGGATCTGATGCCCTCTTTGGTGTGTCTGAAGACAGTGACAGTGTACTCATATACATAAAATAATTTTTTTTAAAGCAAGCTGAGCAAGCCAGGGGAAGCAAGCCAGTAAGTAACATCTCTCCATGGCCTCTGCATCAGCTCCTGCTCCCTGACCTGCTTGAGTTCCAGTCCTGACTTCCTTTGATGATGAACAGCAATGTGGAAGTGTAAACTGGATAAATCCTTTCCTCCCAACTTGCTGCTTGGTCATGATGTTTGTGCAGGAATAGAAACCCTGACTAAGACACTCTCTGTGGAAGAACCCCAAGGGGAGACTTCACCTCCTTCAAAATGCTCATGGAGATGGGAAGCAAGAGCTTGGTGCAAAACCATGAGCTAGGAGAGCTGCTAGTAGAAGCAGACTGTGGGGAAAATTCTAGAAGTCTTGCTAGAGAAGCCAAGGAGATGTGGCTCATGTCTGACAACCCAAAACCAAAAGAAAACAGATAATTCTACATCCTTCCAGAGTTCGAGAGCTTTGCCGGCCACAGAGCTGGGATAAGTGAATAACAAGACACGAAGTGACCTTCCAACGAACTATGATTAAAAAAGAAATAATAAAACAGAAAATACACATAAACAAGAAAGGGCATGTTTCTTAATTAAAAGGCCAAGAACCTTTACGTGCTCTTGACATGCTGCAAAAGCTATATGAATATTTGATAAATAAAAACCAAAGGATTTGTGGATCAAAGCCCATGTGAAATATGAGCTCACCAAGAGCACTTGGAGCAATCTTATCTACAGGGCTTTCTCCATTCATGGAAATAATGGGCTTGAGCAAAACTAATGAAGAAAGATCTTGCTCACTTGCAGCCAAAGTCAGATAAATGAAAGCATGCTTTGCCATTTGGCTAAAGAGGTCATTTAAAAAAAATCAAACAAAATGTGTGGTCTCTGCCCACGTGGAGAATGTCATCCAAGAAATGAAGAGAATTAGGTATGTGCCTCAAGTTAAGCATGCACCCAAGAGATGCTGTTAGCCCCTGCAAGACATCCCCAAATGGCAAAGACAGGATGGGTCACAGGCAATGAATCAGAATGTTAACACTAGACAAGGCAGAGAAGACATCACAGGGAAGGACTTTGAACAGGAGATAGGAGGGGTGAGTGGACAGAAATACAGACTCTCAGACAGTAGGAAGAGTTAATGTAGACACCCACATCAGAAGAGAAGAGCAGCTTAGGCAGCTATCATGGAGAATCAACTTTTGGCAACAGTAAGGCATTTTGCAATGACTAGGAAATGCGATAGCCAGGCTAAGCCCCCTAGACAACAACTTTAACCTATGAATGATAAGGAACCCAGAAAGACAGGCTCACAGTCATAAGCCATTCTCTAAGATGTGGTCTATTCCTGTTTATGGTGGTTCTTGGCTCATGGTAGTTGTCAAAACTGTCCTCAGAAAGGTCCCCATTACATTCAATCTTGCTGGACCTTCTGTATGTATGTCTCTGTTACGTGGATATGTTTATGTGTATTCACCTGTGCATGGGGATGTGTGTGCATATGTGTGCATGTACATGCCAGAGGTCAACTCCTGTCTCTTCAGTCATTGGCTATCTTGTCATTTGAAAGAAGATCTCTCATTGACTGTTGGCCTCACTAGGCTGGCTGCTCAGTAGACTTCAGGTATCCACTTGTCTCTATCTCCCCAACACTAAGGAAGGTGTATATGTACTACCACACTCAGCTTGTTATATGAGATCTGAAAAAAAATCGAACCCAGGTGTTCATGTTTCCATGGCTTCATAGTTAGCTGTCAACCTTAGAGTTGTCTGGGAAGAGTCAACTCAAGATTTTCCTCAGTTAGACGGATTGTGGTTATGTCTATAAGGCAATTTCTTAGTTGAGGTTTGATATAGAGGTCCCAGCTCACTGTGTGCAATGCCATCCCTGGGCAGGAGGTCCTCAAGTGAGTGTCTAAAAAAGAGAGTTTCTCCATGGCCTCTGCTTCAGTTCCTGCCTCCAGGTTCCTGCCTTGAGTTCCTGCCTTGGCTTCTGTCAATGATGGACTTTAAATTGTAAGTTATAGGGAGCAAACTAGAATACATGTCAACCACTTAGCAACTCAACCATTTCCTTAGCCCTTGTTGGACATTTTTTTTTCCTTTGTTGTGGGTACCAGAAACATTGAACAAGACCTTTAAATCAGAAGAGCTCTGAGAAGTTATCATACCTGATTTAGTAATCAGAGCAAAATTAAAAAAAAAAAGACAAGATTCTTACAAGCAAAACACCCCTGTACTGACACTTGGGAAACTCAGAAAATATTGGTACAAAAGTGGCCCCAACCATTACAGATTTGGGCAGTATTTATCACTCAGAAGATCCTGTCTTGCTCTGAGCTAACCACCCCTTGGTTGAAATTTCTGTCTCCTCCAAAATCACAAGATAGATTCCCCTGTGCCTTCCTGTGGTTTCTTTTTCTTTTTCTTTTTCTTTTCTTTTTTTTTTTTTTTTTTTTTTTTTTTTTTGACTATATAGTGATATCAGTTAGGTCTTCCTGGTCTTTTCCTCTCCAAATCAACATCTCCATTTTCTCCATAGAGAGCTCTGTGAAGCCAGCCTGCTGCCGTGGGTGATGCTGTATGTCATTGTCTCATTGCTAATGCCCTAAGAAAGTTGGGCTTCAGGAAGCATCCTCTGATGTACACTACAAAGGGAAAGACACAAATCCCTGAATATTTGTATACCTAAAATGCTACTCTATTGGGTATGCTACATCCCCATGGTAGCCAAAGTCATATGGCCACTTTCCAATGAGCCTGATCAGTTTCTCCATAGGAGTCCACTAGAGCTCCTGCTGGGTGCTCTGAAGGGCCTTTCATCCCACACAGCTTCAAGTCCCAGGCATTGTCCCAGGAAGGAGCTTTGTCAGTGTTTGCTGACAGCCTTTACAGCTAACCTCGCTGTCCACTCTAAATCATAGCCATCACACGGTAAGCCTACTTCCTCCAGCTTGGTCCCCAGTGCCTCAAGCGAACAAAACAGCTGGTTCCTCATTCTCTCTACCATAATCCTACAAATCCCCAAGAACCCTCATTAAATCAGAATTCCTCTCACATTGCCACACCCTCAAGCTTCAGGGAATGCTCAGCTATAAAGCAACCACTCAACCCTCAAAAGCAGAAGGTCATAACATTTTTTAAACCAGAAAAATACTAGAGTGCATGCTTAATAAGCATAAATATGGATTCTGAAAGGTTTTGATACATGGAAAGTTTTTGATATATATATACATGTATGTACATAGATTTTTTTCTTTAAGCACTGAGATGAAATATGAGTGTGTTTATTATTGTGGGTTGTGGAAGAAAAAATGGGTAAGCACAGGTTTTTTTTCTTTGTTTTAGTCCAAAGTTTATGACTATACACTAGAAAAAAACACTAGATTAAGACAGACACCACATCTTGCTCATGATGGTAGCTCTGCATTTAGCTCAGAGCTCACATAAAGTAGGTGTCTAAAACGTAATTGCTAAATTAATGAATACCAGCCCCATGCTGGATGACTTCTGAGAGTCAGTCCCTTCTTGAACTCTGTGCTTCCCAATAACCTTTGCATCTCCTTAAGTCCTATCCTAAGAATTTAAAACCATCTCTGGGTCCAAGGAAATGCCTTCACAATGACCAAGATTGGCTCTGATAAATTCACTTCCCTCAAAATTCACATTGTGCAAATAATCACCTCTGGATAGGAAGTGAAAATGAGCACAGGAAAGACTGAAGCAGATCTTGCCCAGTGTGTGTCAGGCAGTGGTCTGAACAAGATGGATGAAAGCCCCACAAGGCGTACTTGTGTTTACAGTGAGCTTATAGGAGCTTTCCCTCAAGGTAGGGAAAGGGGATCGGGTTAAACAAATTATTTAGTTTTTCCAGACCCAAACTGGCAACAGGAGAATGACAGCTGAGAAATGGTCTTCATAGTTTTAGCTCAGATCCTTCCCACCTCGATCACTTCCTACCCACTATCCTTTGCTATCAGAGGCGTGGCTTTCTTCAGGAAGCCGGAAGAGGATTTCCAGGCGCTACCTGAGAACCTTGGTAACTCCAAATCGCTTCTCATGGGCAAATTGTACTTGGTTTATTTTCATGGATATGACTTCCAATTTTGAGGTAGTAAGCAGCTGGTTGGATAAAGAATGGTAGATCCTACTTTCTGGATGGAGAAACTGAAGCAAACACACAATCTGTATGCTTGGAACTAGAATCCCTTGATCTTTGCTATCACCCAGCCTCTTTCTGAGACAGTTCTTCACAGAGCTCTCTGCAGACCACCCTTAAGAAACCCGAGGTTTCCATTAAACAACACACAAACTCCTTCCTACTGCTGAGTCTGCACAACACCAAAAATCTAGTTTAAATTAACATTTTGCTGAATGGATTCAATGAAATGCACATTACATGGGCATATTTGACTTTGGCATGAAAACAAATTAATTTTAATGACAGCTTGAGGAAAGTGGATAAAATTTTGCTTATTTTTTTATGGTTGGATTTTTTTCTCTTTCTGTCCATCTACGGTCATTACCAGTTTCTCTGTAGTCTCCAAAGATATTTTTAGGAATTGTAGTAACAGGATGTATGTAATTTATTGGTAAAACTCTTCCATCAACCTGCCAGTCATTTCTGATTCCAAATTAAATGGGTCCATTCCAGGTCTGGGATGCATTCGCCTTGAACAACTGTGGATCATTTGTTTCAGAAATGATAGATTGACAAAACCAGGCTTTGCATGTGAGAAATGAAATCTCACAGCCTCTCATGTTCCTGGATGCCTTGAGAGCTTCATTTTTCCATTTACCCTCCATGTTAATGTCGTCCTGCCCTCTTTCTTACAAGTGTTCAGAGGATCCAAAAGCAGACAAGAAAGTGCCCAGCTACCCACTCTGTGATGAGACACCATGACCACTGCAATTCTTATAAAGGAGAATCTTTAACTGGGACTGGCTTATAGTTTCAGAAGTTTTGCCAGTATCGTCATGATAGCAGGAAACATGGCAGCTTGCAGACAGACATGGTGCTGAAGGAGCTGGGAGTTCTGTATCTTGATCTGCAGGCAGCAGAAGGAGACTGTATTCCTCACTAAGTGTAGCTTGAGCATAGGAGACCTCAAAGCCCGCCTCCACAGTGACATCCTTCCTCTAACAAGGCCACACCTACATCAACAAGGACACACCTCCTAATAATGTCACTCCCTATGGCCAAGCATTCAAACACATGAGGCTATGGGGCCGTTCCTATTCCAACCACCACACATGGCCTTCACCTACAGTTATGCCAGTCCACAGTCCCAAAGATTAGGAGAGAAACAATCTCATTCACAACTGGTGTTTTCTAGAATCTCAGGAAAGGAATGAAAAGAGATGTTTAAATTAACATTTTTGTGACCTAGAGTCACCTGGAATGGGTGACACGGCTAATGCTGGCTAGAAGGTAGACAATCCTCATCTTGTTGATGTGGTCTGCTAATCTTCACAGGAAATGATTTTCTCTATGAGTTTTCTGGGGTTCACGTCACTAAGGGTGTGCCCACATCCACCTCACTCAGCATGGTACCTTGTGCCCATGTACAAAAATTTTTTTTCACGGCTCCATTAGAGAAGCATGACCTCTACACGTGATACAGCAAGTGGCCCATGTTTTGTAATTAGACCTTCTCAGGTCATGTAGGTATCCTAGGTTGGGCAAGCAGTTGGAGAGAAGAGGGCATATAACAAGGAGGTCATAGACAAGCAGAAGTATGTACATCTCTCTTCCTCTAGTCTGTGTGTTAATGGGATGAGCCAGCTCTTTGCTTCACAAGGACCTAGGCTTTAGAGAATGGCGTGTTTACTGGATCTGGGGGATCTGCAGAGTGGGAGGTGGTCCTAGCTTGGGAGAGGACCAACGGATTGACAGCAATGTGTCTGAGCACCAACAGCGCCTACCCAGACTTTCTAAACAATGCTGGCATATTGCCTATGACAATTCTCATGTTGTTGTTTTGAGATTTATTTTTAAAGTGTGTGTGTGTATGTGTGTGTGTGAATGTGAGTGTGCATGTTGATGTGTATATGTTCCTGTGAGGGTGAGAGACATTGAATGCCTTGGAGCTTGAGTGACAGTCACTTGATGGGTGCTGGGAATTGAACCTGGACCCTCTGTAAGGGCAGCAAGTCTCTTAACCACTGAGCCATCTCTCCAGTCCCTCCTATACATCCTTCCCATTACCACTGACATTTAATCAGTTTGAAGAGATATAATCTAACTATTGTTAATTTGTCTTCTAGCTTGCTATCTGTTGCTGGAATAAACATCATGACCAAAAGCAACTTGAAGAAAAAAGGATTACAGTCCATCATCAATGGAAGCCAGGACGGAAGCTCAAGCCCAAAATATGGAGGCAGAAACTGAAGCAGAGACCATAGAATGCTGCTTGTTAGCTTTCTGCTTAGGTTTGCTCAACCTCCTTTTTTTTTAAATAACAACTTAGGACCATTGCCTAGGGGTAGTACACCTATCCTTAGTTAAGAAATTTCCCATGGACTTGACCATGGGCCATGGTGAAAGCAATTATTTGATTGAGGTTTCCTCTTCCCAAGTGCACGCACACACACACACACACACACACACACCACACTCAACTCACACCTACCTATACCTTAGATTCTCACAGAGACCATAGAGGGCATCAGATCCCCTGAACCTAGAGTTACAGAAGGTTGATGAGCTTATGGACATAGGAACTGAGAACAGACCTGAGCTCAGATCCTTAACCTGTATGCACCTCTTCAGCTCCTCTCTTAAATGGGACTATGGGGTCACAGGGTCTGTGTGTGTGTGTGTGTGTTGTGTGTCTGTGTGTGTGTCTGTGTGTCTGTGGGTCTGTGTGTTAATGCTTACCAATTGCCAGACTACTTTTCAAAGAAGTTGGTTAGGGGACTATTTGTATGCTTTTCTCATTGTTATGACCCAAAACTTATCAAGAAACAATAAGAAAGTGTATCGTTGGAGTGGGCTTTGGGGTTTCACAACCTGTGACACACCCAGTCTGTTTTTCTTTATGCCTCTCTCTTGACTTTTTGATAAGGTGTAAGTTCTTAGCTACCGCTCCAGTGCTGTGCCTGTCTGCCAACTGCCATGTTTTCCAGCTGTGATGGTCATGGACTAATTGTCTGAAACCGGAAGCAAGCTCCCAGTCAAGTGCTTTCTTCCACAGTTGCCTCAGTCATGATATCTCTTCACAGCGGTAGCAATTTAAGTAAGACAGTGATCATTTTCAAAAGAGAACAATTAGAGATGGTTGAGGGGAGATGACTAGAGCACTTGTCACTAAGCCTTGTGACCTAAGTTTGATACCTAGAATTCACCCATGGGAAGGAGAGAAACAACTTCAGAAAGTTTTCTTCTGACCTCTATACGTGTGCCATGGTTCTCACGTGCAACACACACAAACAACACATACACACACACACACACACAGAGGGGGGAGGGAGAAGGAGAGGAACAGACAGATAAAATCACACAATTGAGTAAGAACATAGCTTTATTGGTAAAGTGCTATCCCTGGATGTAATGCCTACCACCAAGTAAAAACAGCCACTGTGACACACCTTGAAAGTGTAGACAAAAAGATCCAGAGTTTAAGATCACTCTTAGCTCTGTAGTAAGTTCAAAGACAATCTGAGCGACATAATAATCTTTAAAAAAAAAAAAAAAAAAAAAAAGGGTCGGGAGGTGAGGAATGGCTCAGGCAGCAGTATATTTAGTAGTCTCAGAAACATGAAGACCTGAATTCAAGTCTTAGGACAAATATTAAAAAGCTGAGTGTGTCAGCACACAATTATAATCCCAGTGCTCAAAATGTGGAAGCAGCTGGGCCTCCTCAGTATCATATCATTGGTGGCCTATCCTGATGGACAAGCTCCAGGCTAATGCTAGAGCCTGTCTCAAAAGTTAGGTGGACAGACTTCCCAAAGAACGACATTGGAGGTCGTCCTTTGGCTTCCACATGAACAGGCACAATGGTTGCGTGCAGAGCTGGACATGCCTGTGTGTCCTCACATGAACAGAACACACCCCTCCACATAGAACACATTAAACAAATTAGAAGTGAGCAGCTTTTCCTACTATTTGAAGAAGTGGGTCAGCTGGTGTGTCTCCATTTGCTTACAGCCTAGAACCAACTAGACAGAGATAAACAGTATGAAACAACCAAGTCAAGAAAAACCGTCAATTCCTCCGCTGTATTGCTGTGGAATATTGAATTAGATATTCAAAGGTTTTTAAAATGCATACTTAACCTCCAGGACCTTACAGTCTTCCTTGAAAAGATTTGTGAAGACTCAGAAGCAAACCAGTGCTTCTAAATTACTATCTAGAATGATCCTAGGAGCTTAGAGAGAAGATTCCACAGTTAAGAGTGCCCACTGCTTTTCCAGAAGACTCATTTGGGAGAGTGCTCACAATTGCCCAGAACTCGGGCTTTGGGGGACCTGATGCCATCTTCTGGTTTCTGCAGGCACTTAACACATGAGGGATACACATGCCACCACATATGCGTGGGGCGCGCACCACACTACACCACACACACACACACACACACACACACACACATTTTTACAAAAAGAACCATGCCATAAACTATTGCTAAAAGCATTAAAATTCCAGTTCCTTTAAGATGAATTTGGAACATTTAAGATCAACACACCATATTATTTTGGCCGATTTCATTTCTCAGAGAAAAGGCAAAGTTATCAAACCACTGATTGAGGATGGTGTGATGTTCCAAAACAGTAGAGCAATCAAACTGATAATTTAATGTCACATAGATACCCTGAGGGGAAATAAAGAAATTGTCCAGTTTGCAAAAATTATGTGAGCAGAGGTTTATTAGAAAGCCCATCAGAGGAAAAATACAACAGCCTTTGTCAACTTTCTCCTCCACTGAATTTGAAGGCTGACTGAGAGAGAATCTTGGATGAGTAGAGAAATAACTATTAAAAATTGGATTCCTGTCTACACAATGCCGAAACATCTAGTAAGTCTGTTTTTTTTTTTTTTTTAAATGTCAACCCAGATGTTTGGCACAACGTAGACAAAACAGCCAGATGACTGGCTGAATTTGCAAAGACATGCTGACATGCACCAGATGTTATAGCTTCTTAGGACTGCAGAGCTCAGAGGTCCCTGGGGACAGGAGGAGAGAGCAGATGTCCCCAGAGGACCTTTACCACCTGCACATCATCCGCGGAAACTTTAGTGGGCGTGCAACACAGTAGGGTTTAAATTAAAACGCTGATGACTATGGAATGACCATGGTAGGAAAATGCAGCAAAAAGTACAGGGAAGATACAATGTGATTTCTATTTGAAATCCGTGTTTTGGGAAGTGGTTGACTCACATCTATCTAGAGGTCTGTGGCTGTGTTTCCAGCTATTGTCCATGAAGACTTTCTCCTTCAACCCGACCTCTGGGCTACCCCTTTGGAACGTGGGGTGCTGTGGTTTTGTTAAACAGGCAACAGTTAATGCTGAAACCTAGAATTCACTCTTGGTCCAACACTTCCCCCTTTATTGTTCCAGTCTGTATCCTTTACTTACTGTTTTCCCAGGCTTGGGGCTATGCTTCAATGCTTGCTTTACAAACAGGAAGATCCAATAGCCCATGTAAGGAAAAAATAAGGCAGTTATGGAGAGACAGAGACAGGAGGATTTCTGGGGTTTATTCAGTGGCCACTCAGCCTAAGTCTATCTTGGAGCTCCAGGCCTGGGATAAGACCCTGGGTTTTTTTGGTTTTGTTTTTTCTTTTATTTTTTTTCTTTTTTTCTTGTTTTTGTTTTATTTTTTCTTTTTATTCTTTTTTGTTTCTTTTTTCTTTTTTGTTTTTTTTTTCATTTTTTTCTTTTTTTTGTTTTTATCTTTTGTTTCTCTTTTTTCATTTTTATTTTTTTCTTTCTTTTTTTTGTTTTTTCTTTTTTCTCTTTTTTGTTTTTTTTTTCTTTCTTAGTTTTATCTTTTTTAAGACCTTGCTTTTAAAAAGGTAGAAAAAATTTGAAGAATGGCATGTCTTCTGACCTCTGTAAGAGCATATACATACACATATGTATGCAAATATGCACATGCGTGTGTGTGTGTGTGTGTGTGTGTGTGTGTGTGTGTGTATGTACACACTCAGGGGAGGGGAGTAGAAAGAACCATGCTATTATGTCCAGGTCTTCCTACCATAGTCCAAGTAATGACCCCTCTGGCAGCAAAGGCTGTGAGTACCAGAGAAGGGAGAGCCAGGGCAGGGACATTGCCAACAGGCCAGGAATTTAGCTCTGTGAGGCTGACATTCAGCAAATCTCTGGGCAGCACTTAAGAGCCACAGAACCCAAAATCCCCTCCAGTCAATTTGTCTAAAATGATGGCTTCTCAGGAAGCTGGGGAGAGAGGATAGGGAAGCATCTCCTCAACAGGCGTGATTACCAAATGCATGCTGCATTTAGCAAACAGCCGTGGCTCCCATCAGAAAGTTCCGATGTGTTGTTCCATCTGTTATATAATGCCGTCTTTCAGAGAGCGATTTGTTTAGTTTCTTATTTGAAAAGTCATTAAAGTATTTCCTTCGTGTCAGGATTTTCTGAGGCCTTCCTGGGGACAGTTTCCGCTGCTGCTTTCTAAACCTAAAGAAAGCTCTTGGCTCCCTCCGGGACAGACTTCAAAACAGTGTCCCTGTCCCTGTGGCTTCCAAGGAAGGATTTTCTTTTCTTTATTTCTTTTAATTAATTGTTTTATTTATTTACATCCCAAATGTTGCCCCTCCTCCCTGTTCCCATCCCATCCCCCCACTCCTTCGCCTCTGAAAGTATACCCCCCCCACACCACCACCCAGACATCCCCTTTCTCTGGGACATCAAGTCTCTCTCTACAGGACTAGGGACATCCTCTCCTACTGTGGCCAGACAAGGCAGTCTGCTACATATATTCTGGAGTGTGTGGGAGAGTGGGGGGCTCGAAACAGCTTGTGTATGCTCTTTGGTTGGTTGGTGGCTTAGTCTCTGGGAAAAAAAAAAACCCAAGATAGCCAAAATAATTCTGGGGAAGGATTTCTTAGCACACATTACTCCCAGGGACACGATGAATTCCAGTGACTGAAGAGGAACTGGAAAATATGGAAGGGCAATTCTCCACTCCCTCATGACGTCATCCCAAGCTGTCACTGGTGGAAGCAGAAGGTTATGTCAGCTTGAAAACAGAATTATCAACCACACTCACACTCCGAACCCCAAGGCACAGTGATGATCCCAATTAAACCCATTCCAAAGGCTGACAGAGATGGATTGGACAGTTCAAACACAAAAAAATAAAGAGTATTATTTTCTCCCTTTGGGGGGAAAAAAACGTCCCTTCTCTCGTTTCTAACCCTTCCTCCATCTCTTAGAGATTGGCTTTATTTAAAAACTATATTCTGCCCAGGCATTCAAAACTGCTGAGTGCCTGAAGCAAAGAAGTAGAATAAGCATGTTTCTAACTGTTTCTTGGCAAAGCCAGGGCCCAAGACCTGCTTCCAATTAGAGATCATGTGGCTTCAGTTTAGTATTATCATGAAAATGAAATTACCACTTTAGAAAAGTCAAGTTATTTTGGAAGTGAAAACTGCAGGTCAGAGCCCACCAAACTTCAGGAAAAAAAAAAAAAGTTTTGTTTTTTTGTTTTTGTTTTTTCTTAATAAACGTCTTGTTGAAGGGTCAACATGGCATGGTTGATAAACACCCCAGGATCATGATCTGTGCTACTACCCCTCTGGCCAGCCTCCTCCATCCATGCTAAAGATCATGTTCACTGTTCTTCAGGGCAAGCTGTCCTTCATCAGGCAGATTGGAGCTTACCTACCTAGCGTGCAAAAACAGCGGTAGCTTCCCAGATCCCTGGTGTACTTGGGCCCTGATCTCAATCTCTTACTGGGATGTTCATAGTCTACCTTTGCTAGCTCATTCTTCTCCAGGGTTGGTGTCTTCCTTTCTCCATTCCCCAAATTCTTAGAATTGGAAGCAGCATGGTCACATAATTGAAGGAGAAGGCCTGTTAACTACTTTCTGGCGGGCAAGTTTTGAGGATGAAGTCTATGGGCACATTAGCAGTCTTCTCAAACTCCTCTCCCTATAGCTCGCACACACACACACACACACACACACACACACACACACACAGCTGAGTGCCTTTCCTCAGCGTATGCTTGAAATATGCTATTAATCAGGCTTGGCCAACCCTGTATGTCAGCTCAGATCTGGGAGCAACCTAAGGAAGAGTTAAACTCTGCATCCTAGCTTAGAATCTGGAGGTAAATGGTTTTCCTTGAATCTCTGTTCACTCATCGCCAGCAAAGCTGGAGAGATAGAAATATCTACCTTGTTGCTTTGCTGAGGATCAAATAAGGAGATGCATGCACTCAGTCGGAAAGCACAAAATAAACTACTGTTGTTTTAGAGTTGTTATTGTTTCCCGGAATGTGTTCAATAAGGAGCCGAAGACAGTGTTTCCTTTACTGAGTGCTCCATGGTGTGTCATGTGAAAACATGGGTTGTTTAGAGGAAATGGCTGGTGTCAGCTTTCTGGATCCTTCTCTGTTATTATGAAATTCCAGGAACTGGAATAAAATTGCAAGGGAGTGGGAGAAGAGATGAGTGGGTTTTCACAAAGCAACTGGAATCAGCAAGCTGGTAGGAACCGAGGTCTGGAGCACATTTTGGGCATTGTAAGGAATCCAAGAATGTTAGACACAGGGTATGCTTGTAGATGAGGGGGCTATCTTGTTGGCGACAACCAAGGTGCAGCTCCTTTCAAAGATCTACCAGCAAGTATTAACGACATTCTGAAAAACTAGTCATGGCTTCCAGGTGGCCTGGTTAGGAGGAACACCACCAACAAAGTGGGGCTTTTGAAGGACCAGGAAGGTTTACGTTCACTGGAGATGAAGAAACAGTATTGGCACTAAGCAATGTGTTTCTGCAAAGGCCCAAATGCAGAAATTTTAAGGTATGTTTAAGACAGTGGGGTCAGACAACTGAACTAAACATATACTTTTAACGTGGGGATTATGAGAAGAATCATTGGGAAGCGGCTTGAATGCTTATCAATGGAGTCCTAGTACAGAGAGCCCAAGCAGCCCAAGCAGCCATGCCAACCTTTCTCGTGAGCTGCTTGAAATGCTGCATCTCTAATAGAGGGAGTCAGGGAGTGCACTATGGGAGCTGAGCAGAAGCAGCTATGAGCAACTATAGCCCATCAGCAAGGCAGCAGAGGAAGAAGCAGGCAGGAGAGGGAGGAGAACTTGGTCGTAATAATCCCATTTTTCCTTCTTGATGTCTTTGAGGACTATTATCCTGTGGCCTCTGTCTAAGACAAGGACAAAGCCATGGCTGGGCCAACAGTAACTTCCCTGGCTACAACACAACATTAGGTCTAACGGAAAGCAGGCTGGGCCAACAGGGGTGTATTACAAAAGAAAACAACAGTGTGTGGTCCTCTCACAAGTTCTCAGTTGACGGGTGACTCTGGGTGTAAAGGCTACTTACCCCTAAGCTTTTCACTGCAGTAACACAAAGCTTCATCTACCCACAGAATGCAGAAAAACTAAGTTAAGAGGAGACAAGGGCTTTTCTGCAAGCCTCAAGGTGTGGAGCAGATGCTGGGCTTGGGAACGGATGCCTGGGAGTTCTGACCGTCAACACCTACTTGGAGGATGGAGTTTGAGCTGTCATTTGCAGATGCCTATGTAAAATTATCCAACTCCCATGACCTCAGTGGAACATGACTTGGCTGGCAGGACAAAGCACTATTAGAGGACAGGCAGCTGGCCCAGGACTACTTTTCTGAAAGGATACCAGGATTAGCCATGTGGCTTCAAGGCAGGAGAACATTGTAGATATTTGTAGGGATTTGACTACAGTACCACAGGCTACTGCAGAACCGCTGTGGATGGGAGCACAGGCAAGGGAGGAGGGAGGAGCCACAAGGAGGTAGCTACCTCCTCCTCAACTGTCCAGGGTCCAGAACGCTCCAAGGTAGGTCTCGTGTCAGCCTTCCTGACCCAGGGCACTCAGGCACAATTGGGAACTGTCAACTGAGAGTCCCCTGAGGGAAAACCGGCCCAGGCAAAAACTCATACCATTCCAGGTTCCCAGCCCAGGCCAGGACTGAGTCTTAACCACCAGACTCTGGGTGTTCCTCAGAAAAAGAAACAATTGACATTGCTGACAGGCCGCTCCTGCCTGTGGACTACGGACACAAGGCATACACAGGAACCAAACCATGTCTCCTACCAGGGGCCTAGGTGACTGGCACTCACCCTTCCCTGCCACCAAGGATGGCAATGGGAACATCAACGACATGTGGATGCATTCTGTCACTTAGATCATCGCAGAACAGCGTGGCTCAGCTCTGCAGGCAGTAGCTGGGACTGGAGATAAATAAAGCTCACGGCAAGACGAGCTCAAGAATGATGGGAACTTCAGCTTTCCTCCCCCATGCCCTTGCCTCTGCCTCTCTGCTTGGACATACTGCAAATATGCACAGGTAGTACTGATAGGGTATGGGATATCATAATCTAACCCAACATAGCCTAACATAATGAATACAACACAAAATATAACATAACAATATAATGTTCTTGTATAACCACAGAGAAGACAAAATCTTGGGCTTATGATATCAGACATAATGAGTCCTGATTCACTAAGACTTGTGCAGAATAAGATTCCTCTAGAACCTCGGTCTCACCACACATTTCTAAGAAGCTGTGCATCCCATGAGTGGTTCAAATATTCTGTGGTGGAGATCTGACTCGCTTCTCAAAGCCCAGATCCATGTCCCTTATATAATCAGCATCTCAGTAGACTTCCCATCTGTGCAAACACTGGTTCTAGATCATGATGCCCATGAGAAGAGGTCATGTCAGGATGACAGGAGTTCCAGTAAACACCATAAGTGACTGCCTCCTCCCTCCCTGGTCCTCTGCTCTAACTTTGACTTCTCTTCTCCAAGGCTCACATTGTCACCTCCAGATTGGGACAAACAGGTACCTTCTTGGTTTTGTGCATTGCTGATTCTCAGGTCTCCTGCCCTTCAATACTAGAGTACATTCAGAGACAAAACTCTCTCGGGTTGTTCATATGTCTATGAGCTTTGAACCATGCATTCAGGCCACACAATCTGAATTCTGTGCATCTCCCAAG